>VWZV01015100.1:622184-1053154 GCA_013397155.1 Irena cyanogastra
TTTGATTTCTTAGGCAATTGCTTTGGAAATGCAGGGAGCTGGTGAGTGAAGGAGTCTCTTGTTTGAGAGAGGCGCAGCAATAATCAAGGAGGCAAAAGTTTTGTTGTCTCTAATGTCCCCTCTTTGTCCGAAAGGAGGCAACACGTGCTGCTTTTACTCGTGGTGGGGCACCACCCCGTGCCTCTCCCAAAGGGTGTTTTTTTGAGAATACCAACATCCCTGTTGTTGCAGAACACTGGAAAAGCAGAAAGGTCTGGCCTTGGTCTCTCTGGCAGGTGTGTGCTCCTGTGTCCACAAAGACTTGCAGCAGTCCTATGAGGAATCAGAGCAGCACTGTGGGAGTGGAGGATTGCTGAGCCAGTGGTCTAGTGTGAAAATAACGGCATTTTGTCATAGGCTGACCTTGGCAGCTCAGACAAAGAATGGAGTCTGAGGTTAGGAGTCGAAATCCCATCTGATGAATGGGAGGAGAGAGATTTCAGGAAGAAAGAAGTGTCTGTGTAGTGACACCTGTCAGGGTGTCACTGACCAACATCCATAAAAATTAGTTAAAACCACCATGTGCCAATTTTTCTCCCTTAGCCTCAGATGAAAGTTGGGGAGGGAACTGCACCCACTCAGTTTGGGGGGGGCTTTACAGGGTGTGTTTTTCCTTCAGTCAGGAACAGAATCTGCAGGATTTCAGTCACTGTCATTATTTAGGTTTGAGTGTTGCAGCAATGACATTTTGGTGCAACTCCTTGCTCCACTCTAGTTCTGTGCTTGAAATCTTAAAATCACTGTCATGAGTGTGTGGCATTTTTGATGAACTGGTTCATGTAAAACTAGATGAAGAAATGTATAGCTAATATCTTGGATTTTAGTTGCTGGATAGGTCAGGTTTGAAGCTGTAGGGACTGAAGTTTATGCTTCATTTGATGCACATGAGTAAGCCAACTGAATTCAAAGTTCAGCATCTGTGCAAGGCTTCAGGACTGGGGACCTGATTTGTAAAGAGGATGATGTTTTCCTGTTGCATTGCTAGGGCTTAGAGAAGACTTTGTTTTTGTTGTCTCTCCTTATTTTAGTCTGAAAGAGAAACAGCTGCCAGAGAAATCTTAGGATGTGACCTGTTTCCAGAACCTCTCAAACAATTTATGTTTGTAAGCGAAGTGAGAACTGAAAACCACCTTATCTTCTAGCGTAAATATTTGGAAATGTTGTTAATACATTAGCGTAGTGGGATAATTATTAAATGTTTTGGTATTTAGTGTCATATTATGATGAAAATAATTTGATAACAAATTAAAGCACTTTTATTGTAATTGCTATGGTTCTAGAGGATACACATGGTTGTGCAGCATTAATTTTAAAGACTTATATGCATTTTTAAGCTTAGCAGATACAAACCATTGGAGAATAGCCAGTATTCTTGAACGTGCTATATACACTCTAAGGAGTCTTTAACTAAATCTTTTGGACCTTGGTTGCAAGCAATTAACATTTCTTCTAAACTTTCAATAATTCATACTTTTTTTCCCCAGTTACAGCTGCAGATTTGTTTAAAGAAAGCTCAAATGTTCTGTAGGTGCACATGGAAGGGGGGCATATGAAAATTATATACATGCTCCAGAAGGTTGTAACACCTGATAGTTAATAATCTTCATGAATAACCAAGCAATTACAGGTGATCTGACTACTAGGAGCACTAGTACTTGCCACTGAACCCAGGAAAAGTCTGGTTCCGGGAAAATCCTCTCATGTTATTGCATCTGTCTGTTACAAGCAACAATTGGTCCTGTGGAGCAAGGCAATCTAGCTGTTGTATATTTAAGGAACTTAATTTTTTTTTAGGGGTGGTGGGGTGGGGAAGTTGTTTGGTGATTCTGCGGATAAATTGGCTTGAGTCTGCTGCATTCAAAGGTTGTCCTGTAGAACTTCAGTGATCTATTTCCCTGGCATGGCTCAAGTCAGTCTCATATGCAATGGCTTTTATTGGCTAGTCTCTTATGACTCTAAGACCTCAGACTGTTCAATTTGAATGCTTGTGATGAGGCAGGAATGGGCAAGAAAGGGCCTGTATTATTTTAAAATTACGTTGAGCTCTAGCCCTGTGCAGACCCAAGGCTTTATGCTGATAGCCCTGGGCTTGTGGCGCATGTGAAGAACTGATGCATCAAGCTCAGGTCACACGTGGAACTGTTAAGCTCTGGCAGTCAGCTATGTCCCAGACACTTTCAGTCTGGAGCCTAGACCTTTCTCCCTGCTGCCTAAGGAAGAGGAATACACCATGGTGACTCAGAAACTGGAAAAAGCCCTTTAAAGATCTTGCCTTTATTTGGCCCAGCCCTTAGCACATCTGGATTCGTATTTGTTCTGTGGTAGGGAGCACCAAAAGAGTGTATGCTCCTCAGGGCAGCTGCTTGCCCTTCCTGTGGCTGCTGGAGGCCTTTAAACAGAGATTGTGGACTAGCTTTTATACCCATGACACAGGGTGGCTGGCCATGGGAGAGGTGACTGGAGTCACTGCAAGTACTAATCAGGTAGAGTGGCCAGTGGGTAGGGAAGACCTGAGAAGAAATCGTGCATTGAATGTTTGTCAGGGACTCTGCACTGGGGTGTCTAGAGCAGAGAAGTGCTCTGGGGAATGTGATAGCCAGACCAGGGGGCTCCTGGGGGAGGTGATAGCAGGATACTCAAGGTATTGAGGGTACATCATGGGTAAAGAAGTGCTGCAAGTCAAAAGATGCTTTGGGAATCTGAAGTTTGGGGAGAAAACTCAGAAAGAGGCAAAAGAGGGGGAGGAAAATTCTTTGGGAACTGTTGTCTAGGTTTAGCTTTGGTGTTAAACCAAAGTTTCCTGTTTCCTCAGAGAGGTACCCTGAGGCAAGGCCCTAAAATAGACTTGGGCATGTTCCAGGATCTCTGTGGTGTGGCGAGTACATATCACACTATTCCCCTTCAGAAAACTTACTGTTAAAACAAAGCCAAAAGTCTATTATATTTCTGTATTCTCTGACAGTCAAAGTTTGTATTTCAGGAACAAACTCTTGGGGTTATAATCAAACAGCAACATTAATCTCCTCTGCTAGATGTGGGTAATTGATTGTACTAAGTAATTCTTTGTGGTCTGTTTTAAGGAAAACATGTGGCCCAGTATTCAATGGGTAGAGCTGCTTTCTCTCACACTAGCTGAGCATCTCACGTAGCTTCTCATCTTGGCTGCTTTTTTAAAGCAAACCCCTAATTTGTGATCTCACATCCAAATTTTGATTATGACTGCTTTGCCTACAAGATTATCAGAAATCATGTTTCAGTAAATAAGTGTCATAAACACTGTGACTTCTGTAGTTTTGTTAGTTCATTGTAAAAATAAAGCTGAAAGATGATGACAAATGCATCTGCAGATGCTTTACTGTTGTTCCTGAGTATCTAGTGGTTAACATGGGATGAGCAAAAGAGCACAATCATTGTCCATTTCTGTTCTGATGTGTAGCTTAGTTGTGCAGTCATGTAGTTAAACTACGTTCAGTTTTGTTTTCTTTAAAGAGACTTTAATAATGCAAGGCACCTTAAGAAAATATATAATTATGTGCAATTTTCTGCTTAAGAGTACATGGTGCTTCCCATTTGAACTACTGCTACCTTCTGAAAGCAGGAGCGAGGAACATGTATTCCTTGAATTTGAAAGTGTTTTTCTCCTATGTGCAGAGTGACAGAACACATAAAGCTGGTCTTTGGGACACGTGTATACAAAGTGAGATCATGATGAAGCCTATTTTGAAATTAATTTATTACAGCTCTTCTGTATATGGCTATTACCTCCTGTTGTAAGATAGTCTCTTCAGCCTTCTCAGTAGCTGTTTCTCTGCAGACAAATCCTCCCCTTGTTCTCCTTTGGTTCTGCCAGTGTGAAGCTGGGCTTTTGCTTTTACTTGGTTTCTTCCAATAAGCTCTTTTTAATGATGATCTCATGAGATAATCAAGGAGGTGCAAAAACTACTGAATCAATCTGGTTTTACCTTTAAATTTGACTAGTGTTCAATCTTTCTTTTAAAGATTAAAACCCCTGAGCAGTGGGGTTGGTGCAGATTATAGACAGCTTTACCTCATCTTATATGCAGCCTGCCGTGCTGGTTCTGAATTTTGCTTGCTCCTGAAGTTCCCAGCTGTCTGTGAAAATAAGTACACTTGATGCTCTGAAAGCTTCAAAAGCCTCTTGCACCTTCTAGACAGGCTGTATGCCATTCTTCTGAAGGTCTAAAACGTGCTTCTATCACCTTGACTTTTTCCATGGATGCTGGGTTATTTTCATGCATTGTACAAGATCTGTAATTTAACCCAGGAAGTCAGGCTACTGGAGGAAGCACAGCCTGTCTATTAAGTGGTATATTTTTTGCTGTGGGCTTGTGTTGGGTTCAAGGCAGTGATTTTAATCTTCAGGAAATCAAATGGCCCAGGCATCCTAATTTGTAAGATTTTCCCTCTCTTCCATTGTGCTGTAAACCACAGAGAACCACCATCTGTTCCAACTCTGAGTCTCATGAAGGAGAAATATACTATGTCCAGAAGATTCCTATGAAGGGATACACAACCTGGGACAACCATTTTGAAGAGACAACATTCTTCAATACTCCAACACAGTGCCACTTTAAATATGCCTGTAGTGCAGATACTCAATGGGAGAAGATGCTGTATTCAAAGAAGCTTATTTGTCAAAGTAGACATTTTGACTTTCAAATGTCATTTTTTCCTTTCTGTAAAATAGAAATGATGATGGGTTTTCATCTTTCAGTACCCTTTAGGTCAGATCTAATCTTAGAAAAAGCTTGAGGACAATGGTGGTTGTTTTTTTTGTTGGTTTTTTTTTTTTCTCCCAGCATGCACAGTTTAGGAGACCACAGAATTAGACTCCAGGAGTGAGGGCAGTGCTTTGAGATGGCTACTTTTCCTGGGGGGTGGCATGCACAAATTTCAAGCTTCTTTGCTCAAGAATTCCATTTGCAAATCAAACAGCATCTCCTGCCTGGCTTCAGCCTCACATGCTTCTCCAAATGGAGACAATTGCTCTTGTGCTAAGGGGTGGCTGCAGCCAAATTGTGTGACTTTCAGATAAGGGGGAGAAATGGCACTGACTCTGGTCACTGAGATGTTTTGGGATTTTTTTTATGCTGCTCAAGTCTAGATTTTCTTAGCTAATTTACCACATCAAGGTGCAAAGCTTCTGCCTTGCAATTTTTCAGTTTTGAAGACCACTGAAAACATTCCAGTCAACAAATGTCAAGTTTCCAGTAAAAACTTGGTACCCTCCTGAAGCGGCAACTCTTATGGTGAAAAACCACAAACCCATTTGGCCTGGCCAGTTGCTTACATCTCTTTAGTTCAGCTGAGTAAATGGTTCCTATGGTTCACCCCCTCTCCCTGCTTATTTACTAGCACAGGAGAAAGAGCCAAGATAGAGGGGTTAAAGAAAATAAAGAAACCAGGGTTTAAAAAAAAAATATATTTTTCCCTCCATTTGAGGACTTGACCCTTTCACATAAATGTTTTTTGCTTTCCCAAATTCTAGTCCCATTGTGGAATGTATGGAGACAGCAAATAAATGATACTTAAAGTTACACAATTACATTTTTAGTAAATATGAAATTATCTTATTAGTGTTGTAATAAAAAGACTACCCACTCCCAGGAGAAAAGGCAAGCCAGCACTGGCTCAAATACTGACAAAAAAAATAGTAAACAATGTGAGAAATTAATGCTTTTGGTATCTGCTGAGACAGTAAAACCATGCATTGGCTACATAGAAAGTGTCTAGGTCCTTTTGGGTTTTGACATGGCAAATTCTTGCAGCAATTCAAGTTTCTGCATCAAAGGTGACCAAACAGCCACCAAAGGAGAGAGAGGGGGCACTTCAGACTGGATTCAGATCTATGTTAACTCCTTTTGAAGAGGAGGTAATGAGCATGGGGAAAAGGTATTTCTGGGGATGGCTGGGAGGGAGTAATGGTCAATGGTGTGGAAGAGTTGCTACCTTACACTTTCTCAGGGTGTATGGACACTTGAAACTCCTCAGCTGGGATGGAACAGAGAAAACTGGAAAATGTTTGGTTTCATTCAAGTCTCCCGTGAATGGTGATGGTAGGTGAGCAGTAGGGCAAGAAGCAGAGCAGCCACCCTGGGTTTCTGTACCTCAGAGGGAATCTGACTTGTCCTTTCAGTGCAAAGCTCATCACCAGAAGTGCTCCTTGCTTTGGTCTTCTGTGGAGTTATCCTATCCTTTAGCTGTGCCTCAGGCAAGAAGGGGCAGGCTTTTATTATGGGTCAATTGTCTGTTGGCCGTGGACTTCCAGCTGAAGGTCTGCCTCTAACTCTAAGGCTTCTGTACAGTAAAATCTGCTCCCTGGACAAACACTGGGAACAGGGACTGGTCCAAATGGGCTGTCCGTTTGGATTGTGTCATGTCTATTTACTAGCAACAAAACTAAATCTAGAGAGAGGGACAGTTTTCATGGATATGTGAACAAGTAGGAAAATGCTAGTCTTGTGCACGCTGTTGAATTGGAGGGAATACTCACTAGTAAAAAAAAAAGCCCAAATGTAGAGGATTCATGTACAAGTAAAAGATCCATGTACAGTAATGTCAAAGCAGCAAGAATGCAATTTTAATATAAGCTATTGCCAGTATGATGTGAAATTAATTTTTTGTTGTTATATTAGGTGCCAAAGAATCCAAGGTCTCAGCCAGACAACAGCCTGTTTAGTTTGTATTTTTCTTCTTTTACAAAATTTGAGAAGAAAATGTCCTGTTGGCATTAGAACAGCAAAGGAAAAGAGTAATAAGTGATTTAAGATGCTGTATAGGCTGGTCCTCAGCATTTCTCACTTATGTTTACTTTTAAATTTCTGCATAATTATAATCATATTATAGACTTACATTCCATATCTTCCAGAAACAATAGTAAGCTATCAAAGGGAATGCATGTGTCTGTGCACTGCTGTTACTATCAGAGCACCACAGCTTATCATGCTATGGGTTTACACTGTCAGCAGTGCTGAAAGGCAGGATGTCACTGTTGGCATGGTAAAGGCACAGACCGAAGGCCCAGCAGCTAGGACTGGCAGCCCCCAAGGAGGTGAGGTGCTTGGTTAAGATGGAACAAAAACTTGTGTTAAATGAAAAATGAAGTAGGAAGAACTTATGGAGTTTTCAGAGTGATGCTATGCAGAGGTGGAGAAGATGGGAGACTGTGAATAAACCAGCAACTCTTTTGCATGAGGCAACAACTTTGCTCAGCCTCTCCTTTATGTTCTTCCTCCACTCTCTCTTCCCTTGATTCTGGCTTGAAAGGACAACCAGTGTTTTCTCTTTCCTGAGCCCATAGAAAACAGCACAGTGTGTTAGAAGTCCTGGGATGAGGTAATGGTGGAGGCAGAAGTTTCCTCTGGGCTGAGGTGCTGAAGACACTGTGCAAGCAAAACCAGATGATGCTAAGAGGAGTGAGCCTCTTCAGAGAAGAGTCCTAGCGGACTTGCATGCATCTTAAATGCGTGCCTGGTAATGAATGTGCTGTGGAGGAGACTTGAACATCTGGTCACTTCATTCTAGTATTTCTTAATTTATAAGGATATGAAAATTTGAACATGATATTCGAGATAAAGTTACCAACCTGATAAGTCTGTCGTTCCCCATGAGTGAGCATTGTTCTTGTGAATATGGGATGGAACTATTACTGTATCAGCTGTGCCTGTAGCTCATTAGCAATGTACATTTCTGAGCTGAAAGTCTACTTCACTTATGACTTTAAAGTTGGTGCATGAGTGTCCCAAGCTCTCTACTTCTGCCTCTCTCATAAAATTGCAGAAGTGCTACATATCCAGGAAAAACTCTTCTCCAAAAATATTCTGTATGTGCAGTCTTGTGAGCAGCTGACTTCTTATTTTAGGAGTCAAAACCTTTGGCAGATGAACTGTTGCATGTCTGGTATGTGAATGTGCTTTCGAGTGTGCTGTTTTTCTGGGAGAGAAGAGTTGGAAAAGTGGCAGGCTACCCCTGGGATGGTCAGTACCAATTTGCAGCTCAGATGGGAGAACCTTTCCAAGTCCTGGCAGAACCTAAAACCAAATTTTGCTGATGCCAGAATAAATGCCTGGGTTTAAAGACTTTATTTTTTTCTTTTTCCGTGGGAAGAGAATGACTCTGTTTATGAACATTAGCAGTACAAACTCCTGGTGGTCCTGACCAACAGAACGACATCAATCCAATGTCTACTTTTATTTCTGTCTTTAAAAGCAGACCAAATATTTGGTACTCCTGCTTTTGTTTAAAACTCTGCTTCTGTGTCCATCTGTCAGCTGAAATGTAGCCTATGGCTTCTGTAAGGTGAAGGTTTTGTGTGATGCCAGCATCCTAACTGTGGACAAAGGCATCTGTCTGTGGGATGCTGGCAGAGCCCTAGGGAGATGCCTTGTTTTTAGACAGCTGAGGGTGCTTGAAGTACTTGCCCTGTTGCAAACCAGACGTCTCAAGGTAGCACTGAAATGACTCACTGATCAGTCCCTGTCCCCTCTGTACTGGTGACCAATTATGGAGCATGGCAGCAAGGCCTGAGACAAGATCTTTGGTTTCCTATTCTTCCTTGTTTATTTTTTCCAGAAGACGTGATCCCAAGGTGTCTTGTTACTTATGTAAGACGTGAGGCCAAGGTAAGACATGCTTGCTGTTGAAGGAAGCCCTTTAAGGCAAAAGGTGGCATGTGGCCTTGGCTCAAAACAATCCCTCTTGGTGGCTCTGGGCCAGCTTCCTGTTGTGGTCCTGGCCAGCTCTCCAGCACAGCCATCCCCCCTTGGCACCTGGCAGCAGGGCCAAGGGGAGCACACCATGCTGGGACCCCTGGTGCCACAAGGTGAACTCATGGTTGCCTTGAAGGGAGGAAAACTAAAATGCACGAAGGATGAAAAAGTTAACCATATAATTCTGTGAGAGCAGCAAGCCTGACCTGACTCCTTAAGCTGCTGCTTTCATGTTATATTTTCTTTCTGTGGAGTATGAGGAAAAAGAGCTAAGGTTGATGGTGATGGTTTGGAGCCAGGATGGGTGCAATCGTCCTGGAACACACAGCCAGGATTTTTGGACCATATTTGTGTGATTTTCATCCCTAAGAGCACAGTGCTTGGGACTGTGGTGGGTTGGTTTTTTATTATTATTTTTGCCCTTCCTTTTCTTTTTCCTGGAGATGGAAGTGTTGTTCATTAACACTTACCAAGACTGAGTGTTCTTGGAGAAAAGTCTTTTGATAAGTGTAACATTATATAATCATGCTTTTTCTTTTTCCTTCTTCTTTAACTTATCACTTAGTGCCAATGCTTGCTCGAGTGCTGTGTGGCACGGAGAGGAGCCTCTTGGATCACTAAATTTGTTCTGAAGAACATTTTCAGGGCAGAAAAGCATGTTCTTTCTCCATCCTTGCCCCATAACAAAATTACAGCAAACTAGAAAAGAGAATTTTGTTAATCAGAATAGTCAATTGGGGAATCATTAGCTCTGATTTTAAACACTATTTGTAATTTGCTTTAGGGTCTATAGCCTAATTCTTTCCTTTGAGTTAATTAAAATATGTTTGAATGTGACAGACATTTCCAAATCTTCCCACAGTCCAGGAGGAAGGGTAGGTTTTTTGTCATCTTCCATCAAGTATAGGGGCTCTGAGCGCAGAAGAATTTCACTACAATGCTGCAAGGTTGTTTACCTTAGCTCCTTCACAAAAGATAATCCAACAAATTACATTAATTATAAACCAATATGTTCTGTTCAATTCCCACATGAGCCAAACCTGGGTATGAGCATCTGCTCTTATTTTCTGAGCTGGGTTTTGAGGACAAGGCTCACAACAATGCTCAATCCATAATTAACAGAAAAATTAAAGATGCAACATCCCTTGCATCCTGCTTTTTGAAGCAGCATGTTTAAAAATATACATGCACTGTCCTGGCAGTTTTTATTCAACATAAAAAAACAATACTCTATTGTTACCCTGGTGTGTTTTTGTTTGTTTAAAATATTTACATTTATGTTAGGCTTAAAATAAACATGTAAATACTTTCCATAAGAAAAAAAAGGTTCATAATTCCCTCTTGTGCTACATTTTTTCTTTTCAATTGTTTCTCTCCCTCCCCCCAAAGATGACCTCTTTTCATAAAATGTGGTTTATTCTGCATTAAGCATATTGTTTTCTTTATGAAAAAAGGACTGGTTGGGCTTCTTCTTATTTTATTTTTTTAAGTGGCATATTTTTTCAGTTTCATTTCATAACAGGAAACAAAAGAGAACGTGATTGTTTGACCTGGTTACCAAAGAAATATTTGGCTAATAAAAATCCCATTAGCATGATGCCAAGTTCTGCTAGTTGTTTATGGTGAGCATGCCTATACAATTATACACCATTTGCATGTCGAAGGAGTGCAGGAAAGAGCGCTTTTGTGGTTTAGGCACTAGACTGGCACTTGAGATACGAGATCAGTTCCCAGCTGTGCAACAGACTGACTTTGAACAGACAGCAATTTTCCATAGCTTACTTTTGCAGAAGGGATTAATAACATATCTTTTCTCTCATCTTCGATCTTGTTTCTGTAGAAACCAAACTCTAGAAGGGTGCTTCCCCTGGCATGCAGCACTTGGCCTGTTCTGAGCCCCCTCTTTGTCCAAGGGGGATTGGCTGTGTGGCTGTTACCTCAGGCTCTTGCAGGAGCAGGACTAAATTCATAACTCCACAGGATTTATTAACTGGTGCTTAATAAAGCTCATGCAGCACAGATGGAATAAAAGGTAATGTGGCTGCTACCATCCATTCCAATTTCAGGAAGGAGAAGCTGAGTTTGTGATAACTAAGGTCTCTCCTTTGTGCCCATGTTTCCTTGGGTTTGCCCATCGCCGTATCTGACAGTGCTGACATGCCCCGTGTCTGGAGCAGCCCCTTGGCCTCCCCTGGCTGTGTCTGCCCTCCCTGCCCAGAGGTGCCCTCCTTGCTGGAGAGCTGTGCTGTCCTGGTGCAGTCGTGCTCCTCATATGGCCGGGCTGGGCAGCAGCCTCTGTAGGCTTGCTCGGCTTCCTGCGTTTCATGCAAGCCTTGTTTTAATGATTAAGTAGACAAGGAAACAATAGAATTTCATTAACTACAGGGGGAAAAAATAACACGGAAAAGTTTAACATGTTGGGAAACATTTCTTCTGGAAAGAGAAAAATAGAGAGAAAGAGACCATTTCTTTGAAAGCCAAGACATGGTCCCTGGAAGTTCAGTGATGTTTCTTCTCTTGCCTGAGCTTATTTATTCCCCTGGGACTTGCAGCATGGATTCAGCTGTGAACACGCTGCAGAGCAGGATGTGGTGAACCAGAGGCTCTGTGGGCGCCCTGCTTGGCAGCACAGTCAGAGCTAGTGGGGCAAGGAAGGACTGTGGGAGCTTTTCTGCAGTGACTAGTTGGTGCAGAGAATTTTTCTTGTTTAGCCTTTCTTGTTGGAAGGGCCCTGAGCCTGAGTGTAACAGTCAGGAATACCAGCTCCTGTTAAACATTCAGATCCTCCAAGGTTTTTTTCTGGGGTTCTTGGTGTTTGTTTGAAAAAACAGGAAACTCCTACCCTTTCCAGTTAAGGGAGTAAGCTCAGTGTGAGCAAGGAATAAATCCTTGGGGTGTTAAACATTGTGGTGTTTAGGCTCAGAGCTGGCTGGCAAGCTCTGATACTGGACACAGAGGTACCATGAGTAACAGGTTATATGGGAATGGAAGGTGCTGCTGCCCAAAGGAGGGGGACTGGGTCTGATGAGAGGTGCTCCCAGGAAGCCTGTTCTTCTGCAGGGCCAAGGAAGGGTCTGCAGTGTCAGGCAGAGGCCCTTGTGCCTGGGCAACGACTCGTGTGTGGCCCATGCCACCCACAGAGGTAGGGAGTGCTTAAGCTGCTTCTGCCACATATGGGTAAATGGTGGCCCTGGGGCTGGATCTTCAGATAGGTTTTCCTATAGGCAACATCTGTATCTTCCTGGGCTGCAAATTGGTAACTACAGTGTCCTTGGGAAGAGAACATTTCAGACAAAGGCACATCTCAACCTTCCTCCAAATTTGCAAAATAATCATCAGGCAGCTCTTGGTCTTTCTCACATCTTTGATTGTTTCTCCTCCCACTTCAACTGTTCTACTTGAATTCTGGGACACGTATGCCAAAACCTTTGCTGAGAGCATGAAGTTTTCAGCGGCACGGTTTGCAGTGTGCACTGGAGAAAAAGACTTCTTCCTTCAGTATTGCTCATGGGGAGAAAGATGTGTGCTCACTGCACAGCTAAGGCATGTGCTGTGCAGCAGCCCTCGCTTGGTAGGACTCCGAAAATTACTTCAAAATGGCACAGTGTGAATGCTGCATGCCCGACGTGTGATATTAAAACATTTAGAACTGGATCAAATCAAACCCAGTTTTTACCACAAACGCGCAGAGGCTGTTCTTGTTTGAAGACTCTTTTCTTGCCAAATTCCATCTTTCCACACTGAGCTGCTTAAAAAAAGCCTTGTGGATGTATGTATTTATATAGCTGAATGTTTTTTTGATCACATTTTATACAAAAATATTGCCTTTTGGCAGAGAGTCATCTAGTAGGTGTCAGAGTCAGAATGTATCGTAAAGTTACGAGTGACTGCAAATGACATTTACGCTCTGTAAATCTGGTAGGGAAGTGTTAGGGTTAGAAAAAAAAAGGGCTTCAAAGCTGGGAAATGACAGAATTAATAATTGAATTGAGGCTGAGATAGCAGTGTGGTAATGGGGAAGCATGGACATAACTGAGGAGAGGTGTGTATGTGTAAGTGGTGTTCCCATGGGACCTGCAGATACCTGCAGAAGTGACTGAAAAGCCAGTAGCTGGAGTAAACAAGTTTCACCAGATTTCCCAAGACAGACTACACTAGCATTCCTCAGATAAAAGCTGCAAGAATCGCCCAAATTTAAGGAAAAGTATGTTACTGCACCTGCTCTGAGTCCACTCCAAGAATCCCTAGCCCAGTTTTGAAGGAAGTTGTCTTTTTGTTAAACAGCCTCTGAAGAAAGATGTCCCCTATCCTCCCACAGGGGTTTAAGTACCAAGCTACCGTTCTATTTTTTTTCTCTCCCTAATCATAATCAAAGTGACATTTGCTATGAATCAAAGCAATTTCTTTCTGTGCTAGTCCTAATATTGTTGGAGAGCAATTGCTAAATGTCTTTTTCATAACCTCCTTTGGAAGAGCCTTATCACATTATCTGTTGTTTCTAAACAAAAGTTTACAGTGAAAGCTGTCACTTGGAGTGAAGGCTCACAAAGCAAAGGCACGTCTGTGTCTGTGTGTTATTTCATTGGTTCTGCATTGCAGAACCTTTTGGAACCCACCACAACTTAAAAGGAAAACCTTATAAAGCATTTTTATATTATTGGATTTTGGAGTTATTTTCAGTTTGGGGGATATTAGGTTTCTACATATTAAAGTTGGCTTAAGCTTTCTTGTTTGCTTGAGGTTTTCTCCTCTTAAGATAGGGGTTTTTTTAATGGAATTTCTCTTTCTTTAATTCTTTTTATTTTAAAGCAGTGTGCTCATTGCACTTGGATTCTTATCTTGGAGTCACTTCACTTACTGAAGGATTAAATGGCATTTTGACATGTGTAAGGAGTTTAACAAAATTGAGTGGCATTTATTGAATGATCTTATTTTTGTTTATTCACAAAGTGCACCAGGATATTACTCACTAAAGCTCAAGTCTGATTTTTATCTAAGGTCCTGGCCTGTGCAAGAGAAAAAAACAAGAGCAAATTAAACAAGAACATCAGTAAACCCTCTTTAAAATAAGCTTGCAAAGTAAATAAGCTGTGAGTGAAGTGGAAGAAAACTAAAAGAGAATGAGAAGACCCAAGTCTTCTCACAGGTTTGTTAGAAGAAAGTAGGTGACAGTGTGATTGGGGGTAGAATTAGTCCCATCTGCCAAGTGCCTCTGAGCAGTAGAGATGTCACCTGCCACCCGCTCCCCAGCAAGGCTTTAGGCCAGACTCTGACCCGATTTTCACCCTGTGCAAGGCTGACTGCAGTCTGCCTGCACAGATACAAGTTAGGGAAGAGTTTGACTGGGTGGTTTTCTAAATATAAGTAAATAAAGGAGTACTGTTTGTGGTTTCTGGAAGTTCTGAAATGATGTTTGCCTCATGTGATGGTAACTTCCTTGCAGTGCTTGCTAGAGGTGCCAGGCTGAGAGCCCTGGGCAATGTGTCCCTCGCAGCAGCCATGCAAGCTTTGCCAGGCTGTCACAGTAAACACTGCTTCCCTCCAGCCAGTACGTTTGGCCCTCAGGGACTCTGCTGAGAGTCATAAACTGGGACCGAACTTACTAATCTAAATGAAGTAGATGTACAACACTGCAGTTTGCCAGTGCAAAACTGGCTGTCTATAAAACTGAGCTGCTTCTCCTGGTAATTCTCTAAAAGGGTACAGGTACCTCCCAGTGACGGCTGCACCGCCGCGTAATCTGCAGATACGGAAATCACTGCGGAGCTATTAAACCCAATATACGTCAGACTAGCAGAGAGTTTGTTCTGGGTTATGTCTCTTGGCTTAGGAAGGCTTCAAGTATGATCTAATCCATACTCCCTTCAGGTACCCACACTGACTGGCTCAGAAGGTGGAGAAGGGCTTGGCTTGTGTGAAGGCATTTGTAAGGTGTAACTTGGGTGTCAAAATTAACCTCTGTAGCTGAGATACCAACACAGTGAAGAGCTTCCTTTTTGCTATCAGCTTCTCTTAGAGAAGCCAGACTGCCTTGATTTTTGATGACCACCCAAGGAGGCTGGCTCCAGACACCGGTGTGGTACCAATGACTTCAGGAGAGTGTAGTGAATTTCCCCCCAAACTCAGAACTGCATGCCTAAATCCTTGTAGATGAGAGTCTTCTGATCCTCCACAGGTCTGTGTTGCCATTGTTGACACGGATTTCTGGAAACCAGTGACTGTTTCAGTCATACCTTTGTTACTTTTTGTCACTGTAAAATATAACATGTCCCTTTTATTGCATTTAGAAAAATTAGTCTGTTCTGAGACAGCTGGCTGCTTTGACGGTGTGCAAGTATGTGTATGACAGATCATGCTTTTACTTTTTAATGAACTGTTTCCCCTGGCTTCATCTTACTTCCACAGTCTATTTTTGTTGTTATAATGACACTGGTCAGTGAAGCTCAGAGGAAATCAGTCATCAAGATGCATGGTGCTGAAACAGTATTTCTGCTGTGATGGGGATTGCATTAATGCCTTTGGAGATTTCTTGCTGTTGTCACTGCTGCATCCACACCATAATGCAGAACTACCTAAATTGAACCAAGAGGCAAAATTTGGAGCTATGTAACTAAGTTAACTAAGAAAAATTTCTTGGGACATTAATTTTAACTCATGCTGGAACAGTCAAAGTGACCCCGAGTATGTTCTGTTGGGATGCCTGGCATCTGTTGTCTTACTCTAATGCACAGGATTTTCTTCCTCCATTTTCTCACTAGCAAAAGTGGCCTGGAATCTGTGAAACTTTAACATTTTGGAGGTACAGAACAACAACAAAATAACCAAGTTTTGGAAATCAAATTCTTTTAAATGGTCAGATATGATGAGGTCAATGTTCGGATAAAGAGTGCACCCAAACTGACCACCTTACAACTGGTCTTGCACAGCTATTTCATAATTTCCCTCTTTTGCTTTCTTTCTCTGGCAGGTGCCCCCTTTCCCCATTTTTTTGAATGGCATTTCTCCAAGTGTTCTGGTGTATGTAAACCTGGTCTATGAACTGTAGCTCTGCAGTACTCACATCATATCAAACAAATACCCATGGTTATCTTCCAGCAATATCCTCTGATTCCTTTAGCCCTGTGGCATTTCTTTCACTTCTAAAGCCTTCATTTGCTTAATTTCTTATCCCTGTTCTGTTCCTTTGGTTCTTTTCAGAATGGCCTGAATACAAGCTCAACCTGTGGAGGAAAATTAAGGACAGCCCAAAGTGAAAAGCTGTATCAATTTTACTCAGCAACCTGTGGGTGGCTTGGAGGGCCAGTTATTCTACCTCTGCTATATAGGGGGTTTGTGTATGTTCAGCATTTATATTTCTGTGTGCACAGCCCTATATGTAATAAATCTAATTGTTCTTAAGTTTTTCCTTCAGGGTTTCTACCTCAACTAGCTAGGAAATTGTAGAAATGCAAGTAAAATCTATTTCTTTAAACTGGTAGTCTCTACTGCTTATTTGCAGTTGTAGTTGTTTTTAATTTTTTTTTTATTAGTTACACAGTGGATTTATTCAGACAGCGCACCATGTACCTGGCATGAATGCCTATCAGGATGGACAGCATGAATGCAATCAGTCTTTAATAATTAGACTTTAATATTTCATGAAATAAAACAGAACTAATATTTGAAAATTCTTTTTTTAGCAGAGCAAAAAAAAGAATTTGGTTCTTTTCTTTTTAAGAAGTAACAGTAAGACTCTTATGATATTTGAGACTACAAGTGGGAAATTTTATTATTTTCTTCCTCAATTTTTAAAAAGTTGGTTATTTTTTTACCTGAAACCAAATTTGTCAGCTTTGGATACCTTGTTAACATAAAATTTAAACAACAACAACTTGTAAATTGTAAAATTTATGAAAATAAAAATGAATTAATATTTTATGATGCATCCATAAAAAGAGACTTAATTGTTCATATGTTATTTATGAACCTTGGGGAACAATTTATCTTGTTTTTACCTTTCAGAACAGCCCCTGAGAGCTGTGGTGCAGAGGCACCTCCTTGAGTAGGAAGGGCTAGCCTTTCTTCTTCCTAGGAGCTCATTTACTCTGTAGTCAGCCACAGGCAAGGAAGGAGCCCTCTGGTTAATGCCAGGACTGCCTTCCCACTGCAGGCCTTCTCTTGCTGCCCTTGGCATGGGCTCAGGCACAATCAGACTCAGGCCAGAGGTGTCAGGGCCACCTCTCCAGTGTGGTAGCATCAAAATTGTTCTGTCTTCACGAGCAACCCTTCTGTGTCCCTTTGGCCTTCCTTGCTGAGGTTAGAGTCTGAGGAGAGACCTTTGTGTTGCAGAGGAAGTAAATTGCAAAATCTGCTAGAAACCCTTTAATCCAATATTAGTTTGGTTTATGTCTCAGCGTGCATGTATAGAGGCACTCGATGCCTACTATGTGTAATATGTATTGAAAGGGTTGCACTATGAGTAACTCATTTTCTTATGGATTCATAAGAGCCATTTTTCCCTTTCAGCTGCACTGATAATATTTTTATTTCTTTTTCTTTATTTCCCCCCTCCCACAGCCTATTCATGGAGAAGATCTGGGTAGAAATGGTAGATGAAATCTCTTCTTTTCCTTGGAAAATCAGAGAACAGAACTTGGCGATGACTGTCAACATAATAGAAAATGTTTCCATGTTCCACCAGCAGACAAGTACTTAAAGAGGCTTCTCCTTAGTGAGTGTTGTTGCAGGCAATAATGTGAGGTGTAAAAGTCACTTTGCCAGAGATCAACTTTTGATAAATATATTTTAATTTCTTTATTGAGTTTTAAAGTATAACAACCACTGTTGAATAGGTACAACTGAAAACATGTTAAATAGCCTTCAACTCTTCACATTTGTATTGAACATCATCTCCAGGAGTGACATTTCATGTTACCATGGAAACAAATTTGACATTTCAAAAATACATTTATTCCTGGGTCACTAAGATAGGAATTCTGAAAGAAAAAAAGGTCAGAAAATTTGCCTGTCTCAGAGATATTCTACAGTTTGCTGTATTCCTTTGGAGGAAAGAAATATGTGGTATCATTGTAAAATAGCGCGCTCCAGCTTGATCCAGTTTGAAAATATTTTGACAAGATGGTGGCAATGTTACAGGTCAATAAAGCGTGTCTCAGTTGCTGAGATTTTGAGAAGTGATTAAAACTGTTTCTTGGATCAAGACCTTTTCTGGATCAATTCTTATTCCTAAGGACTTTCAATCATGGCTTTCATAATCCCAGTAGCTGTTCTCTACTTTATAATTTCTCCTTGTAGAAAATATTACAAAGATTGATATTAAGATTTTGTTTAATACTCAAGAAAAAACACTGCTTTCTTTAATAGGAATTATGCCAAAGTTTTATCGCAGATAATGCATTTCACAGAAAGTAGGAAATTGAAGAATCAGTGCTAAGGTTTGGTACTGAGGAATGTGTGCCTGTATTTAAAAAAGAATTATGTAATTTAGATAGTATTTTATTAAGACGGATCAAAAGTTGCTTTTGAATGCTTTGGTGTCGGTCTGTAGTAGTGTCTTGTAAAATGAGGGTGGTAAAGTGAAATACCACTTTTTCAAGAGATTTACCTTTTACATGGAGTCATTGAAAGGTAATCCTGGTTGCAGAGTGAGCTATGGCCTGCAGGAGATCTTTGTCATTTGTACTAGCAGGTAACTTGTTTGAGCAAGGAAAAAAGTGAGGGTTGAGAGAATGTGATTTTGGAGAGTGCAACTCACTTAATGATACTGAGCAACTGGCACAAATGTCTGTGTGCTGAGGTGTGCACACACCTGCCCCTGGGGCTGAGTTGGAGCTGGCTGGATAGGAGTCAGCTCTGTTCTGTGTGCCCTGGGTACTCCTGCTCCCTGTGACACTTTCTTAGGAGGGCTGGTCAGCTTCCAGTCAGAGCTGGCTTGTATCTGGCCAGGTCACCAGGCATCTGCCTGCACACTTCTCTGTACACATATATCCACAGGGGCTCAACATACATGTATTTCATTAGGCAAAGAAATTCTTTTGGGGTAATTGTGCTCTGCTCTACTTAGGTCTGTGCTTTTGCCACTTTGTCCCACAAGTATGTTTTCTGAGCATTGGGAAAGGAAGAATCATTTGACTCAAAGCCATTTCAGAAGCAGCATTAATTACCATGCTGAGCTGAATTGTCATTGTGGTGTGTGGGGACCGGGGAGGAGTTCCTCCCATTAATATCAATGGACTAGTCCTGTGATGAAACCCTCAAGGACCACACAGAAGACTGACCTATTTAGGTATTAACACTGCCGTTGCTAGACTTGTACCTGCCTTTGAATACAGCAAGGGTTATTAAATTAAAGCCATCTCATTTTCTAGTAGAAGAGGAAAAGCTGTCTGCATAAACTCCTGCCTCTGATCCCCACGGAGGAGAGCATGGGTAAACAAGAGAATTTTTCTAATGGCCTTCTCTTTTCCTCCCAGTTTTTATGGTGAATGCAGCCCAGGCAGAGTTCTGTTCCGCTTTGCATCTGGACTTGCAGGAAATCAAACTGCACCAGCAGTTTGCCTATCCAGGGTAAAACGTAACTGGAAAATGTGTAATATATATATTACATAAATCACAGGAGATGCAGTGTGTGTGTATATGTGTTACAGCTAGATTGTAGTCACTGTTCCACTCACGCTGAGCCTATATTCTGTGTTCATGGTGCAGGGGAATAGGTCTTTGTTTTCTGCTGGCTCCTTTTAAGTACCTCCTGTCCATTCAGAAAGGAAGGTGTTAAATACTTGCAAATGCCTCAGCTGTGCAGGCAAACGTGGTGGTTTGCAACTTACACTCAGTTGTTTCTTGAGTTACTTTAGACATTAGAGACTGAGAGGGGTTGTCCAGGACGCAGGGGTTATCCACCCTCTACAATGGCTCACCTACAGCTAGGACAGGTGGGAGGACTTGGTTTCAACGTTGCTTCAAACACAGTGTTAGTGCTACTGAGGCAGGGACCTCAGGGGATTAACGCCTCTATTTACGATGTTGAGCAAAGCCAAGTCAGACTTTGAATGTGAAGACACTCGTTAATATTTTAAATAAAGCCTAACTAACTGCAAAGCTAATAGGAATACTTTTGTGGTATTGACAGCTTTAAAGTAAGCTGTGACAGTCTGGTACAACTCCTTCAGGTTCTCTGAAGCACTTCCAAACTGAGTTTGGCTCATTCAGCGTGGCATGCATAGGACTGCAACCCCAAAGTTATTAACAGAATTGTAGTCTATGTGCAATAAAAACACACGTGATGGGATACAGTCAGAGCTGGAATCCCCAGCTGGACCCCGGAAAAAAAGGCAATTCCTCGTGGTCTGTCCCCTGTCCCTTCAGAACTAGGAGCTTTAGTGAAGGGGCATGTCTGTCTCCCTTATGTCCATGTTGCTGAGACTGCCCATCCCTGTGGGAAGGATGTGCTCACATGAGACTGCATACAAGAAAGGACAGCCCTAAACCTGTAGCTCGAGAGGAAGATGGCTTGAGCCTCTGAACATGTGTGAATGTGCATGGCATACTTCGCTCTGGTTTGTAGATGCAGAAGCTGTAATCTCGTGGGAGTTATCAAATCCCAACTGACCTCTTGGTATGCTCGCTACTCTGTTTCAGTATGAAGACATGCTCACTGTGATCTACTGTGATTTGCTCTGAATTAATTCCAGTTTGAATTAAAGCTGATCTTTGAGGGGTAGGCTGTCAAGAAACACAGTCACATCACTGTTCCCTGCTTAATTCCATGCTGTCTGCTGTTAACTAACTGCATCAGTTAGTACTTTGTTTCTATTTCACACTTTCCAAATCTTTTTGGTTATTTTTATAATTCTCCTACGAAACCGTTCAGTTCTTCAACACCTTCAGTAAGGACACCAGATAGCACACAGCAATCCAGCAGCAGTTGCACCCGGTCCAAAATACAGGCTACCTCAGGGTTCCTACTTCTCCTGGTGATGTCCCTGCTTCTGAATAGAGGAAGATGTTCATTCTTCTGTCTGCATCCTCACTGTCAGAGTTCCTGGGCAGATGATGTGCACCAAGATGCTGTAATTATCTCTTAGAGTCAAAGGCAGCCTTCTCCCCATGCCCAGGACGTATAACTCACCTGTTTGTTGGCATTTGCATCCCATTAACAAAGCAATCCAGGTTAGTGTCTCCCTTATTTACCACTCTTGTACCATCAATGTCCTTCGTCACTAATTATCGGTTTTCTACCAGGCCACTGAAAAGCAGAGTGTAGGGTTGAAAGCCGTTAAGGCCACATCTGCTCGGTGAGATCTTCCTTTCCATAGATTGTGATTTGTCAGCTCATCATTCTTGAAGCATTAATATGTGCCAAGCTGACTTTTTCTGTGTGTTGTGCTGGTATCTTAATCAAAATGTCATGCAGTCCACTGTCTTCATAGAAATAGATATCTATTACCTCAGTACTATTACATTTATTGTCAACAGTAATTTTATTTAGAGAAAAGATGTCAAATTAGTTTGAGGAGCTCTGTTTTCCATAAACCTTTGCTGCTCAGTATTAGTTATATTACCTTCCTTTAATTTTTAATTGATTGAATCCTGCATCTGCTCTTCCATTTTTCTACCTGGGATGATTCTTTTTCTGTCTGTTAATATCTGCTTGCGCCATTCTATTTTTCTTTCCAAAGCATTGTCTTGACATTAGTTTTGTTTAATTGACTTGTTTCTGTCTTGATATCCAAAAAGGTCCTGAAAACCAGCTTTAGTTTTTCAAAGAGTCCTGATCTTTACTTTGAAAATTCATGAGTGAGAATTTTTGACATTAACTTGGTTTAAAAAATTTAACCTTAGCAGCCGCTTGACTTTTGTCCCCTTTGTATAGAATCTAAATATGTATTTGCCAGTTAAATATTTTCTGAATAATTTTGAGAGGTCTGCCTACTGTTCCCAGATAGTGATTTTTTAATGAGTTTTTTTGCAATACACCTAGAATTCTCTATTGTCCTCCTTGTATATTCTCTTATGTACTTAGAATTTTTCTGTAGTTCCTAGTTTCTTTTATTTTTATTTGTTGCTTACCCCTTTTTTGTACATTTCTATTTTGGTGTGTGCATGTGTTTCATTTATTCTGTTTGTTCTGACTTCCCCTGAGCCAGGTTGAATTCCTAACTCAATATGGCCTTTTTTTTGTTGATTGTGGGTTTTGGGCATCTAGTAATACATTCTTAAGTAGCTCCCAGTTATCATTCATGTTTTTCTATTTAAATTCATTTTCCTAACTGATTTGGTCCATAATTGTTTTCAGCCTTGTAAAATTGTCTTCTTAAACTGCCATGTGTATAACTTCCTAGTTTGGACTTTATTCTGTTTGCATATATATGCAATCAAGTCACAATCACTTGCATGTAAGCTACCACTAATTTTTAGTTTGGTGATCAGTTCTTCTTTATCTGTCAAAATGAGATCTGATATAGAATTCCCCCCTGCTGGATTTGATTTTTATTGAGTTAGGAAATTGTCAACTATAATTTTTTGAAATGTCTAGGATATTTCATGACACAAGACCCCCAGCGTGTTGCTCAGGTTGGTGTACTTCATCGTAGTGTGCACATGTCTCCACACACACGTCTGTATATAGGTAAAAAATATAATTTGTCTTTCCATAAGATTGTGAATTTCTGAAGAAGCTTAGGTTGAATTAAAAAAAGGCTCCAACAGCTAGAATTCCATTTCTGCTTTGTTTGTAAACTATTTTGGGTTTTGTAATGATTGCAATATTTTGAACAGCCACTCAAAATCTGAAAATGCAGAAATCCTTCAGCTGTTTGTAACTTTGTACAAATAGACAACACTGGTGCAATTTCATAATTTATGTTTGGTGAATTCTAATTTATCTCTTTTAAAAAAAAGGCCCAAAACTGTCTCTGCAGCCCAGATAGAGCAGGAACCATTCAGGTGTGCCAGCAGAAGGCATCAGTGCCATGTGGCTGCTCTAAGACATGGCACAGCAAGAGTTGTCACCGTCAGATGGCATCCCATGGGTCGAAGATTCTTTCCTTAAACTATTTGGCAAATACATCTGTGTAATACTCAAGCTTCAGATGACTCACAAGTAGGAGCTCTACTTGTAACTTGAGTTGCACAGAAAAAAATCCCAGGGAATCTGTTAGTGACCCTTATTACAAACTGTCACAGATAAGTGAACTACTTACAGCTAAGAGTACACCCTGGACTCCGTTCATATGATGTAATGCAAAGAGACTGTTTATACTCAGGGGGAGGAAGACGAACTGCTGGTAAGGTCTGAGAACTTATGCTTATCTGTCTGACTGACAGTACTACTGGGTCATTAATTTCTCCTGTGTTCAGAGTGCCTGGATTAACTATAAAAATAATTTCCTTGTTCTTCTCAGGAACACTTCTAGAATACTTTTAGAATAGCTTTTAGCTGAAATGTTTAGCAAAAATTCTGCCTGTTTTGTAGCTCATGGAAATTCCCAATAGCTGTTCTTGAAAGAACTTTCTGTATCTCACCTTCCCCTGGCCACCTGCCTTCCACTGTAGTCCTGCAATCCTCAGCTTCCTTAGTAAGCTCCTATTGCTCTGCCCTTGGGGATGGGGCACTACCTCCTCCCTGGAGAAGCTCTCCCGTGTGAGGGATGCCCTTCTCTGTTTTCCCTGGCTAATGAGCACCCTGTGCTGCCAGGAGTTGCTGGAGGGAAATTCTTAGAGCTGCCTGGTGTACAGAGGTGAGAGGCATTCGCGTGCCAAGCCATTTGCCTTAAACACACATTCCAGCACCTTCGCTGACCTCTTAATGGCTCACTTAGTGGAGGACTCAGGGCTTGTGAATGAATGTGTTTGACAGTTCCCCTGTGCCTAGAGATTCAGCCATGGTAGGGGCTTGTTTTCCTGCATCAAACAGGAGAAGTACACTAGGGTTTTTGGCGAAAGCACAAACAAATACACAACCAAAAAAACCCACAACCCCTCAACAAAAACAATGATAACAAAAAATATCCACCCAACCAAACCCAAAGCAAACCAACAAAAACACCAACTACACAGAGAAACACATGCTGAAGAAATTTGTCAGGGTAGTTCTGTCTGTTCCCCTAGCATCACATATCAGAAGTAGAAACTGCTGATGTTTCTTTGGCTCCTGGGGCTCAGAACTGTTGCCATACTCAGAGCATGCTAGTTTTGACAGCATGAGAAAGGTCAATATCTGTCAAATTACTTTCGCAGGCAGGGGACAGCTTTAGCTTCTGCAGTTGAAAGTGTTTCCTCAGCCAGAAGGTCTTCTGCTGGGACAGTGTCTGTAAAAAAAGAGGCAGCAGCAGTGGTGTGACTGCGAGGATGCAAAAACCACCAAAGGTGACATAAGTGAAGAGACATCAATGGACAAAGTGTAGTGATTTGGAGATGCAGCCTTAGGAAGGAAGGCTGGGAATACCTAAAGCATCACACCAACAGTCTTTGCCAGGACCAACCTCAGTATCAAGATGTTTGTGTCGTTTTGCAATTTTTTTGTAAAGTCAACTATTTCCTATGAAAATATTTTTTGTCCACAGCAGGAGAGAGGCAAGACCAGGAATTTCTTTAGGTTAAAATGTTGGAATGCTTCACTGCTGTGAAGCTTTAGTGACAGAAAAACCCCTCCTGTTCTTTGCTGTTTTGCTTTCCATCTCTCCTTTTTCAAAGAAAAAGCAGATACTAAGAAGCCCATTTATTAACTTTTCGAATAAGAATCTGGGAGTGTCCTGGAGTCTTGAGTGCAATCACATCCCTTTTTACCTCTATCATGCAGTATTTTCTTTGCAGCTGGGTTGAAGTGCAGCCACATAATCATGGAGGAACTGACAGGACCCACTTCAGAGTGCACCAAAGTAGGGTTACTGCTCCCTGCACTGGCTGGGCAGAAGCTGAAGCCTCCTTCTGCTGGGATGGGTGGGCCAGGCCAGGAGTAGCTTTTGGTGGGGCAGAGACCCTCTGCCTTTCTGCTGTGTCTCTTACCCTTAGGAAGGAAGGGCTTTGAACAGAGTGATGAGTTGCTCATGCTGGCTGTTGAAAGTGGATTCCCAAGTTCAGATGAGGAATGGACAATGCAGGATTTGCAGAAGGACCTCTCTCATTCTCTGAAGCTCAAGTGTCTGCTTAGCACAGGGTGTCTCTACTTCTTCACATCTGTGCTTGCCTCTGATGGCACTGCCTTCCCTGCTGCCCACTGCCCAGAGGAGCAGTGGCCTCGTGTGGCAGCATGTGCTCACCTTAACTGCAGGGTCACAGCTCTCAGCTCCAAGACAAGCATTTTTCTCCACTGGCAGCTGCTCCTGGACTGCTGGCCCCAGTTGCTTCTCAGGCTTTTGTTTAAAACTTGGACAGTTTTTCATCTTTGTTCTAGCACTGGTGCAGCTCCAGAGAAAGTAACAGTGGTGGAAACAATGGCTTATTCATTTTTATCACTCCTTCCTATAGCTGTGTGGTGTTATCCTTCATTTTTGCCTACAGGCAAGGTAAAATGCTTCAAGGTCAGCTCTGAGGGGAGCCAAAAGACTTGTGCTGTGCTTGGTGTCTAGAGAAGCTCAGTCTGTAGATGTGTTTCCCACTCTGGTGCTGCTCTCCAGCTGGCATGAGGCAGCATGATTCAGTCAGGAGAAGCCTATGACACACTGCCCAAACCCAGACCCAGGCTGAGAGGTTGTGCTCTTTCTGCCCAAAACCTTTCTGCGAAGGAGGTGGCAGTGCCAGGGATTGGATGGAGGCCTCTGTTGTGAGATGAAGGAAAGGAAACTAAGTCTTTTCCCACTGCTTGCTTGAGTGCAAGGGAAAGGGTGATGCAACCCCATGAGGCCGATCCTTCTGCCAAAACTAGTGGGTTCCTTCCATGGGAGGGAGTTACCTCAGATCCCTGAGCCTAAATAATAACTGAAAAGTCAGGCACGTCTAAGGAAGTGATCTGGTTGAGTCCATACTTGCATATATGACCATCCCAGGTGTTTTTTAGGGGATGGTGATATTTTCCATTAAACAGATTAAGTAGAGAAGGGCCAAAGGATAAGTAAAACCAAAAAGACTTTTGCAATGTTTCTGGTGAAAGAACAGAGAAATAAAAAGGGGCTCAGAGCAACCTTTAGATGGATCTAAATAAACCTGGGAATATGATGCTCTCCTTGTTGGCAAATTGCAGGTGACAGGCCACCCATAGCCCTTCCCATTACCAGCTACAGCTCCCCACGAAGTGTTGCTGCCTCTTTGGGGCAGCTGCATTCACCACTGGGGCACTTGCAAGGACCAGCCCAGTAATTAAATGCAACAGTCCCTACTACCCTGGTCAGAAGGCAGCATCAGAAGTGGCATTAAACCTGCTCCCCCTTCAGAGGGACACTTCAAAGAAAAATGGATTTAGTAAGCCACAGGCTGTATTTAAATAAACTCTGCTTAAATTATTATTTTTAATGGGGGGGAGGAGTAGGGCAGAACAAAAGCAACTTGACATAATAAAAATTAAAGGATCGTGTAAGCCCTGCTCTGGTAAAGGGGCACAGGAGAGGGAGGAAAGAGGTCCATGATTTTTAAATCCAACTTGCAATGTGGTCCTGGATGCAAAATATAAATAGGCTTTGTGTGGGTGCAGCCCTAATAGGAAATGAGTGTGCTTGCCCACATTTGGCTGCCTGGAAAGTGCTGGCTGTGCTGGGCTCACCCTGGCCCTGCTCAGCCCCAGCTGCCTGATTGTATATGGCATTTGAATCTGAAGCCATGCCTTGGGCTTCAATGCTACACAAACACTTGCACTTTTCCTTTCTGTGTTTCTTTTTTCAGGAGCCTGCAGGCTCCTTCATTGCTCTTAAGCTGGGGTTTGGTGCTGCAAGCAGCATTGTCCAGACCTTTATTCACACAGGAAGGAGTTGCATCCAGAGTGGCTCTAGCTTCTGCTCTGTTCTGATGACAGCATTTGCAGTTTAGTGTCATGTATAGTCATATGGGATCACTTAAAGAGTATAAGCCTGTATGGTTTTTCAAGAGTATGCTCATGGTGTTACTTCCTACACCCGTTTGTCTAAGGATCAAGTAAGTTTAATTATCTCTTGGTACCTCTGTTCTCTTCCTGCCTGTAAAGCTAACCTGTGAGCCATTTTCATCTCCTCTGGTGAATCTGATAACTTGTCCTTCTATCTATTTTGATATTTTATGGAACCTATAGTGGTTATTCTGGTTCATAAACCCAGTTTAAAAATCAAATATTGACTTGGTGATTCAAATATGCTCCTTTTTGTGCTGTAGACATTCTCCTTGAAACAAGTTTCTTCCTCTCACTGTTGCTACAGATCACAAGGATTTGCAGTCTGAGGTTCATTAATACTGCCTGCCCATTTTTCCAGACACTTAATCCTAACTGATGGCAGAGAGGCTGCTTAGGAGAGAAAAATGAACAGAAATATCTCCAAATATGAGTGGGCTGGGAGAGATTCCCTTTCCCCATCACTGACTGGGACACTGGGCATGGAAAGGAGGTTCTGTGGGAATGGAAAGGACCTTGGTTCTTCAGGGAGGAGGACATAGAGATTTGCAGGGAAAGCTTGGTGTGGACTTGGAGAGAGCCAGAACACCCAGCTGGGCCATGATAACATGGCTGCCACTGAACTTCCTTTCACATCTCCCCTTTTACATTAAGATGCTGCCAAAAGAGACATTTTTGGTGGTTGTGCTCTGAACCCCAAGGCCTGGCCTTCAGTGACCCCTGCAGCCAGCTCCAGCAAAGGGAGGGTGTCAGAATCTTTGGTGTGTCTGCAACAGAAGGTGAGCCAAGTGGACAGGTCCCAGCTGGCTCAGCCTGACACAGCTCTGAAAGGGTTTAAACCAACCTGTCCTGTGCCAAAGGAGCAACAGACCCTGAGCCATGATTATTTTGCCCTCATATCTGCATATAGACATGCCTCCTTACACTGCTATAGAGTTGCTCTCTGTGTTAGTAAGCCAAATTCAAAAAATCCTGAGATCTTCTTTCTGTCCTTCAATGTACTTTTTTTTTTTTTTGTTTTCCACTAAGTGTTTCTTTGATGCTGCTTCAAAACATGTGGGAACCATTTTTTTTCCTACTGCCTACCACCTTGTAATTTACACTTTAGCAGCATTGTTCCTACCAATCGTTTTTGGAACGATCTCTTTCTGTTAACTTTCTGTTAACTGTTCTTTTTTTGAGAAGAAAACTCATTGGGAGATTTCCTAAGCCCTATTTATTTAAATCACAAATCCTGGTCACTATGGGAGCTGCATCTATTTCTTTGATGAAATGGTAAACTAGGACTGTGGCCAACACCTATAAAAGTGGCATTAGTAGAGTTGTAAGAGTCTAATGGCTCTGAGTTTAAACGCCACGTATGAAGCAGTAAATTTTACAATCCACATTTTCAATGTAAAAATGGAAATGAGATACAATAAGCAGCTCCCCCAAGGTAGCAGTATAAAATCTACAGTAAATTCTTACAGCACTACAGGAGAAAAATCACTGCTAGTTGCTAGCTACTGTACTGGGAGGAGTTTCCTGCTCACCTAACTTGGGGTTATCTCCCTGCATTTCTGGCCCTGCTGCTTTATAGGTTGTTGTTAAATACTGCTCTGCTAGTTTTGCATAAAAATGCACAGCCCAGAAATGTCTCTGCTCTGAAGAGCTGGAGTCAAGTCTTCTTGTTGGAAAGAGGAGGGATGCTGTGCAACAGAGCCAAGTAGGAAATTGCCTCTGAGCTTAGGCATCAGCAGAGTCTGCGATCTCAGTGACGACCTGCAGTGGTGGTTTGGGGAAGCAGTGGTACCCCAGGGGAGGACAAGATTAAGCTTGGCCAAATACTGTAAAAACAGTACTGGGAGATCCTTTTCTAGATTCGTTGTCATGTGGGTCCCCTTGCACGGGGGAATTTCTTTTTTACGAAACTTGTGAGTAAAACAGGCTAGTGTGGGTTGGTTTTTTCCCTCTGCAAAATTGGAAAGCATTTTTTTTTTCTTAGAAATGGGAATCTTTTACTGGCTATGTAATAGATAGTACTGTGCTGATTCAGAGAAACCTTTTCTGATAATGACAACCTGGCTGGATTTGCAAAATAGCGTGTTAAAATTTTCTGCAGGAAAGTTAGTATGCTCTTTTGGCAGCTATAAAGTTGCATCTGCTTGGGGAAGAAGTCATTCTGGGTGGGATATTTTTCCTTTGTAATGGCCCTGCCACTCTCCAGGGCTTCTGGGGAATTGCTCATAGGTATGTAGACCTGAGAAGACATGTGTGAGTTGGTTCCCCACCTGCCAAGAAGTGGGGAACCGAAGGCTGCAGATGCCTGCTTTGCAGCCAGCATAGCCTGTGGTGCAAGGTTGCCCTTTCTGCCATGTCCCCTCAGCCAGCTTTTCCCACCTGCTGCCCTGTCCCACTCGGGGGGTGGTAGCACAAGGTGCCTGCCCAGGTTCTCAGCCGAGATGCCCGTGCTTTCCGTGTCCCAGTGTTGCATGGGCATGACAGACAGTGTGACATCTACTCCCAGATATCTAGATGAATGATTATAAAAAAGTGCTATTTTTGAAGGCATAGCAGTCGATTATGCATTTGACAGAAGGTTTTAGGAAATAGGCAATGTGGGATGTACTGGGAGGAAAAAAAAAATCAATCTGTGTATTTGTCTTTTAACTAGTTGGAGACACATTGGCACATATTTTTGGCACATTAATGAATTCTGCCTTATTTAATCTCTGCTACTCTTATAATATGAATTTGTGTTCCATTTGGGTGTTAAAAATCAGAAAGTCAGAGAGTTAAGTTTCTAGAGGAAGTTATAATCACTTCAAGCTCCTGAGCCGGAATGAGGAGGCAGGCACAGTTGCTCTGGAGGAGCGCAAGCAGACAAAAGGCCGGGCGGCGCGGAGCGGGCGGGCGCCGGAGGCAGCGCAGCTCCCCGCAGCCCGCTGGCACAGCCCGGGGCTCAGCCCCGCGCTCCAGCCCAAGCTGCCGGCTGTGCGCGGGCCGGGGAGCGCTGACAGCCTCAGCAAGCTTGCTGGGGGTTGCCCTTTTTCAGAATAAGCTTTGCCAGTTTATTTGCATCTGACTCCATCCCGCTTTAAGAGTGCAAATGCTCTGTGCTTCTTATCGATGACTTACTTTCAGTGAATGTAATTCCTTTTCTTTCTTTCTTTTTCCTTCTCACCGTACGTCCACTTCAACTTTTTTTTTTTTCAGTTTGAATGTGTACAGAACTGCTGTGTACAGAAGATCTTACAGTTTTAACCAAAAATGGCTTAAATAAGAAAGCATTATATCTTCCACAGAGTAAGAATCGGTTGGATTTCTTTCCCTCCCAAGCATGAATATTTAAGAAGACGAAAGAGGAGGATTTAGAGAAAACAGCGCTGCTTTGAGCATGAGTAGCAGCAATAGAGCTGGGATGATCGGCAGTGCTGTGAGCGTTCCCAGGGAAGCTCGAGAACAGCTCGATTGAGCAGTGCTACACTTCCATGGTGTGTGTGGGAGGATGGCTGGGGTCAGAGCTAGCTGCAGTGGGTTAGCTGCATGGCATAGGCTAACAGCACGTTTTAGAGTTTAAACTAAAGGTGGCCCACATATTTCCATAGTCTCAAAGCATTTCATGAGAGCCCGTAAATTGTCAATATTTGTGAGGTGAAAAGATGTTGATTCTCCCCCCCACCATGTTTGACAAAACAATTTTGTTTTGACTGTGTTCAAATAACAGGCTTTAAGAGAATTGTTTACAAAGCTCAAAAAAAGTGATTTTGACAAAGCCATTTACTTTCTGTGTGAAATTGTCACTTGAAGAAATATTTGATATAAAGTTTCTAGAAAAACTAGTGTTAAATAGGGCTGTTTGATTTGGAGTAATGTTGTCTGGTTTCCAGTATTTTTTGTGATTCCTCATACCATTTTTTTATCTCACAACTCCCTTCCTCTACCTGTCCATTCACAGTAAGGTTGACTCATAAAAGCACATAGAGTTTAAATTTATTTTACAGGAAACACTGAAAATTTGGTATTTGTTTTGCCACTCTTGAGACAAAATATTTTGAAAACATTATCAACAGCAATGTTAGACACAGAAATTGCTTTTATTTTTATATTTTGTTTTCTGACTGACAACAAAGCCAAACTTCAAAATCAGATTGGATTTTTTCATGAAATGTAAATGTTGAGGTCTGGTCTGCCTTAGGGTTTTTGGGTTTTTTCCCCCTATATTTCTGAAAGAAAAGGATTTAGCAATATAGTTATGAATGATTTCATTAGTGCTAAGCTGAAGTGAAAATAGTTTTTAACCTATAAGAAAATCCAAATTTTTTTCAGACTTGGAAGGGTGAAGAAGAAGGTGTGAATTTCAGTTTCCAGCTACATACAGTGTCAAATACAGAAATGCAGCTGATCCCCAGGCTGAACAATTTTTCATGAATGGGGAAGAAGGAGGGGAGGACCAAGTTTACAACACAGAAAGTGGGAATGGGGAAAATTTAAATACTGCCCAGGCGGATGCTGATGCCCCAGGGAGTGCTCCCTGGGGTAGAGCAGGGCAGCTGGGGAGGGGCAGGGGTGTTGGCCTGATGTGAGAAGGGTTTGTGCCATTCTCCCTGTGGAGTCACCTTGTCTGTGGCAGGGCCGGTCCATTTCTGGTCTGACTGTTGGGAGCCCGTGTGCTCCACTTGCAGCCTCACGCACAGACACTTAGTGATTCCGTTTTATGTGAAGTCCAGCTGTCCTCATTCTTTGAAGTACCTTCTCCAGCATTAACAGATGTTCAGTATCACTTTGCTGCCGTAATCAGGGTGTCCTTGATCTTCATTACAATGCTCTGAGCCTCTGTGTGTGATTCAGTGTGTGTTTGTATATATTTTCTACCTGGTCCTCTGGAAGATCACATCATGGAGGGAGTTCACTGCAGTCCCAGGGCAGATTTGGGTGTCTGGTTGAGCACCGCAGTCAAACAAGGCAGAACAGCAAGTGGATGCTCAAGTTCATCACAAATGTACCCTAGGAAAAAAATGGTGTAATTTGTAGAGCTATTTGGAAAAGCCTGGATGTCTGTATGCGTTTGTCCGAACTGCTGTGCTTTCCATTTCTCACTGTTATGTCATTTAAATTCCTCTTTATTTTGTGCTTTCTTTTTAAGGAAGGATGGATGTTTCTTGAGGTTCGTCAAGTGGCACAGATCAGATTGTTTCCAGGACTCTGGTTTCAGTCTGGTCTCGATCACCAGAAACAATCATGCCATTTAATGACTATTCAGTATATTTAAAATGAGCAAATACTCTCATCCCGTTTTCCAGTGGGAAATTATTTTATCAGAACTCCCTGGGAGGAAACTCCACTCCATAAACAACGTCCATGGGCAATGGGAGCAGCACCTGCCTACCAGTACTGTTACCATCTCCACTGGTACCATATTGGCAGCCTAATCACTTCTGCACCTCAAGTACCCTATTCCTCCCACAGCAGTAAGTCTTCCCATTAGATAAGATGTACCTTTTGGCTTTTGTTTGCCTTTTACTGAGGTAGATTGTGCTACGACTAAATAATGATAGGTGTCCTACTGCTGATAGTGATGGTAATGCTTTAGTGCAAACCTGGTAATAAGAAAACTATGTATTTAATTTACTGCAGTTTATTACCTATTAAATTAATGTCCCATGCATGGGGAGTATGGTAAGTTTGTCTGAGTTGCTTGGTAGGCAGGTTTTCCTAAGTTCACATCCTGTGTCACATTAGTGTAATATGGATAATGGACAGGCACTTTCTGACAGCAGTGGAAGCTGCCCTTGTCTTCCTTCCTTATTTCAGGTCTCCACTGCACTCTTTTCTATGAGGTACCTGCTGCCATGGGTGCTTGAAGGTCTATGGTGGCCCCAAGCCTAATTCCTGGCACTGTCTCAGCCCTTTTCTACACTAATTTGCTTTGTCTATGAAGACAGAGGTTGCTTTTAAATGGTTTTCTTAGGATATATTTTGTGAGTTGTGCAAGTGAATCTATGTTTGCTAAAACCCATCAAAGACTTGTTCCTTGTTCCTAAATTGCAGCTCATCGTTCTGTTCTGCGTACCCCTGTGGGCCGGAGCAAACTCTTCAACTGTCTGTATTTGTCAGATGTTGGTGTTGGCTGTAATGAAGAAAATCTCATGACTGTGGTATATGGATGACTGTTACCTAATTCCTGCTATGAATGTGTTACAGAAAACAGGCCCCCCCAAACTGCTTAGCTGTTGCCCAAAGGAGCTGTAGTACTGAGACTGCAGCAGCATGGGCACCAAGACCGAAATGTAGAGGGACATCGTACCTCCATGAAGGGCTCCTTTGGGGAAAATTTTACCCAAGCTTTTGTCCTTGAAATGCTTTGGGACCTGTGGCTGCCAGGACCTGGAGGGTTTGCAGGAATGCCACTTGCTTCCTTGAGACAGGGTAGGGCAAAGTATTGTGGGAAGAAGTGGGGTAGCCTTGAAGCTGCTGCTGAGCAGAGATTTTGGTTGGTGTTCCCAACTCAGGCAATGCCAGCCTTGCTAGTGCAACTTATCAACAACAGAAAAGAAAGGACAAATCTGATCTAGAGAAACCATAACTTTTAGACTTTGTCCTTTGTTCTTTATTAAGAAGGCACGCCCACTCTGGCAAAGAGTATTCAGATACTCAGTGTGCTGTGCACTAGGGTTACTGAGCCTTTGACCCAAGGCACACTGGTAAAATGAGGCATCTTCCACAGTGATGGACTGGAGATGGCTGCCCCTCCTGGAAGCCTGGCAAAGCTGTTGTTACCTTTTTTTACTCATTTTGGTCTGGAATGAAGCTCTCAGTTCTGAGACAGTTATTAGGAGAAGTCTGTCCAGTTGCTAAGGTTTTCAGAAAACTTATTTGGAAATATATTGTACATGAAAGACTCCACGTGAGAGTCCTAGAGCTGTAAGGTTACCCTTAGATTTCTGGTTGAGAAGGTATGATGATTGTCTTCTTTTGAGGTTTTCCTTCCCCCTGCTTAAAATCTTGCCATCTTTTCTGTGTAGAATTCAAAACATTTTCTGAGACACAGGGGCATGCAAATGTAACAAATCATTGGTTTGCCCTGGTCAGGGCAAAAAAAAAAAAAAAAATGAAGGGGACAATGGGATCAGGCAATAAAGCTCCAATGGACACAAAGGTAATAAATCTTTAAAATCAATATTCATTGACTGAGAGATCACAACTACTAATCATATGGTTGTTGCCTGGCATGAGGACTGTGCAGCTTTACAGTTCTGTGTTGGAGCAGGGTATGCCCAGAGTTTTTGGAGACCTGGTTTCCTTTCATTTGCCAGTTTAACTTGCTGATTCTGTGTACTCCTGCAAGCAGTACCAATGCTCCTGTGTAGAGCTAGTGCTCAGAGTACTAAAATGGTTTGGGTCCAGGGCAGGGTTTTTCATCTAAGTCCGATTTTCATTTTTTGTACTCTCAGTAGAGCAGAGACTTTATCCAGTATCTGCACAGGGAACTTCTGTAACTCTTTTTCTGTCTTAGGACTTTTTATAGTTAGGAGATTTAGTCCTTTCGCTATGTGATTTTAAGTTTGTTGCAGGGTAGTTTATGACCAGCCTCAGGTGGAGGTGTTGGAGAACTCCTTGCAGTAGCCATTTAGAGAATAGGTGGCTGTATTTGCCAATCTCCACTATACTTCCCAGACTGGAGTTTGTAACATCCCTATAAGGATTTTATCTGTAAAGTACTGACATGTATTTTCAATCTTCATTTTCAATTTTTTTATCATTCATATGTATGTGTGATATCTTCAATCATTTAAGGCACTTTACTTGTTGATCAGGCATCAGTGATTTTCTTGTACCAAGGAATTGCCTCCAAAATGAAATGTAGCTTTTAAAATACTGCCTCTGGGGATTAATTATTCTGTTTTCATGCATGATTTGCACTGAAGTCAGTGGGAATTGCTATCATAGAATGATGCAAACCAAAACCATGGACCCTGAAGCAGGACCTATGCAAGATGTCAGTCAGAAGGACTGTTCTCACCTTATTTCAGAGTGGTCAAAATAAAAATGCTAGTTAGATTTTATATGAGTGACAAAAAATTATTAATTACTCAAGTGCAAGCCCAACTTCTCCTGACAGCTGAGTTTTGTATAGCACCAGTTCTGTGGGTACATGGACCTCTTGGAGTGCCAGTGAAGTGGAATGGGGATTTTCTTCTTGTGTGTTTTCTCCTATTGCTCTTGACCATCACATCTGTAACCTGCAGCTGTGAGAGAAACAGAGACCCAGCTTTTGAAACTCTGAACAGTGATCTCTTTGAGATGCAAGGTTTGTCCTGGGTAACATAGCAATATAACCCCAACAGCTGATTTAGAGAGTTGCTATATATAATTGCAGGTATGTGTTAGTGGAAAGTGAATTTCATAATGCCCAGCTTGGCCTGGAAAAGCTAAAGAGCATCTTCTGGTAGGCTGGAGCCTGCTCTGATAGTATTCTGCCAGGAATGGAGTTATTCATTCTTCAAATAAAATTTCACGTAAGAATATGCCTTGTGGAGTCAGATCTGTAATAGTGACAAGGAGCTATGGGGTGTTCTCATGCAGTGGTAAGGAGCCAGTGTTTGGGACTGGAAATGTATTTAGGCTCCTCTGAAGTAGACCATTGTGTCAGTTCATGCTACAGCAATCTTTTACACAGTTGTTACTTATTATTATTATTTTCCAGATTGAATGAGATGCTGTACAAGCTCAGAACATAAGGATGGGCCCTGCCCAGAGAAACTTAATATGGATGTGACTGCTTAAGCTATTTTTTTTTTTTTTATTATTTGAAAATAAATACGTAACAGCTGCTGCTGGGAAGGAATGAGCCTATGAAATATCTGGCTTATATAAAAGTTAACAGTTCTTTTAAGTTAGATTCAAGTGATGGAGTGGGTGTGAAGGGGTGGGAAACTACTCAAATTGCCCACAGCCCTGGACTAACTGGGTTTTCCTGCTAATCAGATCAGCAGTGAAACTGTTAACAATGTTGACATTCACACTGTCACCATTAAGCTGCAGCCTAAACACTCCCTTTTGATTAAAGGCAGCATCTTAAATCTCTCCTCACTATTGTTGGAGCATTCCAGCAGCTTGAGCCAGCAGTCTGTCCTTACATCCCTTCTTGGAAGGTTTCCCTCCTAACCAGAGAACTAAGAAGCTTCACTGTTACTGAAAATAGCTGAGAACTTGCTTTCCTTTGTATGGGGCAGGGCACATCTTGCCAGCTGTAACTGCAATATTTTTTCCCTCTGTTGAGAGGATGTGGCTGCCTATTCTGTGACTTGGCTACACACAAAGGCAATGACAGACAGGGGTTAGTTGACTTTTGCCCACAGTTCAAACGTGGGTTTAAAATTACAGGTGCAAGTTTTGAGGTTATAAATTACAGTTGCAAAAAGGAGAGGTAGCCCTGGAATAAACTGTGCCATCCTCTTTAGCAGTGGGAAACTGAACATGTATGAGGGATGTTGCTGGAGAAAAGTCAGCATCTTGTAACCACCTGTCCCACTGCAGTGGGATACTTGGAGATAATTAAAGACAAATATATGTTCAAACAAAAGGCAAGGCTTCTCCCTCTCAACTCCTTCATCTTCATTTAATCAAAATCAGGCAATATGTTTTTGTAGGAGTTTTTTTCCTTTAATAATATGGAGGGAAGTGAATTTGTCCCACTGTGTGAAGCAAGGTCCAGCTAAATTCAAATCCGTGCTCTGGGACACCCATGCAGAAGAGGGTTGGAGTGGAAACATTGGCATAGCCTGACCTGCGGTGGCAGTACTGAGCCTCATTAATGTAATCACAGAATGCATGGGAAACTGGAGCACAGCCCTGGGTGGGGTGCAGCACTGGTAGGATTTACAGGGTGCCACATGTATTGGAAATGTGGTCATAAATGGGCATAAAAATTATCATCTCCAACTTACTTAATAAAATGAGTCAGAGTAAATAGGGAAATGTAAAAATACATTCTCTGCTTGTTTTATTGAATAGGGGTTTGGCTCTAGAGCTATGGTCATTCTTTTTGTGGAAGGATTTTTTTTTCCTTTTTCTCAGGATGTGTGTGTGAGAATGAGGATACATAAAAGAAAAAAAAAAAGGAAGGAAAAAAATCAATCCATTTATATCCTTCCTGAAGAGCTTAACTTATTGCTTTGGGCCATACCCAGTCTCTTCCTTCACTGGGCATGTTTGTAAATGTTTTTCCCTCTGGTAAGCTAACCTTCCTGCTCAGGGCAGCCAGGAGCCTCCTGTCAGGCTGTTCACTGCAGGGCAACTTCTAGGAGGCAATGGCTGAAGCAGGATGCAAGTCACAGCTACCTGAAAAATCCTGTGGGGACACATGGCTTTGGATACTGGACAATGCTGGAGACTGTTTCCCTCTCCTCTTAACGCTGTAATAAATCTGAGTGCCAGAGAAAAGGAAAATAAGCCTAGTTTAAAAAAGTTTGAATGGATGAAGTTAAAAAAATCTTCATAGCAAACTGCTGGATCCACTCATCTCATGGTATCTCGGTTGGTTGTGTGGCGGTCTTGGGCCTCGTGTCTGCTAATTGTCCTCAGAAGTTGTAAAGGAATGTTTTGGTTATGGCAGTGCTCTGTGTTAGGGAAATGACAAGGGTCAAGTCCTGTCATCCATGGGTGAGGACATTCCATGGGGCAGGTGCCAGAGCCCTGGTGCTGTGAGTGTGTATGATCCACATACTACTTGTGCCCTCCTTTGCTTTCTGAAGTCCCAATTCACTCTTTTTTGTGAAGGAAAAAAGGGGCAAATACTTTTTTCTCATTTGTTTAAAAAGTAATGTGGTCCCAGTGGTATCCTGGGGAGGTTTGGCTCTCCATATGCCACTCCTGCCTTCTGTGGCATGACAGATGTAAAAGGTCCTTTCACGTTTACCACGGTGGCATGACAACAACGTGTGTCCCTGATTATCAGCAGAGTGTCATTCCCAAGGTTATGGAGTGCAAATGGTTCTGTAGCCATAAAAAATTAATCTCTATGTTCTCTGGTTTGTCAGTCTGTACATAATTGGCCACATTCAAATTTCGGTCAGGGCAGTGAAAATTAAGAATAATCCAACTGAGTTTATAATTGCTCAGTCTACTATAACATTTAGCCAAATACAGTGTCTGCCTCCATCTCTCTAAAAATCTATAAATAAATAGATTTTTTTATATGTATATATAAAAATAAGTGTCTGTATAAATATGTGTGTGTGTATGTGTAATGAAAATGCTCCATAGTCCAAACCACCTTTTTTCAAAGATGGAAGGATACCAAGAGGATCATACTGGAGGGGCAGTAACCATGATGGGGGGAGGAGGGGCAGGGAGAAGAGGATTATTACGGGCAGTATGGAAGGAAGGGAGAGATAAAGATTTTTGTCTGTACATTCCAGTTTTTCTGTGTGCCTGCACTATTTTATTTGGAGTATACTGTCATGGTAGAAATAGAAACAAAGTTCATTTACTCAGAGGAAATGAAATAAACCCACAAAGACTTAAACTAGCACAATGTAAAACATGCTGATGGCATTGACCTCCTCCTGCTTTACCTTGACAAAAAAAAAAAAAAGAAAAGGTAATGTTTTTGGAAGACAACTAGTGCTGTGACCTGCACTAATTAATCTGCCCATCAAATCTGATTAAGCACTTTCAAATCTGGCAAATTGCCACTTTTCTTGAGACATAAATGTAAATAAATATGAAGGCGGTAAATCACAACCCTCCAGTGATACCTCTCTCAGCAGCTCCAAGCAAAGAGCAGCAGATATTGAGACTCCAAACACTCCATGCCTGATAATAAAAATGTTTTTTCTGCATGGGGATGGAGCAGAGCACATCACCATCTGCTCAAACCTGTCTGATGTTGGGCAGCTCATGCATCTGCTGAAAGGCCATCTCTCCTGGATGCAGCCCCAGTCACGCAACAGGCTCCAGGCAGGGCAGTGCCGGAGTGGCTTTCCCACACGTGTCAGGTTTGAGACAGGATTCACATACACAGGTTGGCTGCTGCTGGGAAGCAATGGGGTCCAAAGGCACCTGAAGGGGCTGTGCTTCCGCTGGGAGGGCACTTGCAGGAGTTTTCCAGAGCTGCTTTTGCAGCCGACTGCCACTTCCTTCGCACCCTGAGGTGATTGAGGGCAACTCCCTGGGAAGGCACCATGGAGCACTGTTCCCATGCTCCTGGGAGCTTGCTCCTGCCTCCCTGCTCAGGCCTGGCCTGGCCCTGCCTCAAGTGGGAGCTGGAGCTGCATTTTAGAAGTGCCTATGATAGCACTAGTTTTACCTCTTGGTTTATAGCCCTCTCCCTGCTTTAAGACCATCTGGTGTGACAGAGACTTCTAAAAAATGTGAATTGAAATTGGTGAAATGCTTTGATTTGATCCTTTGGTCTGAACCATAAAATTATTTCTATGGACTGTTTGCCTCAGTGCACCATTAAGCATTTAAGAGTTTGAATATCTTTATTTCAAAGGACTGAAGTCATTCCAGGTAAGGTGGTGTTATCTTCAGTTACTCACAATGTACTGCAGATGTCGACTGATCAGTCCCACCTACTCTGCTTGTGTACATACAATAAAAAAATGACAAAATATTGATAAAAACAGGGTCTGACTGTACAGGAGCTCTGACCATGCCTATAAAACAATGAAGTGTCCTAAAAGTTTAAAAATACCAGTCTTACTTTGGATCACTTTGTTACAGACAGTTAATTATAATGACAGGCTTTACAGCATGTAAAAAATGAGAAGGTTATCAAAAGTGAAGGACAGAGGGCAATATGTGGAAGGCCCTTTTTCTGAGTATTTAGATTTCTGAAAGCTTTCAGTATGAAAGCTGTAATATGTAACACCAAGCCCTGTAGCCCCTGGTGCTGTTGATGCAGTGAGAGCTGTCTGGCTTGTCTGCAGTTTTCCTTTGAAAGGAAGGGTGAGCTGGAGATACTGAGGAGCGGTGGTTTCAGCCCTGAAGAGGCTAGTATTGAAATCTAAGCTCTTTAAAGGTATTTAGGTCACAGTTTTCTGAGGTTTGAGTGAAACAGTTTGAGGATGGTTTAAATAAAGATCTTATATCTTCATGTACCTGAGAAATGGCCTGGTTTTCAGAGGTGCTGAACCCACACTTGACGAATGATTGATTGATTTCTTTACAGAAATCCTTTTCTTTGTGTAACTGCCTCTGAAGTTTAATCCTGGGTTGTAGGTGGTGCGAAAGCCTTCTTTTTAGGAAAAGAAAAGGGTTTTTTTTCTCCCTCTGTATTACACAATAGCTCTGAAATGACTTTGAGACAGAAAAGTGATTTAGTTTTAGAAGACTGTCCAGGGATGGAGTACTTTTCCCAGCTCTGATATCCATGCGGAGCTTTGCTGGTACAGAAGTAGGCGGTGCCCCACAGCTTGCAGGGGCCACTTCTTGGGCTCAGCAGGATTCTGCTTTTCCTTGGGAATGGCCAGACTTGCAAGTCTGTGTATTCCTCTTCCCCGAAAAAGTTTGCCTCCCCATAGAGAGGAGTCTGATTGCTGGGCAGCTTGCTGTCATTGCACAGTCCCCTTTGCAGGCAATCTGTGCCTGTTACTGCTCACTTAGGCTTATGTTTTCTGCATCCCTCTCACTGGAGATCACACGACCTGTGCTTTCTTCTGCTGCTCCCTTTGAGCCCACAGCTGAAAACTAAAATAGGGCACTGCTGAAATAGGGAGAGCTGAGAAGCTTGCAGCAAATTTAGCTGGGTAAGTCTGCTGAGTCTGCTGCAGGAATTTACCTGTGTGTCTAATTCAAGTCAATGCAGTTCCTTGGCTGTCTTAGCGGAGCAAGTGCAGCCAGAGGCCGCTGGAAGGACAGAGGGGCAATGTGTGCCAGAGGAGAAGTGAGTGGTTAGGTCGTGAAAGAAGCCTCCTTCAGAGGTGAGGCTGGATTGGGAAATGGGCTCCTGAGCCTCCCTGTGTGGTCACCATGATCTGTACCCTGTGTGATTGGCAGCTGTGGAGTGAATGACGTGCACGGTCACAGGCAATGCACACTCCTGGCAGATACCAAATTGATTTGTGGAAGCAAGTCAGTAGTGCTGATCTGCTTGGGAATGTAGAGATGAGGTCTGGATGAATGCTTGACAGGGAATCTTCTCCTAGACATTGTTCTCTCACCTGCTGGCTCCTGGGTTTACAGGGAGTCAGCCCTGCTTTACCGTTTAGAGCAGAACCAGGTGCCACAAGGGCTTCCAGTATCTGTACTATGGCAGTGAAAGGGTTGGCAGCCTGGTAGAGTGTGTGGTTCAGCTTTGATAGTTCCAGTAGAGAGCCCTGAGGCTTGAGAACAGCATGAGGGATTTTGCAGTAATTCCAAGGCCCATCTTTGGGTCTCCCTACTCATCCAAGGCAAGTATAGCATGTTGCGGCCATCAAACAATACTAGTTCAAGGGCTTATGTTCCTAGGCTGAGCTTGATCCAAAAAAGTAGAAAAGGCCTCTTCTATCCTTCAAACTACTCTGTGTTTTGTGCATGCTTCTGTTCTGCATTGTATTCTGTGTAGGAAAGTGCACTGCAGGCTCTGAACCAATGACCTGTGAACTTCCCTGCCTGGCAAGTCTTTGGTTTGATGATTGTCTGTTTTCTTGAATCGTCACAAAAGGATTCCTTGGCTAGTGTACCTCCTCCTCCTCCCATAACTTCACAATGCTCTGAGCAAATAATCTTTTCTTAAATGCAACCAGGCAACAGTATCTTACACAATATGGAGAGATTTGTTGATCCATCAGTTCATGGGGAAAGCGAGCCTTGAATACATCATACATCCTCTGTATAAAATATGTGTTATGGAATGCAGTCTGAGGCAAAATATATTATAATCCATCAGCCTTGTAAGAATAATTTTTTTTAAAAAATCCACGCCAGTCTTAACCAAACCACATAAATCTCATACCTCGTGTTTCATAAATGATTAAAGCATAGTAAAGCAATTGTCCTTGGCTGTAGGTCCATATTCTTATGTTACCATGCCTTCTACACAATTATTTAATCATAAAGGTGTTTACTAGCATTATTTTTCTTGCAACAGTTTTTAATGACATTCTTTGGGGAACACTTAAGTCTTAAATTACTAGCTTTTTTCAGACACATTCACATTGGCACTTGTGTTTATGAATGCATTTTGCCATTTCTGTTTTTTGAAATGTGGATTATAGATTACATGAAACTCAAAAGAGAATAAGTATATAGTTTTAGCCTCTAGAGCTGATAGTAAATGAAAGTGAAAGTATATTTTCATGAACATCTACAGTGGTTTTGAAATTGGGTTTGTTTTCTCTGAAAGTTAAAAGTGAATCGGATCCCTTTCTGTTCACCCTGTTTAAGTGGTATCAATGTGTTTGAGAATTTTCTGTATCTTCTCTCAGTTTAACAAGTACTACTACAATGACAGCTTAAATTGGATTTTTGATTTATGAAAGCAAACATTTATTTTCCCTAAGAAACCCATGCTTTGGTGAAGTTCATTACCATTTTCTGTAGAAGCTTTCTTTTCCCCCCAAAGGCTGTATTTAGTTAAATAAAAAAACTTCTATAAATATGAAAAGTTCCACAGATTTCAAGAAGAGGATCAGGAAAGACCTAGCAGGAACAGAGACCTCTTGGCTATTTCCTCCCTTAAGTGTTCTGTAAATGCTGACGCACCTGGAAAAGGGGTGGACAGGTGCCCTGCCACTGCATTGACTTCAGCCTGGTACCTGTGACCTTTTGTGCAGCCACCTCACTGAGGAATGCTGCTGCTCCTCTCTCCATTGAGGCTGCTTGTTCAGGTTGGCAATCTCCGGCACTGTCATCTCTGTAAGTCATGCCAGGCTGTGTGTAGCATCATTTATTGCACCTGCTCATCCATGAACCCAGCTCTTCCACAGAGACAGAGAGCACGAGCTTGGTGTCAGTGGGGACAAACCCGAAGCTCTCATTGGCTCTTGAGAATGAATTTACCTTAACATGTATTTTCTACTTCTGTCTTTTCTATTTCTTCTTTTATACTATTCTCACAAAATTCTTGTAAATTCATATTTATGTTGTGGAAAAATTGTTACCAGGAAAAGACTATCAAGACCCAGTGCCAGTGAAATCAAAATCAAAAAACATGTTTAAGAATCGGACAAAACATTATGAGTTGGTAGAAATTTTATTTTGTATGGGACAAAAAGCCATGCTAAAGGTATAGATCTTCAGTTCTATCAATTTCAAAGTTTCAGCTTATCATTTACATGAGTCATTTAAGTAATGGTTGAAAAGACAACAAAAATTATTAAAGTTTTTTTCTTTCTTTAAATGTGCATGTTTTTCTTGGTCTAAAACAACAAGAAGCTTTGGGAACTCAAGAAATAAAAAAGCAAGAGATAAACTCTCTTCTTGTTTGCACCTGCCAAGCCACACAGAAGTCAGCAGGCTGGTATGGGTGTAAACCCAGAGAGAATGTCAATCTTTGCCTTTTCTGCTGTAGAGCTCACATGTGCTGCTTGAGAGGCAGACTGAGGATCTTAAGCCACAAAAGTCTGAATCCAGTTTTCTAGGTCTAAGTGCTCTGGCCTGTTAGACTGGGTTTGACAAGAGCCCCAGAAAGTTCTTGAATTCAGAGAAGGATTTTAATGGCTAAATATTATTTTTGAGCCTAAAGTTGTCTTCTGCACGTGGAAAATTTGGTTGTATCAATGCTTAGATAGCCATTTCTGTTTTGTTGGCCTCTTCTAAAATTTGAGTTTGGTTGCCAGTTTTGGAGCTGGTTGGTAGATCAGACTCTAGCTGCCCTCCAAAATACACGATCACTTGTTTCTGGCTTCTCGATATCAAGTAGTCTGTTTTTCTAAGAGGAAAAACCTTCTCCTGATGAGATGTGCATGCAAATTAAAGTTGTAGTTCGCGCATGGCTACAGACGTGATTTGTACTGTGCTTGGATGGTTCATAGTACACGTCCATGATGGATTTGAAGAATGAAGAGAGCAATACTTAGATATTCAAGTTTGACAATCGGAAGATATGGAGATTTTAAGGCAAAATCCTTTCTAGTTCTTCTTCTCCAAATATTACCTTTTTCAGAAATCACAGGAGGAAAACAATTGGCAAACTTCACAAATTCCCTTCTTTGCTTGAAGGTCTCTGGTGTTCAGCCAGTCTCCTATGGTGCTTGGCCTTGAAAATGCATAGCAAGTCTTACATAGTGGTTTCTGGAAAAATTTTCAATATGACGTTTCAATTTCTTAAAGTCAAGGTAAGAGAACGCTTCTCTTAATGACCAAGACATGCAATACCTAAGTGATATTAAAGCTGGGTGAAAATAGAAAAGGAGGCAGAGAAGTGGCTTTTGTTAAGTGCGTTGGTAGGGAGAACTGCCATGTGCCTATGTCCTTACCTAGGGCTGGTTGCCATGCAGAGAGACTCTCCTTATCAGAAAAACAACTATGTGACAAATGGGGATATGTGAGGTTCTGTGTGGTGGGACATAAGTGCTGTCTGAGAGACATAATGGACTGGGTTGAACTGCTTGGCATGTATTATTCACTGCAGTGTAACTTTGAGTTTTGGCACCACAGTACAGTAGCAGATTTACACGGTGAACAAGAGAAAAAGTGTGTCTGAATTTTTCCATGAACAGTCAAAAGCCTTTGTGTTTGAAACTTGCACAGAGATACTAATTCAGAAGAACTTTGGCATTGATTAAACAGGTCACATCTGATGTATTATGCATAAATGAGCCTAAAAAGTGCTAGTCTTCAGAAATAAAGCAAATACAATGAAGTGATATACATTTCTTTCTGAAACCAGCAGTCACTTGGACTCAACAAAGAGTAATTAATACAATTTTTAAAGATACACTATATAATTTCATGAACATTTATGGCTAGGATGAAATAATGTCCTATATTGGTCTTGAACCACAATGAATAATATGATTATTTTTACTTTGCAAGAGGTCACAACAAATGTTTGAGATTTAGGCTGCCATAGCTACAAATTTAGCAGAAAGTAGGCATTTAATGATAGATTTCATTGCTGTGGTTTAGGTTTTATTTTGAATGTTTGTTTTGTCTTAAAAACACTAATGCTAAAATGTTGTCTCAAATCTTTATTTTCAAATTACTTATTATATCACCATAAATTATAGGGTGCAGTAAAAGCCAGATTTAAAAGGAGGCATGCTTTACTTTCTCATATTGCTAAAAATAGTGCAATGCTTATGAAACAGGAATCATCATTAAAAAAGTTCTTTTTATACAACTGAAGTTGTTAGTGCTGAACTAGCGGCTTTCCTCCAAGTGGCACAATGGACTGCTCCAAATTTAGGTCTATAATGGTAGAGGTTAACTTTAGGAAGTCCGAGTAAAACTGTAGTCTATAATTCTACCACAATTACAATGTTTTCTCTCAAATGATAGTGAAGTCCCTGGGGTGAATGCTAGCAAATGCCTTGTAAAGATGTTCTTCTGGCTTTCATTGTTTTGATGCTTTTGCAATTTCAGCACACGTTCCTAGATTTGTCAAGAGACCAGGGCTGTGCCCTGGGATTGTTCAGAGGCTGTGGGCTGCAGTTGGCTCTCAGCACTCAGCCAGACGCAAAGGGTGGAGCACGTAGTTGATAGCGAAGAGATGCATATGCCACGTTGACAAGATGATGGGTAAACAAAGCTTAAGGGACACTTGTTAAACTCAACATAGCCAAAAATGAATCTTTTTCATGATATTTTTAGAAGGCTTCTGCCTAGGGAAAACATTCACCTGTGTGACCTGAGGAAAAGTCTAAAGCACTGGTTGCTATTTAGCCATCAAAAAAACCATATGTGCATCTTTTTCAGATGCCCTCATCAGTTCTTTCCTTCCAGGCATATTTTTGGAAGACTCGCACGTCTCCCTCTGTGAATCACAGTATCCTGCTGGCTTGTCAGAATGAGGTGGGACCAACACGTGTAAACCCTGAACCTAAATCCCATCTAATAGGTGTGACGTGAGGGCTGCCAGCACCCAGTGCTCCTTTGCAAGGCCACTGAGGGACCCCTGCGCTGCTGCTGCTGCTGCTTGTTCCCTCAGCTCATGGTGCAGTCTCAGTGAGGGTGAACCTGAAGTGTGTTGCCATTATAACGTTGCCTCTGCCTGGGAGTGAAAAGAGCTGGGTGCCCACCAGCATTTAACCAAAAAAAGCTCCGGTGTGAGCAGGATGACTGGAGAAGCAGGGGCATGCAGGTAGCAATCCAGTTGGGAAGCAGCGGGGCAGGAGGGCTGTCAGCCCTCAGGGTTTGGCCTAGACTGTACAAAGGTTCAAAATCAGGGGCGTTGCAGGCAGGTGTGTTGGCGGGGGAGGGCTCCCTGAGCAGCACCAGGCGGTGACAGCCTGGCTGGGGAGAGCTGCAGAGGGACCGAAGGTGGGGCACCCACCTGTGCCGGTCAGCAGGGGAACAGCTCTGGTGAAATGGGATTTCTGAGCAGGCATTTAATAACAAGTTCTTGCAAGCATACCCAAAATAAATGAAAATGTAGTGGAAATCTTTCTTAGCTAACTTCACCAAAGCTTTTGGCCTAACATGCTGCAGGCGTTAGCGCAGCAAGTAGGTGGCCTGTGCTGCTGCCCATTCTCTGTCAGGAAGACAAAGAATCTGGGAGAAGCATCAATCTGTTTCTCTTCACAGGGCTGTCTCTTTCCCCCTTTGTCAGTCAAAGGTGTCAATGTCTCTCCCCTCTATCCTCCCCCCTCCCTGAGTTGAGTAGTGTCAGTCATTCCTGTTTTTTTCTTTTTATTAATGATTTTGCAAGGCTATGTCATTACTGTGCTATACATTTTTATACAGATGGCACGACTGTGCATTTTAATGGCAAATCTGTTTCTCACATAACGCCTGAACTGCAAAAAGACTTTGACAGACTGGTTCAAGGAAAACAAACTGGTTTTAAATGTAGCAAAAACTAAAACAATGCCTTTTGGCTCTCCTAATCATCTGAACTCAAAGGATGATTTTATTTGAATGTCAGAAATCTTAAGAAGTGGACCAAACTTGTGTGTTGAAAGAAAGCCAGAGGAAAGCCAGCATTCATGGGCTGCATGCTTTGTTTAGTGAAACACAGAGGATTCATCTCTGATCCTCAACCCAAATGTGTGTGACCAGAACTGCATTTGGCCTGTAACTCTGGAGACTTTTAGATCCAGCAAGATTTTGAATTTCAGCAAGAAGTGAGGTATTAAGTTTATAAATGTGGAAAGTAGAATGCAGGGAGGGTAAAAACCCAAAAAGTGAAAGAAATTAGTGTGTTAAATACCAGTAAAAACAAAGAGCGGAACACGTATTTGTCCGTTTTTGGATAAGCCTGTTTCTTCTTTGATCATCTTCTTTGTATTTTATGTTCTTTTAAGCCTATATAAGTGCAAACAGTTCTCAGTGGTCCTACCATCACTTTTCTCTGAAGTGACACATAAGCTTCTGTTTATGTCTCTATCCGTGTATCTCCTTTAATATCTTACCTGCAGTTGCTATATGGACACAGTTCAATGCTCCAATGGATTCATTTACATGAACTGGCTGAGCTCAGTGGAAAGGTGTGCTGGTATCTTACAGCCCTTGCATGTCTGAATTTTCACATCCTTGATACCCTTATTTCCCAACCTAGACAATTTGTTGCTTTGGCACTTACATTCATGGTGAATAAAGCTCAGTGGCTCTGTTGGAAAGGATGACCAGGAGAAAGGGGAAGTGGAATTCGTTGTTATTAGCATTGCAAACTCAAGTATTTTCTGAGGGCCCCAAATGGCAGAAAATTCTCTCATATCATTGGCTGTGTTCTTGTTTATGCTGACTACAGTGAAGTGTAAGAATAGTCGTTTTCAGAAGTCTGTGAATGTTAGCTTCAACAACATTTGAGGAGCTAGGAAAAATGAGCAGGAGATGGAAAGCAGAGACAGACCTAGCTGCTATTATTGATGTCTTAGGCTCTTGAGACAACCTAAAGGTCCTTCCATAGCTAAGAAGGATCACTCAGTCCCAGTGGTGCTCTGAGATGCTGGAAAGACAATATAATGTCATGTATTCCCCAAATTTTCCATAGAAATCAGGATTTTCTGTTGTTGTTCATCTGCTGGAGAGATACATCAGTGTTCAGATTTTGCTCCCAGGATGTTCTCCTTTTTTGTAGCCTGACTGTAAACATCTGGGTTTTGGTAGGCCAGTGCTTCAATAACATTGCAAAAATTGAGGATGGGGAAAAGCACTTGAAGTATGTGTTCTCTCTTTCTTCTTCCAGGCTTAATGTTGAGCTAGCATCAGACTGAAATCACATGGTTGTTGACCACAGCTGCATTTTATATCCACTTCTGCAGCATGTGTAGGACTATAAACATAAATTACTGGAGAGTTGTTTCAAGAACAACAGTGTATATAATTAAAAGAGCATCATTTACAGCATTCTTTCATGACAAAGTGTTATGTCACTTTTGTTTCATCATAAATAAAAGGGGCATTGGATAAATTCTTGGCATGATGAGAAAGCTGCCAAACATGAATGTGGCTTGAATTTATCACAAATCATTATTATTTTTATTCACTATGCTATATTTGTGTGGTGTAAGTAACTTCCTCTCCCCACCCTAAAACTGTGGCAGGTGAAAACCATTGTACTGACACATCAAAATCCCAATTTTTTAAAATGGCATTGCGATTTTTTTCCTATGAAATATTTCTCCTTCATGAAGACAGACTTTTCCAGTACTGTTGCCTGTCTTTCTGTAATTTGAGTGTTCTATCAGCCTTCCAGTGCTGTTTATTTACAGCTAGTTAACTCGGACAAGGTCATAGGTAGGTGTAGGCACAGGTAAGATTTTCAAACCCATCTTTGATGACACTTTGTGATAGCACTGCAAGATTGTAAGAGTTTAGAAAGTGTCTTGCTTTCTTTTGAAATTTTCACTCCTTACTCCATAGCTCTTGTGAATGTACTTGTCCAGAAGCTCAGCCAGGTGAATTTGTACTTGATGCAAAACAATGAACGGGGGGCAGCCGTTTGAGCCACGGCAGAACACTAATTAATGACTGCCTTCCTGGCAACAAGGAGATATAACACCTTCTACAGACTGAGATACAGTGTGCCTGCAGGGGTAGGGGTCTACTGGATAATAGCCACTGATTCTGAAAGGGGCTGAGAGAAGGTGGTGAGCAAAACTGATTTGTGGTGGGCCTTTTAATGGGGCTGTTGGGGATTCGAATAGTTCAGTGCAGGAGCTGGAAAATTTGCAAAGGCTCCTGTCTTTATGGATCAGGATAGTAAGACTCCAATCCATCCTCTACCTATGCCCAGAAGAATTTATTTAGTATCTATTCACTATTTCCCTAGCAGGTAACCACTTAATAAAATATCCTTGAGCACATAGGTTGTGATTGTTTGATGTTTTCTACACATTTTATTGAGATTGGGGCTTGCTAGTTATTCCTCAGTGGAAGTGTAAGTTCTTTTGCTTACTGGGGGACTGTCACAAGTCATCTGCTATTGGAGATGAAGATAGGATTTCACTCCAATGATGAATTTCTTGGGTCAAATACCTGTGAAAGTGTCCAGGCCAAACGGAATCACAGTGGGACTTATTGCAACTCTCTCTTCAGAACTGTCCGTCAGTCTGTCTGAGCACCTACTCTGGGTGCAGCAGGGCTCCTTTCTAGAACAATTTTTGGATTTTCTCTTTGTAGAGCCCAGATGTAGGGCACAGGGCTAATAAGGAGCTCTCACTCTGGGGTGCAGGCAAATATGGTCATTGCTGCTCCCCACAAACATGGCAATCAGATCCTCCTGCTGAAGGGAGACCCTGTGAGAAGATCCACATTTTGGCCGTGGAATTCATTCCTGGACTAACACTCAGGGGATATCCTACTTCCTATGGCAAACAGCAGCAAAGCTGTTATTCACAAGATAAGATATCTTTCCCCTTTTTATTAACAGTGCATTAGGAGAACTAATTAGTGGCACCTCAGAGATTTCCCTTCTGGGAATCCAGGCTATAAATATCTTCACTGCTCAGCAAGGAGCTCTTCAGAGTGGGACTGTACAGGAGATGCTACAGCTGATTAAACAATGTAGCCTCTATGTGGGTGTCTCTGTAAGATTAAGGGAAGCTATAAAGCCATTTCACTGAAAAGTAGTTGTAATTTTTCATCAAAACATTTTTTAATTGAAAAAAAAGGCTTTGATTTGCTGGAAAAAATTATGTGACGAGCTTCTGCTTTGGTTTAATTTTTCTCTTTTCCTTCTGTTAGAAAACCAAAATAATTTCACATTTATCAGCAGAAAAAAAAGCAAAGGGATTGGAAGGATGTGGATAGGAAGAAAACAATGATCTTTGCACTGTTTAGCTTCAGAAATTGATTCCTACATTTCCGTTTTTTTAGTAAAGATACAAGTAAGAAATAACAAACGAAGTCTTTTGGGGGGGGGCGAGGCGGGGAGAACGTGTGTGTGTGATTTTGGAGAGTTTCACAGTGACTAACTTCAAACACTTCTTATAGGGATGAAGGAAAGCAGACACTTTCCTCAAAGGACATTTTCTCTGGTTTAGGCACTTCATATTTCCATCTGGTGGATCCCAGCCTTCCCCATTGCCTGAAGGTGCAGCCTGGGCAGACTAATTTCAATCTGGGCGGCACAAATACTACCAAACATTCATTCTGTTCACTTCATGTGCCTGTGTATGATTTCTAGTAAAACTTGAGGAATTTTTAACCAACTTCATGTCTAGTTGTATTAATAGAAACATGGCTAGAGATGAGTTTTGATCCTGACTTTTAATAAATGTTAAAATGAAATAAATTAATAAAAAAGCTGTGGTGGTTCTGAGGCGGTGACATCTATAAAATTGTGACTGGCACTGGGAAGGTGGATATGGACTGCTTGTACATTGGGTTTTATTTTTGTTTTAAGAGCTGAAGAGCATCATATATAAGTGGTGGACAGTGTTTCCTCCCAAAATATGCAGTACCTCAATGTGCTCCCTTCCCCTTCTGTGGTGCCACTGGCAGCTGCTTGGCTGGTGAGCTGAGAGGCACTTTTGATGTGACTGTGGGTGGTGAGCAGTTTGTCTTCTGCTGCTCTGAGCTTAGCAAGTCAGGGACTTAAACAATTTTCCACTTGTTTTTCTCCCCCTTCTTCTTCTTTCACTGTTCACTAGTCCTTAGAGCAATGGGTATTGCTTAGTATGCTCCATGGCTGCCCTGAGAGAGGTGAAGATCCCTGATGGAGAAACTTTCCCTGACTTCCTTGGAACCTCTGGTTAATTGCTGTCAACCAGGAAAGGATTGGAGAGGGGAAGAGTTATTGTCAATGGGCAATATTTAGCTGCTCAGGGAACTCACTTGTGTGGTCAGCCCAGCTCCTCAAGGCCAACAGAAAGCTCCAGTTTGTTGCTCTCTGGCATTGCTTGCAAGCAGAAACAAACTTTGGTGGGAAGCTGAGGGTTTCGGATGATGTGAAACCAAAAGCTGCTCAGCAGTAGAAATGCCAAATATTTTAGGGAAAATCTTAGTTGGTACTTGAATTTCCAGACTGGCAGTGGCTGTCTTTTAATGTGTCCAGAGTTTTGTATCTTTGCAGCTAATGAAAAATACACTATCTCCTCATTTTAGAATAATTAGTAGAGTTCTAGAAACCTTCCCCCATTGTTGTTTGCCAAAGTACAAACTTCTTAGGTCAGGAGAACTGCAGAATCCAGAGAGAATAAATGACATTAACATTTTAGCAGTTGTGTGACCCTCATGCACGCATGTTTGCTATTATTTCTAGGAGCTCCCTGATGATAAGCATGATATAAAAATTTAACCACAAAGAAAAAAAGTCTGAAGAACTGTTATGGGTTCACTAATCCCAGAAAAGCAAGGAAGTTCAGAATTCAGCTGATTCCATCAGTAGTGCTGGTTGTGCTGGTTTTCATTAGCGAAATCAGAATGTTGGATGATGCAATTTGCCACCAGCTCTCTATTGCCCTGAACCTCTATGCTGGTGGGTTTTAAAATCCTGGAAATATACACCAGGAAAGACCTTGAGAGATCTTCTCATCTGTAAGAATGGGGACTCAATTGTGTGTACTCCACCTCTAGCATGTGCTTGTCAGGTTTTCACAAAATCTTCTAGAAAAGTGCAGCCTGAAGTTTTCCTCCCCCTAGTATTTCTTAATCTGTGGCTAGAAACCCAACCTGAGTCATGTTTAGACTCAGGGTGATTAATTTCTCTTGGTTGTTCTGTTAATTCCTGGGCCTTCAGTCTGGTTTTGAGCATGGTCAATTTTCCACATTAAAACACTGTGTCTCTGGTATGCAAGGGAGAGCCAAGTCCCCAGAGAAAAGAGGCAAGAATGCAGTAGCAGCCTGACTGAGAAAAGTTGGAGATGTTGTCACTCACATCAGGCCAGAAATATTGTTTCTAGGCTGGGCTTCAGGCAGAGAATAAAGTTTCATGTGTGACCCATTCATTTAGATGCTGATCCTGGTGCTCTGAAAGAGCTGGCAGGCTCCCTCCTGTTCTTCCCTTCAGCTGGTGCTGACTGCTCCAGCCTGTGGAGCTGGGAAGCAGGGAGCAGCAGGGATCAGCTCTGCTCTGTGCAGACCCCTCCTGGGAGAGGGGACACTGAAAAAGGCCAGCTGATACCAGGTTTGGCTGCCACAAAATAAACCACTTTTCCTCTGTTTTCTTCCACCTTCCTCTTTTGGCTAAATGGAACTTGAAACAAGCATAGAAAACAACTACATGTTGTTGTGGTACTTCAGACCAAATATGAAAATGTTACACGTTTTACCTTCTTAGTGGAAAAAAGGGAGCAGCTGCTGGGGAGCCGAACAAATACTTCAGCATTAACAGTATAGTCAGCTGACCACTACATGCAAAAAATGAACAAAAAAAATGGACTGTATTGGCCAAAGCTGTGCTCATTCCCCTTTCTGAATTAGCTTCCCACAGAAATTCAAGTGGACCAAAAATTATTCATAGATGTTTCCAAGAATAATGAATAAAACCAAATTGTAAGCTGCTTGCAGGCATAGTCAGAAGGAGATCTAATTTTCCAGATTACTCAATGTGAATTATTAATTCTGCTTGACTAATGTTGAGCAGTCTCCTGGTGTTTAAGAGAAAAGACAGTCTGCTTTATCAGTTCATTGCTGATACCCTCCTGTACTTTTCACGTCACATTATATTTGACTTAGTCTGCCTTCTCGAATCAAATCTAGCCCCAAGAGAGGGAGTAGAACTGCTCTGGCTTAAACAGTTCTGTGAGACATGAGCTATTTGATAACTTGACTGTTCCCGAGGGCTCTTCAGTCCACAAATGCACATGAACATGTCCCTTGTAGGGCAATGGGATGTGTGAGCTTGCATGAAAAAAAAACCCCAACAAACAAATCACTTGTAGCTTACAATAAAACCAGCACAACAAAAGATATCCCCTGCCCCGTGTTCCTCAGCTATAATTGTTTGTTGCCTTTTTGCTGTGTTCATCTCTAGCAAACTGTGCCAGAAGCTCAGTGCTCTGCTGCCTGTGGGTTGCAGGGTTTGTTTGGGTAGGGCACAGGTGGCTGCTCTAGCTAATGGGATGAGAGGGGACTGGGGCTTAGCTTGTCTGGAAGGAAAGCCTGTTGCACTTTCAAGGTCAAATCCTACATGTTGTATAATTTTGGAGTAATTTCAGTGATTTGCTAGAGTTGGCTTGGGATTTACTCTGGATTTACACCAGGATGAATTTCATCTGATGGATAAATGGAGCTCAGAGCATCTATGCCAAAACTGAACAAAATGTAAATACTTCAGTCCCTCAAGTATGCTCACCCCAAGTGATAAAGGAAAAAGCAAAGAATTTTTGCATTCTGGCAGGTAACTCTCAAGAGCTAGTAAGCTGAAGGAGGTGAGAAAAAAATAACTGCACAGTGAACCAAGCCATTTTGAGTACTTTAGAATAGACCCATTTAAATTTTTTTTTGGGGTTTTTTTTTTTTTTTTTTTTTGGTTGTTGTTGTTGTTTTTTTTAAAGGATTGAAAAATTCAGATCTAGCTTTCCCTGCAAAACCAGGAGGCAGTAAGATGTAGTCCCTGTGTGCTGTGGGAGCAGGCAGGACAAGTGGTGCTCAGCCAGCTGGAAGGTGACCTGCAGTGTGGGATGGTCCAGCTGCCAGGTCTCTGGGGCCTCACTTGAGTAACACTTCAGTAAATGTTTTCTGATCTTCTCTGATCTAGTGATGAGAAATGCCACAAAAATGAATATTTCAAAAATGAAAAATTTTTGGTTTCAGGCTACTTGATGTATAGGTTGCAATCACTTAATGACTTATAACTCATAACTCCAAAGATGACTTATAACTCATAACTCCAAAGACATCCTTCATGAATTGCATTCAAAATGTCTATAACTGCTTATTTTAGATAGGAAACATACATATTGAAGTATGCAGCATCCCTCTTCTGTAAAATACACAATACTGCCCACGGCATTGTATTTTAGTCACCATTTTCGGATATCCTCTATCAAAAGAACCATTAATGAGACTCTCTGAGTCTCTTTCCACGGGCACATAAAATGCACTATGTCTTTAATTAGCACCTTCGTTCCTCTCCCCCTTCCCCCTCTCCTAGGAAAAAGCCAAACCTTCTTCACTACCAAAATGGCCTGTCAAAACCTGACAACTGAAGTTCTGCCTTGTCAATATAAAATTGCCTGTACCACTACGAAAGCTGAATATTTGGGGCTGGTGCAAAATAACGCACCAGCTGCATTGTCTGTTTTCCTACTTTATTCCATTGCTGCTTAATTTTTTCAGGGCTACTGAAGGATTTCTGGACTCCCCTGAGTATTTGCTGTAGAAAACAGATCCTATTTCCTTAGGGGCTATGTGGAGAATTGCTCTAAGAGAGTATTTGTGGATGCATATGGCAATTGACATGTGTATCCATTTCTATATGTGCTTTCCTGTGTGTATTAGTATTTTCAGAAGCACTGAGAACTCTTCTGTCAAAGGGTCCGTGAATTCAAGCATTGTTTTCCTTTCAGAAGTGGGATTTTACTGGGAATGCTGGCAGGCGCCTCACAACAGAAGGACGGGTGGGTGCAGCTACTGTATGTATCTGTTGTCACATTGGATTTTGTGCAATAAAAATAAAACCCTTGGTCAGAAGTGTCATAAAAGTTTGATTGACTTTCCTCTTTAATTGCTTATCATCTTTGAAGAGACTTCTTGGCATTTAGGAACCAGTGAATCTGTTTCCCATTTCTTCAGGCTTTATAAATACACCCTGTTTATATTAAAATGATAGACAAATATACATAAAGCTGGAAAACATGACCACAAACTCTTTTTCTCTCTCTATGCATTTAAAAAACAAAACCCTAAAGACACTTTTATTGTTGCTAAACTTTTGCCCTTGGCTGGTAGGGCCTTCTTTATGTTTTAACAGATCCAGACAGGCTTTTCATGTGGTCCTTGGATGTTCTATATTTTATATCTTTTGTGGCTTTATAAAAAGGGAGGAATGATCTTGCTGCACAAACATATCTGATGGTAATTTCTTTTGTTGGTTTTTTTTTTTTGCAAGTCAGAAGTATTGTGACGTTTCCATTTTTAAAAGAATCTTGCTTTTCCCTGCTCTGGGAAGTTGTGTTAGAGGGTTTCAGTAAGCCAATGGAAACTGAATAGATTTTGAAGTATTTTGGAGGTGGGTGCTGGGGACAGCCAGGCGAGTGCAGACACCTTCCCTTGCTTTTGCTGTCATCTCCCACCCTGGGAGACAAGGCGTGTGCTGCCTGCAGCCTGGTGCAGGGAGAGCTGAGAGCTTCCTGGGGCCTTTGGCACTAGGGTAATACCCAGAGACTGTTGCCACAAAGGTTTAGCTCCTTCCACCTGGGCTTTTCCCCTGCTGTGGCAAGCTTCTTGCTGTAGGGCAGCATCATCCCCCAGAGGCTCTTGAATCCTGCAGAAGTTAAATTCTGGGCTCTGCAGCAGGAGCAGACAGGGAAAGGTGCCTTGCTGCACTGTACCCCTGGCTCAAGGAGCAGGCAAATGAGCTTTCCCTAGGTTGTTCAAAACAGCGGAGTGTAACGTGAAATGGGAAAGAAAATGGAAGCGAGGGATCAGTGAGGTGCTCTCTGCAAGGCTCTGGTGAGGCTTTTCACTGCTGAGGTGGACAGTGGGCAAGGGAGAGGGGGACATGAGCAAAAGGAGAGGTCAGGAACTGGATGAAGTGCCATTGACCTCACTGCACCTCTGGAGTGAGCAGAAGTCTCTGAAGCACAGAGGTGCTTGATCCTTGTGCAGGGAGATGGTCTCAACAAATTTAAAGATGCCCAAATGTGTCAGACTTATAGGGCAATTTTGTAGCACAAAGGAAAATTTGGTTTAATAATACCAGTCTTCCAGTCAGAAGAACAGAGCTCCCAAATGATTCACCGACTAAATACAACACCCAGAGATTTCTAGGGTAATAAAACCCAAGTTAGAGAGATACAGTGCAGCTCAGCCATGAAAATATGTGGTAGTTGTACAACAGCCAAATGCAAAAAAGTTTATCAGAAAACATTTTCAGATGTTTGCTGTCTTCTCATGTAAAGCATGAGTTCAGCACAGATCTGTGTCTGCACAGGGATGTGGCTGCTGTGAGCTTGGGCACGGGGCTGGAAAGGCTTGAGTAGAGCAGCTAAATCCCTGATTTTCTTTTTGAGGTGCTGCATGCTTGTGTTCCAGATTCCAGGGCCTGAGAAATCAATGAAATTTCTTTTTCATTAGATGCTTTTAAACAATGGGAGAAGGTGCCTCCTTTTACTGGATTTTAAAATTTAAGCTTATTTAAATAGACAGCATAGCCAACCATGTGCCCCAGGGGGCTAATTTGGATCTTTGTTATTTTCAGGGCTCCTGTGCATGTTTGTTAGCCTTGTGGTCCAAGCTGCAGCAGTTATCATGGAGTATTAGCCTCACTCTCCATGTAGTTCCCTTTTCTTGCACAGCTTTATCCACGTGTTTCTCCGTGTGGCCGTACTGCTCTTGTAGGCACAAAGGAAGTTGTTCTCAATCAGGATTTTCTGTTATGAGTGACAAGCAGAAACATCTCTGTGACAAGCATCTTAGAACTTTGCAGAAACAGGAAAATACATTTGGAGAACATGAATGCTTTTACTGTTAGTTATCAGCAGTGAGATACTTAGGTTTTACCAGCTTGTGGGATTTAAAAGGTGTATTAGGAGAAGTCTTGCATACCACTTGAGGAAGATAAAGGAGAGATACACTAGACTAGGAGCAAATGTCCTCTTTGGGATATTTCTGCCCCAAATTATCCTTAAGTTTTAATGTAGGAAAAGGATTTTTTGCTATGGGCTGACCCCAGGCTTTCTCTTTTCAAATATGTTTCCTCATTTGCTTGACCAAAACCATGTTATTCTGCTACCCAAAGTCTGCCTAGGTACCAGGGATTCCCTAGTGTAGGGATTTCATCCTGGAAAGGGCCTCTCATTGCTTTTATACAAGGTAGCCAGTTGCCTTCTTGAACCACTCAGCAGCACTCACTACCGAGGGCTGTACTTTTGAGTAGCTGGCTCCAGCTCTGGCTGCTGGTGTTCAGAGGATAAGGGGCCTCAGGGCATCCATCTGTGCTATTAAAGGGTCTTGTAGGCAGCACCTAGGAGAAAGTCACCCAAGTCCCTGTGTTCATGGGATGAACGTATGTGAAGCTACACGGGTCATCTAGAAGCAGAAGATAGATTTTGTGACTCTAGACTATTCTACTTCAGTATTTTTTTAACTGTGGACAATATATAAAGGTACTTTAGAAGATTTAAGCTGCAAGAAATGTTGGAGGGTACTTCTCTTCAGCCAAGAGAATCCTGCATGGGGTAGGAGTATTGTAGAAGCAATGCATTCCTTCCACAGTTTCCTGTCCTAGCGAGAAGAGAAGCACAGAGGTAGTTCATTGAGCTGGCAACCTTAACTAGTCTTTTGATCCCACATTTTCTCTGGAAATTTGTTGTGTGCTGATGTGATATCCAACGGTTTGGGTGTTTTTTGACGTTTTGTTGGGGGTTTTTTTGTGACATTTGCGTAGGCTGTGGTGAGCCCTTTTGTATCCCACAGGGAACTACAAGGAGCAGCCTTGGACTTTTTGACCACGAGACTTGATTACTGTAATTTCATCTTTGCAGGGCATTGAGTGCAGCACCTCCCCAGCTTGCAGCATGTTTGGGCTGTAAGTAACCCAACTGTTTACTAATGGGGGCAGGAGTAGCCAGCATTTTTTAACTATACTTCATCTTTGTGGCCTTACTTGTATTTGCCTCTGGTATGCTTTCCATTAAATTTCTTTGCTGATCTCTTGTTCAAGCCTTATAAATTGTCAAATCCAATGAGAAAAGAAAGTATGAAATCATTTAAATCAGTTTATCACAATGAAGACATTAGGGGGGAAAAATTAGTGATGGAGTGGAAATATTTTAGGTAGATTCTGTCAGCTCTCAGCTCCATTACACTCTCACAGATAACAAAAATTATATACACATCCCAAGCTGGCACTTGCAGGACAATACAGGGAATCTCTAGGGAATACTAACCAAGGGACACCTTGGTTTTTGTCAGTGAATAAATATTATGAGAAGAAAGATCCAGTCAGTGAGTTTATTAGGTAAAGCAAGTTTCTTTTTAAACTTTGTTAGGGTTTTTTGGTAGCACTGTTTGACTGTTAGCTTTCTTTTCTGTGCTGGAGCTATGAGAGCTCCTCTGTGGCCTAGCTTCAAACTCGGTTTTCGCTCTAGTCAGACTATAACTTGTTTTAATCAGATATTTGGGGGGATATCTTTCCCCAGAAAGATTTCAAAATATGCCTATCCTTTGGCCTAGTCAAGAAGATATTATTTGATTTTTTCTTTAAATCCAAAGCACTGAATGAAGACGTTCAAAACCTTTAGCATTAGGGTAACGCAGTGCTCATTGAGATTTGCTAGCACTGAGTCTGACTGGTAACAGATCATGTTTTATATCCTAGGAAATTTGCTGTTAAAATTAGACATAAATAGAGGTGGGGTATAATTAGTTATTTCTTCCAGATGGACTAGAGTGTGCTTCTCAGCCAGATGATCCCAAGCAGTGCAGTGTACAGCCGCCTTCCCCCTCCCAATCCAAGGCTGAGGCTCCCAATCTGAGGCTCTCTCAGGAAAGCCTCACTGGGTGCTGTCTCTGTAGTGCTCTGATCCTAGCACTGGGACCTTGCAAGGGTCTTCATAGTCCTCTATCATCTGCACAATCCCACATGTACAATGAGATTTCAAGGAAATTTTTTAAACCTCACTCCAAGTCTGCAATAAGACACACTGCCTTTCCTGCTACACCTTTACTCCCGGTAGAATTGGTTCCAGAGCTTTAAATGCTATCCATTAACTAATTTTTGTTTGCAGGTAATCACATGGCTCCAGGATAGCGGGTTTAAGAGAAAAAGAGGGTACAGTTGAACCATGGATGAAGTTGAGGGCATTGCCAGCTCTGTGTCTGGTCTTTCTCTTTGTGGAGATGTGTTGGTGATGGGGCTGTGCTTAGATAAGGAGCAGACAGAGGCTGTGTGCCCCACATGCCCTCGGGCAGGTATGGCATTGCAACACAGCCCATATCTGCCTGATAGGAATTTAGGTGAATCAGGTGAATTGGTCATGGGAAATATGTCTGGGTTTGAAACATTGAAGTTGTGCTCACTGCCACGGATGCTGTTGTAACCCACATTCAGGTTTCTGTCTCAGCTCTTTTACTGCCTCTGATCTTTGTCTTTCTTCTCTGTAAAAGAGACAGGAAGTGTTCACAGGATCCTTGAACCCTGTTAACGAACATCAAATAGAAATAATTTTACCTCTGCCTTAAAATACCTGTATTTAGCACCTGGATCTCTCTGGGAATGTTTTTATTTTTATAGTTACTTTAGAAAAAAAAAAATCCCATTGTGAATATAGTCATTGAATATGAAAATAAAAGCTCTACTCAGCAACAAAGGTCCATCTATGCATTTCTTTAGTCCCAGTTTTTATTAGCAGTACTAGAGGTACTTTAAAGTGTTTATTTAATTCAGCTATTCAGTAGTCTCCAGAGTCCAGGCTTCTGCTTTAGTGCTGAATCAATGCTTGGTCAAGCCTTAAACTTTATGGCTTTTGGCACAGTGTTGAAACAGAAGCTTTGATGCTTGAGACTGCTGTCTGCACAGAGCAAATATAAATTTTGATCAGTAACAGTAAGTGTTCGCCACTTAAAATGCCAGTGGGCAGCCTCTAACTATCCCCCTGCCCAGAGCTGCTGGGCTGTGTGGTGGGCACAGCATGGTTAAAGGCTGCAGTGCCTTCCTGGGTGCTGCCCCAGCCCACATCCACTGTGTCGCAATTGCATTGTTGTCTGATGGCAGTTTGGGATGAAAATACTATTTCAAAATTCCTCCTGGGCAGTTATTTTTGATCTTGCAGAGGCTGAAGGTTTATAAACCTCTCTCCCCTGAGCGAAGCTGTGGGTCAAGGTCAGGTATGAGGAACTTTGTGCTGTGACCCGAGAGCCAAAGCTGTAACTTCTAATGTTGTCATTCAAGTATGTTTCAAGTCTGTAAGGCTTCGTCTTCTACAGTCTGAGCTGTCTCTAGTGGTTTTACAGGTACCCAGATCTCATTTGGATAATGTATCTAGACAAGTCTCTGATACAGAGGAAAGCCAAAATTTGTCCTTTCAGAGCTCCATGGCTGAGGCACAAGGCTGGTGATCCTGTGCGTTCCTCAAGGTAACACATAGTGGACAAAAGCTTAAATACAAAGACTCACTTCCATCTCCCTGGCATGGCTCTCTGGGATACAGCCTGCGTGTGTGCCAGCTGTCCTACCCCTGCCCTGAGCCAGCACGACTGTGTAAAATAGCAGTGCCATGTGCCAAGCAGAGGCAGGTTGTGGGCACCCATCCTCCAGAGCACTCAGGAACCGTGTGATCTTCCCTCCCTACAGCCTCGGCTTCCCTGACTCCCAGGCTGCGGCAAAGGAGGCAGCACGGCCCCATACAGTATCCTACAGTGGGGGATCCTTCCTGCCTAGCATGCACTGGTGGCTGGGATGTGAAAATTCCTATTTCAGCTTCCTTATACTGCCAGTTCTTCCTTGTTCTTTTGGCTTGTATCTTCATCCCTTCCACTGGAGATGTGATTGCAACCTGGGCTGTAAGTCTGCATTGCCAATGCTGGTTAACAGCATATGATGGAGTAATACTGTTTCAGTACTTTACTCATGACCCAAAGAATTCTCTTAATTTCTTCCCTTATGTGTTTTTATGTGGATATGCAAAGTGTGTGGTGCAATTTGGTCCTGTAGAGATTTCACTGACATACAAGCACATTATATGTCTGTCATCTGTTTTGTCTCTATCTGATAATTCTTATTAATTTTTGAGCATAATTTGGAGCATACAAGGGGCCTGCCTGGGTTCCTCTACACCTCTCATTGTCTCCCACTTCCTGGTGCTTGTGTGTGCTGTGGCTTCTCACCATAGCAGTGTCTATGCTGGGGAACTGGCATCGCTTTCTCGGTAATGCCAAAATGCTAAGGGTCAAACTAATATTAGCCTGTGGCACTGCACAGAGCTTTTTGCAGAATCACAGTCTGTGTCACTCTGTCAGACATTTCCATCAGGGGCCAAAAGGGCTCTTGAGTTGGAGAGCAGAGATGGCCCCTGCTGGCTAGCAAGGACTGAATACTGCTGTGCAGAGCAAATGCCTCCCTTTGTGGTGGTGTTTAACAGACAATCACTGAGAACTTTATTAGCATGCTTGACAGACCCTGTGAAGTCTCAAAATTGACCACACAGGGAAAAGACACCGTACCATTTCGCTGGACTGGGAGACCAGTTTCTTTGGCACATCCCACAGTGCAGAACTGGGACAGGGAGCAAGGGAGCAACCAGGACAGAGAATTGTCAGAGGAGCTTATCCTAATGTTGCAAATTAAATTCCAGTCTTTTCCTGATACGTTTCCAAGACTACATTTAAGAAAAAGAAAATAAAAAAGTAAAATATGTGTTATGGGAGCACTTAACAACCCCAAGAATTCATGGCCTGTCCATAAGGCTTTAATGTTGAGGGAAAAGAGGGGCTCCTTTCCCTTCCTGCAACAAAGGGAACTCAGCAGCCTGTTGCCTTTCCTCAGTTGGACTGGCTCTCTGCACAGACACTGACAGATTTGGTGCTCTCCCTTCTCTGCTCCATCGTGTCCATGTGCTGGCAGTGCTTAAGGGTGGGGACTCACCTGTGTGGCAGCACAGGCAAGCCCTGATCTTAGCGGGCACCATTTGGCACAACTACGACACCAACAGGTCGTGGTACCTGGAAATTCTCCCTGTTGTTTGTTTCATGAAGCTACCTCTGCTCCTCCTTGGAGTGGAAGAAGTCAGACTGCTGAGTAATCTGCTATAGCAGCATGTCACAGCTGGATCAAGAAAACTTGGACCCTGAAGCCCTTGGCTATCTCCAGGTGCTCCCACTTGCTGGCAGGTGGAGAGCCTTGCCTCTCTGAAGTGCGGGCTGCTGTGAGAGGAGTTCCAGGTTTCCAACTTCCAGAGCATGGCTGCCTCAGCAAAAGGAGAGGATTTACACGTGACACCCAGAGCAGCTGAGGTGGCTGAGCCCAGGTGCGCTCACATCCACACATTGGGAAGCTGGCTAGGGATGAGCTCAGCTTTTGTGCTGGCAGAAGGCTGGGCTCAGGCACAGGTGAGCTCTCTCCCTCCCTCCTCCGCTCGCCTCTGCAGGTCCTTGGAACTTGATGTGATCTCTCTGCCTCCTGCTGCAGGAGGAGGGGCAGATCATAGCACCCAACACTTCCAAAGCCTTGTCAGCCAGATTTTTAAACAAAGGGAAGTAATTGCCGTCTTGGTGACAACTTGCATCTGATCTGCTTTTGCTGGAGATAGCCCTTCATTTTTATCATGTCTGAATAGGAAACTTTAATAATATATGCAATTTGTCATAAGGCTTATGTGATAATGGTGGACTGATATAAAATGAAGAATTTATAATGCTGGATTACTCTTATGAAATAGTAGTGTACCTTCACAAAGAGTCCAAAGAGCAATTATTATATGTGTTTGACTGGCACTGTAAAGTCGTTAGTTCAATCATCATTGACCAATTACTGCTTTATTGTATTTTCTTTTTATTTTTACGGTCAGAGAATGGCATTTTTCCCACAATCAGTCCTTGAGCACAAAGACAATAACAATTAAAAGAAATATTTTAAATCTGGATTTTATCTGCACAGAGGGACCCATCCGTCACTATAAAGATCACTTTTGTGTGCAGCTGTATTTCAACCCAATAGCCCCCAAATACTCAATTTTCCAGAATCAGAAGTTTTAAATTTAAACATTCTTCAAAAAATGAGTAGTTTGTGTTTCACAAACTTGCTTAAAATATTAGAGTTCCTTATGACCTTACACTTGTTTAAACACTGCGTGTTTACAAAGAGGTGTGCGTGATAAGGTTGCATATGACACTGATTAGAGTCCAGATAAGAGCGATTATTGTGGTCATTAGGGAAAGACTTGGGCAGTATCCAATATTATCAGCCAAAAGAAATAGAGAAATGTAATACTGTGTGAAAATGCTTATTTATCCTGACAGAGTACTGACCCGCAAATAGGGGTTTGGTCTGTAATTAAGCCGAAGGTATTACTTACAGTAGCGCAGTCATTGTACCTGTCCTGAGCTGTGGCTGCCTCATCCAAAACTCGGGAGCGCAGGAGCAGACTGGCCTGTGGTTAGGGGTGAGGTGCCTTGGTGACAAGCTGGGGGATGACCTTGACTTCAGCATGGTTGCATCGAGGACACGGTTTTGGATCGTGTTCAGAGGCAGGCGCACTGTGTGAAAACCAGCTTTTGACATCTAACGCAGCGTGTGTCCCCTTAATTGTGCCTGTGTGCTGTGTTGCCACCCAGGAGCCCTGTGATGCCTGGCTGAGGCTGCCAGAGTTCAGGGGGCAGCCATGGCCAGCCCCTTGCTGTGGCTTTTCCTTGGGTGGCCAGGTGCCCCAGGAATCTCCAGGGAAAGCCTGGCTGTCTGCCCATGACTATAAGGTGCTCAGCTCAAGAAAGACTCAGTGCTGCTTGGTATCTCTAAATGGAAATAAACCCAAGCCCAGCATTTCTCTGCTTGTTCCTCCCCAGCACAGTTCCTACCACTGCCCAAAGGGCCGACTGCTCCTGCCCTGTGCTCATGCTCAGCCCTTTCCCTTCTCCCAGGAGAGCAGCTTTGCTGCAGTGCCCGCCCAGGCTTGGGCAGGGCTGGCTCCCTTGGGCATGCTGCTCTCCCTTCAGCCAGTGAGGAGGAGCAGCACACAGCACCACTGAACCCTCAAGTTAACAACACATGCACAGCTCAGTTTTGTGCTGTCTGGTGGGAGCTGTTAGGTGTGCTCTGAGTGGCAGCAGGTAAAACACCAACTCTTTGTCAAAGCCCTTCCCAGTCCAGTGGGGAGTGGAGGAATGTGTGGTGGCTGCTGCAGGCTCCCACAGGCTCAGCATTAGCAGAGCTCTGAAACAGCTTCTGGGAATGGATTTGTAAGGAGTGAGCCCATCTCCTTTTGCTGATGTGGTGCAGGCAGTGGTGACTCTCCTGGGTGAGGTCCTGAGCAGGCTGCAGCTCCCAGACAGGGCTGTGAGCAGGGCTCAGCATCAGCTCACTTCTTGGGAGACACAAGTAAACCACCATTGTCCACCTCTGGAATATATTTATGTTTTGAGCTTGAGGTTAGCTTTTGAATCAGGAGAAGCTTTTTAAAGCATATAAAAAGCCCTCTCAGGGTGGGGAGAGGCAGGAAGAGGGAACCTGTCACAGAAATGGAAAAAGGGCTGCTGAAAAATTATATGTCATACAAAGGAAGTTTCTTCTTTTTCCTTATTTCAGTTTCACTGTGGAAGTCATTCTTTTTATCCTGCCTGATATACATCCAAAAATTTAATTTCATTCCCAATTGGACAAAGTATCTACAAGTCTCTCAGCACTACAGTTAACTATAATTAAATGGTGAGAAAATCAGATTAACTGAAGAGGTCAGCCAGATCTCCAGACAAAATGGTTTTTTTTCTCCTGTTTAGAGGTGCACCAGGCAGGCTTACAACCAAATCCATAGGTGATTTACCCTGAGGTCATCAAGCAAGTTCCTCAGTCCCCATGGTCCAGTTGTGAAGTAATTTGGTTTACTTAAACGTGGAGGCAATGAGATAAACCCCCTGGTTTAAAAGCCTGCAGAAAGCTGGTATTGTGTGTTCCCATCTGATTTCAGCTGAGTTTCTGTGCATAACCTCTGCACAGTCTCTGTCTACAGAGCCTGAAGTAACAAGGGCACTGGAGATGAAATGCTTATCATGGCTCTTTCAGTGGGAGCCCCTGTCACAGGCACTGACAAGGCTTATGGTGGGTGAGGAATTTCTCCTTGGCTCCATTCCCGCTGCATCCAGCCTGGGAAGTTTGACGAGCTACACCCATCTCCTTCCCACTCCTGCCCCAGTGATTTTCTCCACGAGGGTAATTTTACTAAGTCAGACCCCTGTTTCCCTCCCCCTCACTTTATTTTCTTAAGAGACTTAATCAAAGGTAATTTGAGTTCTCATTGCTCTATCAATGGTTTTATTTAAAAGGGGCTTATCTGATTTCCATCACCAATTATGGGCTCCCATTTCTTGTTTATATCCATCTCAAATCTGACCAGCTCCCTGTTTGATTTTGATAGGAAGTCAGGACTTCATGCAAAGCTAAGGAGACTCTGAAGCACATTTGTTCGGGTAAAATAATATCTTGAGAATCACTTCACTTGTACTGCGTGAGGAGGGGGTAGAATAGGGTGGTCCCTGCCACTTCTGTTGAAAAATAAATCCTGAAGCCGAGATAGTAAATATATCCCTGAGCCAACACAGTGGGAGGGAAATCACAGTGCCCAGGAATATTGCTATTAAGGAGACTTGAGGTCAGAGGTTAATGAAACAGGAGTTGGTCTAGCCAGAAAGGTTAGGAAAGGTTGGCCTTGTAAGTACAGAGCTGTTTGATGACTTAAGTATTTTGGGCAAGAAAAACATCTCTGCCCATGTTGTTGGGAGATAGCTGGCAAAATCTGAGATCTATTAGGGAAGTGGCTGCTAAAAACTGATGGGGCAAATTCATGCACAAAATTAGCTGTCCCTGGACCATTAATGCTTTTGCAGCTTTGACACAGCAGCTTTGACACAGCAGCTTTTAACCTGCTTCAGTATTTTGCCGTGCTTGGTTTTAAAAATTCATTTATTTGAGGCATATGAATCTCCAGGATGCCACCGTAGCTCACTCAGAGCTTTAGTAGCACATAGCAAAGTACATGGTGCCATTGTCCCAAGCTAATTCATCTAGCACACTTCTGGAAGAGATTGAAACCTTGGAGCCATTCCCAGCAGTGGCAGAGGGTTAGCAGAGGATCATACATTCAGGAGACAGTTGCCACTACATGGAGAGCTTTGTCTTTGCAGTTTGGACAAGCAGATGGATATTTTTATTAGCTTGGAGGAGGGAGATTTTTTTTGTGTGTGTTTGTTTGTTTGTTTATTTGTTTTTAATTTTGCATAGTATGAGGTCTGTAAAACGCAAAAAGTAGTTGGGCTTTTCTAATATTTCTAATATTTACCAGAGGGTAGTGTGAGGTTAGTGTGAGCCTCCTTCCCCTTTGGGTTAACTCCCCAGGCCACTCGGATGCCAGCTGGGATGTTACAGTGGAGTGCTCTGCATCCTGTTCCTGCTTGCCAGGTCGTGGGGAACCCTGTGGTCTGGGCTGTTTGTCCCACTTCTGGACACACAAACTGGGCCTGAACTCTGTAGTGACCACACCAGCACAACTTCTGGATGGGCTGGAGCGAGGACAGGGTGAGCTTATGCCTGCAACTAAAGGCAGTCAGGAATTCTGCATGATGAAATGCATCTTTTCCTGGGAGAAAATGACTAGCAGGGTGTTTATTCCTCTTTCCAAAGCTATGGATATTCCTCAAGTAGACAAGAGCCCCCAGTGTGTGGTGGAGAGGGAGGCAGGGCACCTGAAACCTCAGCACTTTCTGCAGCAGTCAGTCGGAAAAGCCACCTACTGTGCTTCCCTGCTGTCTGCCAAAAGTAGGATCCCCCTGGGATAACGTATGCAGGGGTAGCATGTGAGCTGAGGGAAAATACTGCAGTTTGGATGCCCCATGGACTCAGGGAGATAAATTAGTACTGGTTAAGTCTTTTTGCTGGGCCTTCTGTCCCTGAAGGGAGTGATGGAATAAAGTATAATGTGCTTTGGGAAAGGTGCATATTTGCTGTGTAATGGGGAGCTCAATTGCCTGCAGGAGGAGTCAGGAGCATGTGGAAGCAGGAATTCTTCAGGAAACTTGCAGAAATATCCCAGCAGTGTATTCCAGCCACATGCAATTGTGTCACTATGCAGAGCATCAGTGCCAGAGACCCTGCGCTGGGATTAACTGGTGATAAGAGCATTTATGAGGCATTTTGAAATGTCAGCTGCATGGAACCAACACACACAAACAAAGTATTCTTGGTCTGTCAGGCTGTATCTTAGTGGCTCTTTGCTGTTTCTTTCGGCTGGTTGAGCATTTCTTGCTCAAGAAAAAAAAAATGGTCTGTTTTCCGACTGCAGTGATTTATTTTCTTGTGTGGAGAACCCTGAACTGAGTAAAAACTGGTGAAAAAGGAAGTTCATCTCAGCCAACTATGCAAGCTCATGCTGGTGTAAGCACTGAAATATTTCAGAGGCAAGTTCCTCTGAAAATGGGTGATATGCATGTTTTGACACTCCTGTTATTTCTCTTTTGGGGGTAATGTCATGCCTCTTTCTCCAAGGACATCAGCTTGGAGGTATGTCTAATTGTTTTGACTGGTATAAAATGTGGAAGAGCTGCCCTAGAAAGCCAGTCTGCCCATGCCTTGATGCTTGTAGAACTCACAAAAGTTTAATATTAATCTCAATAACTGGTTGCAGACTTTTGATTCCCATTGGCACCTGTCTCTCATTACGAAAGGAGAAGCTCCTTCACTAGAGCTTTCCAACCCTCTGGTATTGCTGATTGCTTCTCCACAGTGATACATACTTTCCTGATAGAGTGGCCACATCACACATAAGACGAGGTTAGCGTTGTTCCACATTTTCCTCTCTCTTCCTGTGAGCTGCACGTTGGCCTCGTTCCATCCTCCCTACTATTGAAAATCTCAGCATACTTGATTTACTTTGTATGCCGCCCATGTTGGTTGTGCCTTGCCTTTCCTGCAGCGGCCTGAGTGCTTCAGCTTTGCAATAAAAGCTCTGTTCAACACACAGCAGGATCATCGGACAGATATTGGCAGGGCAGCACATCAGTGCCAAGCCAATTAAACCCTTAAACCTGATACACTAAGCCTGACTGCAACTGGCTGTCTGAGGTCCTCACCAAATATGCTCCAGAGGAGGGAGATATGAACAGAATGTGCAGAAGGGGGCCCTGCAGGAGGAGCTGGGAAGCTTTGACATCCATGCTTTTGAGTAATTACATCGGTTTGGACCATAATGCAGAAAAGATTTTTTTAGTGCACGCATTAAGAAACTACTCAAATTCTTTATGATGTGAGATTAAATTATTTCATCCCAGATAAAACTTAAGACCAGCAAAAATCCTAATGCTTGATTGCTCTGGAGGTAATATTTCAAGACTTGAATCATTCTGTTTTAAAATACCTCAAGTTTACAATGATAAATCTACGAAGCACTAAAAATCCTACTCAATCAACTCTGGTTCTTGGAATGGCATCTGCCTTTGAGCTATAAAAATAACAGATGATTTTTTGATAGCTTATCAGTTAACAGACTGCTTAGTTAGGATAGCACATTTTTATGCTAATCTTAGGGCTGTGATGAGGGAGAGAGAGAAAGAAAATCTTTAGTATTATTTTGTATCTACTTTAAGTTCAGCATAGCTTTCGGAAAAGATCTGTCCTCTTCTAGGAATTGCCAGCCACACGGGGGTTTCAACACTTATCTGAATGGAGGTGGAATTGATTTAAACATGTTAAAATGGTAGTATGTGTGGCTGTTTAATGGTGTCTCTTGTGCACCACCAGAGCAGACACAAGAGGCAAGGAAAAAAGGTTCTGAGTGCTTGCTGGCATGGCTGCAGAAGTGAATCCATCAGCCCAGAATATGCACTGTCTTACTGAGGTTGCAGGTGCCTTTATCTCTGAGAGCTGATGAGGCAGAGGGCAAAAGCAAAGATTTTTCCAAACTCATGATCCTGCTCCCTGCCCTTGGCCCTGCTGCTGTGTATATCTTCTGGGAGAAGTGGGAGGAGACAGTCTGTGCTGGTGGGACGCTTTTGGAAAGTAGCAGAATGGAGGACAATTGGAGAAGCACCTCTGCTTTTCTGTCCAAATATCATATGTGCATGCTGTGGTCTGGTTGGAGTGTTGCAATGGAGAAACAGTTCCTTCCATTTATCTAATTTCTGTGATTAGTTTGGCAAAACAAAATATTGCAACAAATTTGAGGCTGATTAGGCATTTTGCTGGCGTGTGTTAGAATTGATGGTGTCTCAGTGGCCAGGCAGTGATACAAATTGAATCCTATTTTTGTTCACTCTGAAGAATTCTCATATTCTTTAAGCAGAAATGGTACTAATGTGGCTTGGTATCTACTACCAGCTCCTTTGGGAAATTAAGTGTCAACCTAGATGGACCTTAATTTGACCTACAGTTTCACTTTTGCAATCTTGTGTCTTTGATCTCTTATTTGAATATATTCTTCTTCTATTTTTTCTAATATGAAAAGCTCAGAGTGCATTTTTTTTAAATAATAAATTGAATCCACATTCAGACCTGATTTTCCTTGAATTTAGGGTGGGTAGGGATAAGCTAATAGTGATTTTAATCTGATGCTCCATACTGAGATTGTTTCCTACCCAATACTATTTCTTTGGAATGGAGAAGAATATTTTAATTGAAAATTAGCATGAGCATTAAAAATATGTCTCATACATACATAAGTCAGCTTTCCTTATGTCTGTTCTCTATACTATGCTGACCATGACTTCTTTCTCTTTTGTCTCATGAAGAATTATTTCACATGTATATAAAAGTGTCTCATGAAGCATGAGAGCTGCCCGTGGAGGTAAAGCTCTTTCCTCTTCTGTGACAAACATGCCAACAGCAGTCAGTCTCCTTGATCTCTCTGACAGGGACAAGTAACAAGCTAAGGCTAAATGAGAAGCATTTGAAATCCTTGTCTGCATTTGTTTCAGCTGCGTATTTGTACTTTAGAGCTGGGGTAAATCGAAGTGGCACTCAGCTCTTGGCTGGCCAGTAGCAACAGTTTGTTCTCAGTCAAGTTGTCCTGACAGATCCAGAGAGGAATTTTGTCATCCATTTACCAAGTCCTCCTTCTCTAGATTTAATCCAAAGTCAAAATGTAATGGATACTAGGAAATAAAATCTGAAACCTGAAGATATGAAAGGCTATTAATTAAAGTGTGTAGATGACAAAATTAGGGATATTTTCCCCTTTAGGTCAAAGCCAAAGAAAAATATTTGTTTCCCCAGTCTTGAGTGTGTGCAAGAAGGAGAAAAGAATGAGACTGCCTGCTGCCTTCCTCACAGTTTGGAGACTTCCTCAGGCTCACATTTTCCTTTTATGCCACTTGGCTCTAAGCATTGGAAGGAGGAGGGATGGTGTCTGTCTTGGTCTGCTGCAGATCTTTGTCCTCAGGAAATCATCCAAGGTGCACTTGTAGAGGAGCAAGCCAACCACTTCCTCCATCTGAGTAGGCTGGAGTTCGTACAGACAGTGTCTGAAATGCAGAACAACTGGAATCTGTGCTTTCATGGGGCTCCCTTTTTTAAACTTACATATTTCTTTACAGGAAACTTTTGCTGAAGACTACCTTACCCAGAGATCATCTTTATCAGTGACACAAAATTGTTAAGAAGAGTCAGTGTAGCTAAAATCAACTAATAGTGCTGTGTTCCCAGACCCCCAAATTCTAGGTAGGGGATTAAAAGAAAATAGACTTTCTGTGACTCTTCTTGTTTTTTATACTCTTAGGTTAAGTCAAAAGCCTGAAGAGATGAGTCTTTTAGTCACCTGCATCTTATCCAGACATACTTACCAGCTAAAAATACTATTAAGGATAGGAGTGAGAAAGTTAAATTCCTTTTTTCTTGTACAAATCAACGTTCTGGTGAATTTGGAGCTTGTGGTTGGACAAGGCAGGTAAAAGGTTTCCTTCAGTAGTCCCGTGCCTGTGCTGGCTAACTTGCTAGTGGATTGCCATGCAGACTAATCCCATATCTTGTGTCTTAATGCAGCACTACAATGGCAGATATACTTTTCTCTATGTCTCCATCCTCCCTGCTTCCACAGCAATGTGCTCCATTACTTATACACATGTAGAAATTTGTGTAGCCCCTCTACCAACAAGAGGACTTCAAGAAGGGTAAAATTTTTAAAAAGCCTGCTCGTTAAAAGTTTTTGCTGCATGGTGTGTGAAAAAGTGTAATAGAAAAAAAATTTACAGCTTTAGTCTCTGACAGTGCTTAAGTGGATAGAAGCTGGAAACAAAGGAAAGTGTTTATTTTTATTTCTGAAAGGAAGGTAGTCAGGTTTCAAAATGCCTGCAATATGAGTCTGCATGGCAGTGATAAATGCTCATTAAAATGAATTTACTACAAGAGTGTACAGAACTTTATGGAGATTTCATGAAATCTAGTGCTGAAAACTTAAAATGATAGCAAATAACAAGACTTTGATTAGGCTGATGGGAATGAAAGTTCTTGGAGAGCTTGGATGATGATTAAATAGAAACTAGCGGTACATGCTAGAGGCAATTGAGTTAAATATCGTGATTAAGGGCTCGTGGTGACTTTTGAACATATAGCTTGTTGGTTGCTTGAAGTAGGTGAGCAAAACACATGCTAGTTTAACTTGCCTTCAGAAAGTTTCCAGGCATGGCTACAGCTAAACATTTTACAATTGCTGTGTGCTATTCTGATTTATAATTTCCTTCTTGCTAATGTTTCTTCAGCTTGTTTTCCCCCCCTGGACTGTGCGATATCATGCAAAAGAGGCTGTGTGGGTTTGGGTTTTGTGCATGTGTGAGTGAGAGGGAAGAGAGAAGTGTAACAGTGACTGATTTGGGTCCTGTTTCTGCCAGGCACTAAGCTCCAGTGCTCCGATGCTTCCACCCAGTCCCGCTGCAGGCGTGGGCTGAGGCACTGCCTGGGGTTGTGATCTCCACAGAGCTCAGCTTTTCTAGCCAGGTCCTTTAATTGAGTGCAAATTCTCTGTGTAGGTGAGCGTGGTGTGGGAATTAGATCAGCTTAAAGAAGGCTACAGATGAGTGCAGACAAGGAAAAGGAAACTTCTCATTCTCTTCTGGGTGCATAAGAAATATCCGGAGAACGGAGGGCAGTCCCACTCCTGTCACCTGTCCCGAGATTTTCCAAGCTCTCTCAGCCAAATTCTTTGATGCTGTTCCCACGAGTGAACAGAAAATCTAGTTTGGATGGCTGACTCCTTTGCCTTCTCTTTGTTTAGGACACACCTCTTGAGCAGAGACAACCTTCCCATTTATGCAAAGAAAATGTGAATACTTGGGCCACTGCCCAAAGACAGGTGTTCATTTTGGAATGAATGAATTTTAGTTTTTTATCTATTAAAACCTTTTCATCTTCAGTGGCTTAAATCTTAATTACGTCAGGTAGATTAATGTTAGATGTGCAAGACTTAAATTATTGGAGCAGCATCCTTAGTCTTGCTTGCCTGGAAAGGAATCCATGCTCAGTGGTATGGGGCACATAGAGTGGATGTTTCCATCTTTCCCATGCTGAAAGAAGCCTCTTAGTATATATAATATTTGCTTTCACCTCACATACATTTCAGAGATTATGGCAAAGTTATTACTGGGTGGTCAGTCATTCTCCCCTCTCTTGCTCCAATGGATATTGAAGTGTTTTATAGAAAGCAGAACAAGTCCAAAAGGACTGAGTGCCAGCATTTTGTTTGGAATTCCTGTATTTCCCTAGTTAAGAAACATTCCCTTGGATGTTTCTTCACCTTGGCATAGGTAGATGGCCTTCCCTTAGACATAGCTCATTTTCACAGCAATCCATGAATTCTTAGAAAAATGAAATGTTTTGGGAGGACTTTTTTTTTCCTGCACAGTAAACGAAGCTTAAGAAAAGTACTTCCACATCAATGTGAATATTTTTTGCCTTTTTTTTTTCAGTGTTGTAAGTAAAGCCACAGAGCTGATAAATGTGTTATTTATGTGGTGCTATTCAAAGCCTTGTGATCTGGGGCCAGGCCACGGCCGTGGTATTTAGCCTGGATGTCAAGGTGTGGATCACACCGAGGTGGTTGCCAACTGCTCTGCACTGAGACATTTTGAGAGTAGCGACATTTCGCTCTGCAGAAAGGCAAGAAAACAAGCCATTCCCCTCTTTCCCTGCTGCAACGATTTTTATTTTACACTACCAAGAGATGACATAAAATTTGATGAATTTCATCCTTTTTTTTTTTTATACCCACTTGAACTACTATATAAATATTAATAGCTAAACACATTGCAAACAGGTGGGACCCGTTCTGCCTCTGGAGAGCTGCCACCACTAAGTGATATCTCAGATGGGGTGACAGAACTTTCCCATGTGGGCGCTGTCTCTCCCTGCCAGCCCCTCGGACACGCCTGGAGCTGAGAGCTCTTTGTTTTTTTTTGGGCTTTCTTCTTTTTATGGTATCGCTATAACAGTTTTTCTTGGTCTTTTAACAGCTCATTCAGAAGGAGAAGGACAGGGAATTAAAAGGCTTTTTTTTCATTATCTGTTCTAGTTAGTGGGGTGTATCAAAGGAGGATTGTTCCCGATGACAACAGAACCCTTGTTGTGTGTTTGTGTCTGAGGGCAGCACCTCTAAAACAGTAATTCAGAAATGTTTGTCTATGGAATGTTGGGTACATTTAGCTTCCTACAACCTCGATCGTTTCTCTAACCTGCTTTGCAGGTACCGGGGAGTGGCTGTGATGATCTACCCTGTGTGTGCTACTGGGCAGCAATGCCCGTATCTGTGATTTGTCCCTGCAGCTGGGCTCTTTTGGGCTGGATTTTGGGCAGCCAAGGGAGAAGAGCGATTACAAGAATCTGCAGGTTCGAAAGGAAGACTGAGAGGTGTTTGGGGACAGCGTGCACGAGGGAATGCCTGAATTACCCAGTTACTTTTACTTAGTCTATGATTATTTACTCCACCCTGTCCTGATTCATCCCTTCTCCACTATAAAATCTTAGAAAATAAGTAATGCTTAGAGTTAATTTGTCACAGACTGTGTTGGGGGTCAGTTGGCTGCAGGTCATGTCCAGCCTGATGGAGCTGTTGGAGCAGTTGCTGCTGCTTTCCCAAGGCATGGGGAGCTTCCTTGTTTCCCCTGAGGAAGTGGTGGCCTTTTTCCTGAGCAAAATCATGGGTGGAGTTCAAAGGGGTCATTTGGGTTTTGGTTTTTCTGCTCAAAATTAAGTTTCCACAGAAGCTGTCAGCACATTTTGTCTTTCAAACAATTACAAATCCAAAAATGTTGTTTTTGAAAAAAAATCTAATTTTTCTCGAAAATATTTTTGAAATGAAAAATATATTATGCTGGTCATATAATTTACTTACTTCTTTCCTGTTAGAACTAGAGAGATGTAATGTAGCCCCAGCCAAATTTGTGAGTCTGTGAATCTGTGACTTGCACACTATATTGTACTCAGAATAGTTTTAAGTGACATATTTCAATAATTTTTAATTTATCTTTTTGCAGTAATTTAGAACAGAAGAGAAGGTTGTTTCGGTTGATGGTGTTTTGTTTGGGTTTCTTCTTCCTCTGAAAAGCCTGCATAAAAATTAAAGATTCAGATTTTCCCCAGGGGCAAGAACAGAAATATTAGCGGTGTGCCACTTGCTTGGTGGCACCGTGGAGGGAACGGTACAGGCATGATTCAGGGACTGCTGGCAGAGTCACTTTCCAATATGTGCAAATAAAAATGCAGACCACATATTACATCTGGGGTCTGAAGATTTACCAGGCTGCCATAAGGCCATAAGTTTGATTGTTTGCACTTTTTGGGTTTTTTGAACAATCTAAACAGGCTGCATGAAATGCTGCCTCCATTTTTTTATTAATACATCTTTAAAACCGATTCTAGCTGGGGAGACTCCAGCATTCCTATTTAATGTTCTGATTAATGAGCATAAACAATGCTTTTAAGATATTTTTTACCTATGTATAATCAAGCCATCTAGGCACCAGTAACTGCAAATGTCACAGATTTCAATGGTCTCTTTGGGACTTTTAATCTGTTTGCTTTTATAAAGGAGGTGATTTTATTTTTACATTAAGGAAGCATTAACATCATTAAATGGGCTCCCACTTTATGATAACTGCAAATGTCACATTGATCCAGAAAGATAAGAAAATGTGCTCGTCTTTGGAACAATATCCAAGGCAAGAGCAGGCAACCCACACTATTTGCATTAAAAAACAAATTGTATAAATGCAGAAGATTGATGTGCCATCTGTTCATGTCCTTCACTTTTCTGGCTCTTCTGTGTTGAGATATTTTTATGGAATAGTTACGTTTATTATTTTGAAAATGACTCACAGGTTAAAAAAGTTTACGATGGGCAATATAAGTTGAAGATATTCATTTACAGTATCTCAGATATAAAAAATGGCATTAAAATTAACTTCCATGCCCACAAACTACAGTATTCTGCAATCTGTATTACCTAGATCCTAAGATCAGAGAAAAAGACTTTACTAGCAGCTCTAGCAGTTTGTGATGTGAATCCAAAATATTTAATTTGTACATTGTACTTCTCAAGTAATGCAAAGGCCTTCAGAAAGGTGTAGTGTTTAGAAAAAGCTATTGACTGGGCTTTATAAGAAGAAGGTAAATATGTGGTGCAACTTGTTTAAGGTCAGGCTGTGTGTTCCCATGAAACCCTGGTGTTGGCTGAGGGGGATGCAGTGAGCAGAGTGCTGGACTGTCAGAGTGTTTGTCAGAAAGAGAAGCCCAAATCCCAGGCAACAACTACTCTACTGCAAGCTCCAGAAAGTTACCATGAGGGAAACCTGTCTTCCTCACCATGATCCCTCACTGTCATTTTCGTGCCCCTTCTGCTTGCCATACCAAGCCTCCCGTTGCCTGGATTAGTGCCCGTTGAGGCAGTCCTCTGCAGGCCCAGTTTTTTGTTTTATTCCAAGCTCTGTTTGAAAGTTATCCTTGTCCCCGAGTCCTCTGGAACTGAGGACACAATGGCGGGAGGGCAGGGGAAGAGAGAAGCATTGCTCTGATGCCTAGAGGCTGGGAGTTGGCATATGGGACACAGCACATGGGATGAAGGAGACAGAAGATTCCAAGGGTGAGTGACAACTGGGAAGGAGGGAAGGAGAGAACCCGGCTGCAGGGGCTGTTGAAAGCATCAGCTCTCCGTATCTCCTGAAACTGGACCCCATACAGGCCTTCAGAAAAGCAGGCAGGAGATGGTGTCTGGGAGAAGGGGGCTGATACTCGTCATGCAGGGTCAGAGAAACCACCAACCCCATGAGGCCCTTCAAGCGTAAACCACAACACCCAGAACATTCACATTTGGAGATATGCAATAGGCTGGATTTAATTTTCTCTCTCCTAATGTTCCTCCTGCTAAAAATGGAGTTGGTCAGAGCCTTCATGAATGAAGAAGTCTCACAAGTCAACAAATTTGTCTGATCTCTCTCTGAACCCATTTAACTTCCAAGTTCCACAGTGAGCAGTTCCTAGGTTAGCTATGCTTTGTGTGCAAACATTGTTCCTATTTTGCTGCTTGGATCTTGCTGCCCAGTTGGCTTGTCTGGTACTTTTCCCATCTTCAGTTCTTGGTTTGGAAGAAACACCGAGCCATGAATGATTTGTCTTCTCCATGTTTCCATAGGTTTATTAGTTTCTGATAATCTGTTAGTCATTATTGGGAGCAGACCTCGTATCAGAAAAACATGCTATGAGTTAAAGTTACATGTTTTAAACCCAAGTGAAAATATTGTGTTGGCATTGGTGGTGTGCTTAATAGCTCGAGCTAAAGTAAAGATACTGTCCTACAGCCTATGTTTGGTGGAACATGGAGTTCCATGCTTTTCTGAGAGTCATGGGGGATGGAATTAGGAAGAACAAATCCATTTTTGATTGGCATAAATCAGCAGTACACATGCCTGCATCTCCTCTACTGAACTTGTTTTAGTATTGGCTAATTGAAATACTTGAAAATCATTTCAGTACAATTTCAAGACATACTAAAAGTATCTCAGCCCAGAGGTGTGCTGCCAAAACCTAGCAAAGCAGGAAGCGGGTGCATGGGCAAAAGAAGTGATTAAATGTGCCCAGAAATAAAGTGAAGAGCTAATGACTCATACTCAGCATGGTTTTATAACCTATATGCAGAGCCTGACTCATCATGGCACCTAATCATACCCATGGGACAGGACTTGGCGAATACAAAGTTCTTCCCATCTTTTCAAGGTGTCTGCTCTACCCTTTAAACCAAACAGGTTTGCCACTGCCTCAGGAAATGCTGCGTTTTTACGTAGCAGTCAAGTCCAACAGCTGCCACACTACCTGGGATTCCAGCAGTCATATGATGGTGGTTTGAGGTTTTGCCTGCTGGTGTTTAACAATGTAACTTCTCTCATGTCACCATACTTTGCACCATGGCCAGAGTCACAGGGTGGCCATAGGTGAGTCACATCTAAATGAGTTCTGGATATGTGTTGTAGTTCCATAATGGATAATAAAGTCCTTATGGCTGAGTCTGATACTTCAGTCTGCCTCACAAAAATCAGCTACAGAAACTGAACATGAGGCAAAAGAAACCACATTATTTCAAACAAAGAGGATTTAATTTTGCTATTGGAATACCTTTTACCTTCTTCAAACCTTTTCTAGGAATGCCTGTCTAAAAACTTGTGGTTTTTAATTGTGTATTGAACAAGGGAATATACAGCAAACATGGCACCTAGAAATGACATTTTCTTTTTAAGTAGATGAGCTGTGTCCTTAAAATTATACATTTTGTCCTTTTTTAAAGAAGCTCACCTTTAAATTGGAAAAGACAGAAGTCTATCTTTCTCTTTAGGGAAGCTGATGTTTCTGCTGTCAAGTCTACTGTCAGGGTCATAAAATTATTTCTCAGTGAACAGTCTTTTCAAATAACTTGTGTGCTGAGTAAATTCACCTCAAAAAAGACCCAGCGCTTACATTTCACTTTAAGAAGGAGGCCAGCTTTGATGGAGTCAGCCTGTCTAAGACTTTTCAAACAATCTTTATCACACTGCTCCAGCTAACTATGTGCACAAAGTGAATCCTACCCTACAGATCAGTATGCTGTACAGCTAAAAAGAAAATAACATTTAAAAAGCTCCAGATGTTTGAGTTGATGAAAAGAAATAGAACAGCTCAGCCCTGTAACACCAATCTTCACTCATCGTCTTCTGTGCTCCTTCTTTCTGCATTTGTTTCTGTCTTTCACTCAAGACTTACACTGTAAACAGAACGAAGCAAGGACAAGCTGCTGTGATATTTCCTGGTGCAGACACCAGCAAATTGACCTGGGTCTTGACTTGCAGCTGAAGCTCCTAGAGCCGCTACTGCAGTTTAAACAAGGGTTATTAATTCCAGGTGTTCCAAAAGTAGTTCTGGAATGTCATGATAAAATGGGGAGTGTCCTATTAAGGAAAAGTATACTGCTTTTGCCCGCCCTCAATTACTTTCCTGTTTTGATGGAATGGATTACCTGATTTTCATTTGAGCCGTCCATAAACCCAGGAGTCACCAGTGCCAGCACAACCAAAAGGCATGTATTTGTTGTGGAATGAAAGCAGTGACTCGGGCTCTGTGGAAGTTCACCCTGGTTTGAGATGAGCACTGAATGTAGCAGAGTAGAACTGCCCACAGCCAACACCAGTCAGGCTGCAATTGCTAGGAGTAGCTGCAGGAGAAAGCTCCTACTTTCTGATGTGCTCCAGGTGCTTGGAGACCTACCTCCTCTTTGGTTTAAGTGGGATTAGAACACCTGACTCTCTTTAAATTGTTTTGCTGATCCTGAGTGACAAAAAACACACTAGGAAATTACAGAAAATTGACAAAAGCCCAGACAAACAACTGAATCTACTGACCATTTTGTAGGCTATCCCCTGTATCTTTGTAAAACACTGTGGTTGACTGTGCATCTTGCCAGATGTCAGGTAGACAGCCCATGACACCTTGCACCTAGCTTTTTCCAAAGACTGTTAGTGTAATTTTCACTTTAGGAGTTTGGGGAGAAAGAAATATCTACTTCTGTGCTTGTGGCAGTAGGAGAACAGCCCGTTGTTTGGTAATTTGGGAGCCTGGTTTCATGCAAGGCTGAGTTCCCAGGTTAGTTTGGTCAGCTCTCCCTTTTCTTCTCCACGTTGGCTTCAGTGCCCGGAGAAAGGCTGTGTGCTTAGACTGACCAGAGTTGGGAAATGCTTACCCTTTTACTTCCCTCTGACTGTTGTTGTTATTACAGCTTGTGGCTCGGTTGTGTATACTTTGTTTCCTTTCCAAAACCTGCTTGAAAGGTATCCTTAACAGGTCCCTGGCAGCAGCACCATGGCTACATGGAATTCCATCCAAGCATTTGTTAGTGTGCACATCCTTACACACACACACACACTCCTCTTTTCTGTCATGGGTGTGGCAGCAGCGCTCAGGACTAGGCAGGGAGGACTCAGGCATCGCTGCTCTTTGTATGGGTAAAAAGATGCAGACAGAGGGAGAGAAATTTATATCTCTGTGAGAATGGCTTGAGTTGCCACTCAGCAGCTTGGGTGGATGACCTTCACACCAGGGAAGAGTCTGGTCTACAGTGTCTGCATTTTACTCCTGTTCGTAGAAAAACCACATAATGTTTTAACTGCATTTTGTCACAAAAATAGGTTACAGAAAGAAAAAGGCCACTAAAGTAGCTGCCTCAAAGAGGGGGAAAGGGGAGAAATTCAGCACTGGTTTATGTATTTGTCTGTGGGAAACCTCTAGAGCTTTGCTTTTTGAGATGGCCGGGGTGTGGTGGCACTGTTTTTTGTGTAATGGAAACCATTATTTATGTGACACTTAGACCACAGTGCTCATTTCACTCATTAACTCAGCAACATTAAGACTGCTCTCCAGACAATGGGCGTTAGACATTCTGCGTATTGTTATTTCCATGCCTATGCCATTTATGCAGCGGAAGATGTTTGCATATTACATTTGTCACAGACAACTATGGGGTATCAGATGTAGTGGTATTATTTTAAAATAGAACAGTAAAATGCAACTAAATATGCTCAGCTACAGATAGCTTTGGATTTTCTAAACTGAAAATTCCCATAATCTTACAAGAATGTGGTGCAACGCAAATGTTAATGGCTCAGGGGACTGGTGAAGGGAAACAAGGTTTCTTAACTCTTGATAAATAACAGAAATCAAACCCAGCTTGATCTTGTTTGAAAGTCACTATTATTCTCATATTTACTTGTATTTTGGTATGGTTTGGTTGTGGTTTGACTAGATGAATATATGATCCAGTGTATCAAATAAGAAGGTGACTCATTCTGATTTGAAAAAAAAAGAAATCTGAGTTAAAACTAAAAAACTAACAAATTTTTTAGGTACTAACACAAAATGAGGGCTTCCTCATCCCTCTTCTTGGAATGAATGCTCCTAAATGAATCCTCCCCAGTCAAAGCCTTTTTGCCCCCAGGATGAAGTGGCAGTGCTGGAAGTCAAGTCTGCACTCATGTGCACCATGGGTGTGTTCACAAAAGGTCTGCTGCACCTTTGGCTGGAGAAGGGAACGTTGTTAACCTGCACAGGGAACACTGTTAACCTGGGAATAGCTCAGCGGGAGCCTGGAGGGATGGGAAGTGGCAGGTGACATCCCGGGTGACATCCTACATGACTACCAGCAGAACCTGAGCTGGTTCAGCCCCAGGGCCATATTGTGCTCCAAGGCGGTAGATTTTAAGAAATTACATGTTTTGATGAAGAGGATGGTGAATGTTGAAAAAAGTCTGAGGAGGAGCAGTGGAAGGGTATGTAAAAATCCTGCAGTCTGGAAATACGGCAGGTAATGCTAAAAGACAGTAGGATTGAGGTAAAATATACAGCAATTTTGTTCTGCTATGTAAAATAAGCTTTTGATTTATGGAGTGTCAAAAATGTAGATTTCTACGCCTTTCATGATGAATTTTTTTGGCAAATTTTTGGATGAAAATTATTATGGGAAAAATGTTCAGAATATAATTATGGCTTTGCTGAAGAATTGAGGGCTCTTTAAAGATGTTTTCTGCTTGTATCTGCCATTGCTGCTGTCAGAGTGCCTCGCTGAACTACTGGGTGGCCCCAGCTGTTCTGTATATTTTACCCCCACCCCTTCTCCAGGGAGCAAAAGCACAATTTGGCCCAATACTTGCTAGAAGTGAATTGATTCCACTGCAGACTCCATGCAGTACATGCTGAGATAATTAAATAAGGACTGTAAACTGTTGTAATAAAATATCATGATTTGAAGTAGGGATAATCATCTTCATTTTGTGGTGGGACAGCACCTATGGGGTCCTGGCCCCTAAAGCCAATAAAAATGGTAATACAGAACATCCTTCATGCATCTTTGCTTCTTTTGGGAGGCGAAGTCCAGCTGAAAGCATTTTGAATGCTACTTACTTGAATGAAAGTATTTTTATTTCAAGCTTCTGCAATGACAACAGTGAAATTTGAGTGGGAACGTTATTTTACCAGAGGAAGACTTAGCCTACTATTCAGTCTCAATATATTTGGTTAGAGGAGTTGAACAGCAAGACTTTGGGGGCATCCACTGGTTAGTAACCTCGCAGTGAACTGTTTATAGTGCCTCTATTCTTTTAGCACTTGGCACCTCTCATGTAAATGTACTATGGACCCCCTCAAGGACGTGCTGTTGCCTCCTCTGCTTTGAACACTAATGGAGCAGGAGCCTCACCCTGTTTATGAAACTGATGCCAGCTTCACCTGATGGCCCTATTCCAGTCATTCCCTCCGAGGACCTGTGTTTGGTATTCGTGTATCTCTGAACACCAGGCAAATCCTTTCTCTTCATATCAGACCTTTCATACTGTTTGAGTATTGCACGCCCTTCATTATTAACAGAATTCCACTTAAATTAACCATTTCTCCTTTGTCAGAAATTTTTCAGTATTTTCCACAGAGGCTGGGGATGAATTAATACAAGCCATGAATGCATTAAGATTTGCATGCTTAGCTCTTCCTGGGGACTATTGTGAAAGTCAATCCCAGCCTGAGCAGGAGCACATCAATATTGCCTCTGCGAGGTATGGGTGTGGGCAATTGAGTCTACATTCAATGTCTGGAAAGATCTTATGTCCAGCAAGCCACTTGTTCTTATCTTGCTGTAGTATCTAACAATTAAAGACATTAATTAACACTTCCCTCGGCTCTACATAAAGTCTGCATTATGGTGTGCATCTACAGCAGGGGCTTCTGAAGGAGAAGACTTCAGTGCCAGGATGCTCCTTGGTGACCTGCAGGGCAGGGACCTGGTCTTCATTCTTTGTCAGCCAGTGGGCTTTTTTTCTGTACACGGCCACTACAGATAGAGGTCAGATGCTGATCTGGTAAACACCCGTGTGCTGTGACTCCAGCAGACCTGTCACAGGCCGGGGAGCTGGGCTGACCCCTCTGGCCGCGGCGAGCTGATGCTGCTGGCTCTCCTCAGCGCTGTGTTCTCCTCCTGCCATTAGTGCTTCTATAATTAAGCTTCTGCCACCGTTCGCTGCCCTTCTCTACACATACACCCTCCTACATCTTTTGGAGGAATGTTCCCTTAGCAAAACAGTTTGCATGTCAATTGCTGATACAACATTGTGTTCTCGATGCCATGAGGTTATATTAGCACTTATATTTGTGTTCACAAGGTTGCTTGCATACATAAAGCTTGTGAGTGTTTCAGGGCCATAGCATGCAGTGTTACTGGGCAATAATCTTATGATGTAACCATAAACCTCGATTGTCTGTTTAATATCTCAGATGTTTCAATTTGCATTTCGTTAAAACTTGGCAAAAGGTTATCAGCTCAGATCCAAAATTCTCACAAAAATTGTTCTAATATGTAAAGTAAGTTTTGATTTATGGAGTGACAAAAATGTAAATTTCTAAGCATTTCAGTTTATTTTTTTGCCAAACTTTAGACTAAAATGACTTTTTTTTTTTAAAGTGAAATGATTCTGGATGTAGTTATTTTCATGATTGTGGAGTAAAAGCAGTTGAAGTTGTTAATTTAGCTGCATTTACAAATAACTCTGGTAAAGAGCATTGCTTCCCAGGAAATGAATAAGACATCTATACTGAGCTTATTAAGAATTAGATGTATAGATAGAATATGGAACTATTTTTTGCAGGGAACATGACTATAAAATAAACTAGAAGTACATTTAATATTACCAAAATATATATTGTTCTTGATCTCCTCATGAACACTGTTTACTCCTTCCAGAGCTGTTCTGAATTATAAAATATGACATATAATTGTTGGGTAACCCTTGTTGTAGAAGAGCACACTACAAATATGTAATATTTCAAAGGAGACTTGTTTTGCAATAGGAATACCTTTGACCATAGAGGAAAATACTCATTTCATGCTGTATTTACTGCTGGAATATCATTGAAAGTATGAAAGACTTCCAAAGTATATACATAGATAGATTTTGTAGAAGAAATGTCTAACAGCACATTGCCTTCGATGGTATAAAATTTGAACAGTAGGATAGTCTCAGATTTGTAGCAGTAGTTTAGAGAAGGAAAGAGTATTAACAGCTCACATAAAAAATCCTCAATTTAAATTCAGTTATCATATTTTCCTTTAATATACACAGAAATACAGTATTTTTTTCATAAATTCCTACTTTGTTGTTGTTTTATACATAAAACAGGCAATGGGGTCTCTAGTGTTTAATCATTTTAATTAAAAGTGTGAATTTTGCCAGTTGCATCAGCTGGTCTCTCATTTTCTATGGAAGGATTTCTGCTGTGAGATTGGTTTGAAATCTGGTTACCTTTTAATATTTGAAATCCCAGAAAAGTGTTTGGGTTCAAAGAGAAAAATATAATCTATTAACCTTTCTTTAAATATTGGAATGTTATTATTTAAATTTGATATTTTCCAACAAGTCTTCTAAAATACTTGTGGGGTGGGGTGCAAGGAATTCAGTATACTTGTAGGCACAACTTCTCTAGATAAAGCTTGAAATATCTCTTGCAGGAAATGTCAGCATTTCCAAATTCTTTTTCCCCAGTGAAACAAATTTAAAAAAAAATCAGAAAAGGAACATTTTCACACAGCGGGGAAAGGATTCTGAGGAGTTTTGAATGGGAAATGTCAAAACAGAAAGTGTAACTGTTTCAGTTTTCAATTTCTTTATATTTTGATTCAAGATGAGATTTTTCATTTTGATTATCTCTATCACAGAATGAAAGTCCTTTGTCAAAACTGCCATTTTCACATGAAAAAATTTCAAGTTCTAAAAATCACCTTTTTCCGGTGAGAAATCGTGCTGACTGAGGCAGCTGGACCAGCTGGACTGTGATGCTGAACTGAACCAGCAGCTGTCCAGGACTCACATGTGGGTTTTAGGGAGGCTCTGCTGGCCATCCCCACAGGCTCTGCTCCTCAGCTGGGGCAGCCTCCCAAAGGAGGCTCAGTCTGAGCCTGGCGAGTAGAAGGGACCATCTGGCTTTGGATGGGTGTCAGGCAATGTCAGGTGGCAATGTGGCCCCGCAGCACTTTGGAGGAGGTGCAGGCAACAAGAGGGAATGTGGCATGGGAAGGGACACGGCCCCACAACATGATCAGCCCACCCATGGGCCGGCAGGACTTGGTGTGCCAGATGTGCCCCATCCTGTGTCCACAAACCATCCTGCTGAGAGGCACCCAGGACTGAAGGCTCAGGATGCAGCTGATCAGAGAGTTTCTCACAGGCTTGTGTGTCTGAAATGTGGCACTGTGCTGATGCTTTTGGGTTTGACGTTTTCATGTGCTTCAGCCAGGGACGAAGGACAAATCTGTGGTTCCTCCCTCGCTCCCTCTGTCCCTTGCCTGCCTGCACCCGCATGGGCAGCAGGGCTGTCTCCTCCTCACTATGTCCTGTGGTGCCTCTGCCAGAGGCAGGGCAGGCAGCAAAGCCTTGGGGCAGACACTGCCACTTCCCCACAGTGGGAAGGCTGCTGTCCCTGCACAGTCCCCAGCCAGCTGTGCCCATGGGGAGGGGCAGGAGTCCTCTGCGTGGGGCCAGCTGTGATATACTTCTCTGCAGAGCTGTATTTGGGGGTCTGAAGGGGTACTCTGATGATGAAAACAGGACACCTTAGATTGCTTTCATCAGAAAGATTAATTCCTTCAAATCTTTTAAATTGTGTGCATGCATGCAATGCATCTCCCTGAAAGAGTGATGGCACATCATAAGGAAACCAATTTCCTTGCTGTGCAAGAAGGGGATAGGGTTTTGTAAACCCTAAGGATACAGAAGGTGCTACAGTAAATAGGCATGTAGGCTCTCAAATCTTTAGTTATTCACGTGTCTAATGCCTCATTTATGCTATCAGGATAAGTGACACGATTTTAGTAAAATATGTGAGTGCAATTTTCAGAATCCTTTATAAAAGTGGAATTACACTTTTGGTGGTGAAAACCACAGGTGGAATGGTTTTAGTATGCAAAAGAAAAAAGACAGCTTAACTCCTCTCAATATCAAGCTCTGTTCAATCTTTGCCCCCATATAAATGGACCCCATTTTACTTTTCTTTTGCATTCCTGATACTGCATGTACTGTATGTACTTTTTCATGGTGATCTGCTTGGTAAATAAGCATCTATTTGAATAGATATATTTTTATTTATGTATATTATTTAAATGTGTATATTCATATTTAAAAGTAAAAAGATGCTGTTTTTTCAATTGCCTTTAGTTGCAGCTGAGAGAAACAAAGCTTTGATTTTTACATGCTTGTAAAACATGTTTTCAGACCTCACGATAAAGTTTATCTTTCCATCTGGGCCCCTGTGTCTGAAGTTGCTAATTTTGCAAAACTTTCATCCCGGAAAAGTTTAGATGAGTTCTGGAGGTCTCAGGAGTGTTCACCAGGGCTGTATTTGTATGTGGTTTTGAACATACCTAGGAAGTCTCAGTCTAAACAATACCATCATCATTCTGCCCCCAAACTTTTTCTTATTAACAGTCCATGAGCCCTAACTCCTTTTTAATGCATTGATTACTCTTGATAATGCTCCTGCATTGGTTTCCTTATGACTATGCTCCTTCCTGTTGTCTTTTGATGAAAAGGCAATGGCGACCTGGTTCCAAGAGACAGCACGGCAACCCAGCCTCCCCCGGGTCACTCGGGCTTTGACACACACGTACTAATATAGCAGATGGTCAAAATGGCGTTTATTACTTCTCCTCGTGGGGTTATATAGTCGAGGGTCTTTGCTTACGTCAAAAGGGGTCGGTGGGACTGGCTAGTTAGTAAGGAGTGGAAAGTTACTGGGTTCTAAAGGGGGGTTACATTCCTTTAGGGGTGATAAGATATCTCAGGATGAAGGGGGAAGGGTCCTGGATGAGGTAGAGGGGCCTACAGCTTTCCCTGCTTCCGTGACAGCTTGAGGGTCTTCCGCTCCGCCTGTCCTTGTCTACCACACCTTCCCAAGCTGATAACCTCTGAGTAGATATCTTTGTGCAATACTCAGCCATGCCTTTATCAGTCCTCAATGCATGTGGCACACCAAATTCTCCTTTGCATTACCATAAACAAAAGAAATGTAGTTTAAGAAACATTAGTGTGTTTTCCCGAAATTTGTGTTAATTACAAGTACACCATACCCAAGTACTGATATAACTTTACTGTATAGAAGCCTTCAAGTAAAACAGTATTTATTGTGAAAGATGATTGCAGTTTCAATAACAACTCCTTCTTATTACTTAAAAAACATGTATTTATCCAGATACCATGAGCACTAAATTTAGTTCACTTGGCAGCACTTTAACCAACACTTTTATAATCTTTGTACTTAAAATCCCAAATAAGCCATGATTCACTGGCCATGCTGAGTAGTGACTGTGTGCATCCTATGTTTTAGAATAAAAGTATAAAATTACAGAGATATGATCAATTATTTTAAAAAATGTAAATGTAGTGAAATGGCATAGAAGAGAACCGCACTGGTCTTCTTTACTCTGAAAACAGAAATTGCTGGGAAGCAGGGGTAATCTGAAAAGAAATGGTTCCTGGGGAGAAATGGCTTTTCTACAAATGGCACTGACTGAATTCAAAAGAAAGAGGATAACAAGGCATTGGTTAATAACAAGCCAAGAGTGTTTCATACTCTTTCATCTCTAAAATTACAAATGTAAAGTGACCGTATTCTGTCTGATCACAGGACTATTCATTGGAACTCATTTTCCTTTGGGACTGAGAGTAGTGCATGTTGACTGAAACTCCCTCAGTGTTGCAAGTGGCCATCTCGTCGGAATCACACAGGGAAACAACTGGGACCCACTTGCATGAGAGACCTTCTTTTACCTTCATCTTAAATGTTCTTCTACACCCAAGAGTTGGAGGAGCGTTGAAATGCAACCTTGAAATTTTGGGGTTCTTCCCTCTTGAAGGAAAGTGCCTTTGAAGGAGTTCTTTGATTTCCTGTTAGAAAAAGGGAGGGATTTCATATATTGTGTTTACAGGGGCCCTTGGATTCAAGTGGGAGGTGGAACAGGTTCCTGTGCTGGCAGTGACCTACTCATGCTGCTGGCCCAGGGCTGGTGAGAAGGGAGCAGAGCTGGGTGGGTCCTTTTAAAGTGTCTTCGCTGAGTTGCCCTGATGATGCAATTCGCTCTGGAGCAGAACAGAGAAGGGTCTTACCTCCACTGCGGAGAGATTAATTCCCTCAGTTAATAATTTAATTGAGGGTAAAGTCTCCCACAGAGCATTTTATCTGGATTTATAAATGCTGAGAGCACAGAGAGGATGAGTGAAACTTTCCAACTTAACCTTGCGACAAATTTAAGTAATTAGTTTCAGAAATGTGGCCATGTGGAAAAAACCAAAACCTTCCTCTAAAATGGAAATACTTAACACTGGCCAAATAGTAATAACCTGATAAACACAGGGCTTTATAAAAATGTAATCTTTTAAAATTCTGGTTAACTTGGTGAGAATTGGAACACCATGAACAATTACAGATGATATCTCAAAGACTGGTTATAGGAATGAGTTAATATTTCACTATTTGGGTGTTAGGATGTAGATCTTTTTCCCCAAATTTCTTTTAAAATTGCCCCAAAGGGGCTGGGGACCTCTTGTGGGAAGTGACCACTAAAGACAAAAGCTTTTTGGAGACAGTGCCCCAGGGATGGTCTTCTAATACATTTCCCTTTAGCTTGAAGTTGCTTTTTTCTTTTCTTCTGTGTTGTTTCAGTTCTTCTGTTGGATTATTTGTTAAAAATATGGGATTGCCTGGTAATATTGTCTAGTGCATTTTTTACCAGATTCAAAGGCAGTGGAAATGGTTGGTTGTCCTCAACCAAATTGGTTGAAGCAGTAAAAGTCTCAGGGATGATCAATTTCCAGCAAGGTTTAGGAATATATGTGGTTGTGTAGAGCAGAAAGGTTCTGAGTTTTGACAGAAGGGAAGGATGTGGTGTGAACATGCCTGCTAGCAGCTTTAGAAGGTGAGCATGCCTGGAGGTGTTGTGCTCTATGGCCCAGGTACCTGCAGTCCTTGGCTAGCAGCTCACAGCCAAGCTCAGGCTTTGTTGTTTCCAGTGCTATTGGAAATGTGTGGGAATCTTACCCAGGCTGCACATTTGCTGTCACTTGCTGCCAAGAGTGCCAGTCCTACTGTCCATCCCAGTACTGCCTCCCTGGTCCCAGTCACTGTGACAGCACCATGTCACAGTGGCTGTGGAGCAGCCGAGTGACGCACTCTGTCAAGACTGGGATTTTTTTTGCCAGGTGGGTCTGCAGCTTGGTGAGATTCTTGATCTAGCCCCTGTCAGTATTGATGCAGGCCCAAGGGATGAGCAGGATCCTGTACCAGGATCCCTTTTGGTATCTTTTGATTCCTTTTTGATATCTTCAGCAGTTCAGGACACCAGATGCTGGGGCTTCCAATGAGTTATTTATGTGTTGTATGGTTGCCTTGTTTTTCTTTCCTCCTCCCATTTCAGGTAAACCATTGTAAGTTATCTGAAAAGTCTCTCTGCATCTTTGTTGCAAGCCTTTTGGGTGAACAGCAGCAGCTTTGCACTTGTGAATTTTCTTCTGTTCCTCCTAACCATAATCTAATTTGGAGTTTTTTCATCTTTCTGTTTAACAGGAAAGATGCCTGCTCTAAAAATATAGAATATGGCTCCAGATCTCTGTTCTGAGAACAGCTGGTCACGTTCAAAATGAATGCCTAAAGAAAATAGCAAATTTGAAAAGAAATGTGAGTTTCTGAATTCTGGCAAGTGAAAGGCTGGCCTGAGGTAAGCCAGCCAGTTCCTGGATGACTCCAGCACCAGTGTGAGTGCCAGCACTTTTGCCTTCTCTCTTTCACTGCAGAGCTGGTGCTAAGGTTTCAATTTCACGTAAACTGTTCCCCAAATGGTTAGTTCTGGAAATAACAGCCCAGTTCCAATGATGACACAGGTGACATTTTCAAAATCAAAAACTGGGACAGTTCTGTAGTGACATTTTTAGGGTCTCAAAATATCCCTGCAAAAGACGAACGTATGCTTAAAAAAACATGCTGATGTCACTACTGCCAGTGTCTGCTTCAACAGCGATACACACATACTTCCCTGAGCACAAGGTTTTTTCCAGTTGCTTTAATTTGAAGTAAATTGTGTCATGAAACACCGAAAGTGCTGCTAACATTAATTCCAGTCTTGTCTGAATCGTGAGGCTGAACCGATTTAACTTAAATTAGTTCAGTAAACCAGCAGGACAAGTGTAAAGTCATTATGGATTGTGTAAAGTCATTATCTTTTAGCCCATCCGTTTGATTGGTAAGGACTCTCTGGCCAGGGCTCAGGTTTGAAATGTCAGGGAGGCATTTGAGCACAAGGATGCTGGATGTGGAATCCCAGGGCTGTACAAGCCACCACGGATGGGCAAAGGCTGGCACGGAGAGGGAGCTGTGCAGGGGCTGCACTCAGTGGGCTGCCCTGCCCACCCAGCTCCTTCTGAGAGCTGCACTCAGGCCTTTGCTCTCCACAAAAGTGCTGCAACTTCTGCTCATTTGGGAGGAACATCTTGACTATGTGTTTTGCACCCAGGAAGAAATCAAACATTTTTCAGTTTATATTGAAAGTGGAAAAACTTGTGCAGCTCAGGTGCTGAAAGAAACTCCTGGGTTGCTGCGATGTCCTATGGGCTAAAATAAATGCTAAGTGTTCCTTTTGTTTTAACTATTAGAAACTAAAATAGTTTTTCCCAGAGAGTCACAAGTCCTGCTAATTAGAAGTGGGGCTAATTTTTACCAAAATACAGGAAATCTTGGGTGTTTAGCTAAGTGTCCAGTGTTCAGGGCAGCATGTTGGAGATATCTCTGCTGATGGGCCAGGGTGTAAGCAGACAAGGAGGTGTCTGTGCTGCTCAGCAGTGCACTGGGAGGAGTTGCAGGGCTGCCAAGCATCTGCAAGGGTCCTTTGGACTCCTTTGTCCTGACCCCTCAGCATAAGGACAGCTGCTTAAAGCCCTTCACTATGTCAAGTGTACACACCAAAAGGTGACAGGTACACAGAAGTAAATTGTAGGCATCTTAAATGTACCTGCTCTACCCCTTGTTACAAAATGGCTTTTCTGCTGATGGGTATTTCCTACAGTGTTTGTCAAACAGTAGGTTCATGGCTTAGTCAGGGACAAAGTTATTAAGGACATAAAACGCCATCTGGATGATGCTAATAAACATAAAACTTAACCTTCAGATGCACTGCAGCAGTGACCAGACTGCACCAGACCAGATTACCCTTTGTGTTAAAATCTGACTCCCGTACTAACCCTCGTGGCTGCCCAACCTCATATATTTCACTCTGAAAACCTAAAATGTGGTTATTCTAGTGAGACGACCAAGTGACCTATCCCTGACATCTTACTGGAACCCTGTCTTAAAAGGACTGATTTCCTAGTAGAGTTTCTTTTTCAGTTTCTAAACAGTTGGTGGCTGCTTTTAAACTTTTATTTAGGATTTCTGTTTCTCAGTTTAGTTGGCAGTTCATGTGGCAAGGAAAAAAAAATTTAAAACCCTTTTGCAAGCTGAAAACACCCAAACCTATCCTATAAATGCATTTTGTACTTGTTTATATAAGAAAATGCTGGGATTTTCCATTCAAAATCTATTCTGTGTTCTAGGAATAACCTAGCTATCACTTTACTCCCGTAATCTCTTGCATGTTATATCACTGTTAGGGAGAGAGAAGGCTATGCAGGCCTAACCCTAAACTATTTAGCATTAAAGGATAGTTTTCCTCTGCAGGAAGACTTTGGGTTTTTTTCTATGACAAGACACGGTTTGTCAAATGAATTTGTGCTTATCGCTAGCACTTGCTATTGAAAGTTGGTATTTGCTAACAAACATCACACGGGCATTGTGGTTTATTGTTCTAAATACAACTGCTGTGCAGACAGCAGGTGAGAAGTGCTAGCAAAGGGCAGCTGCTCTGGCTGCCCCCAGCCGTGCTGACCTCTACAAGGCTCCAAGGCAAGGTCCAGCATCGCCTTTGATGAGCAGTGCTTGCACTGAAACCTGTGACTCAGCTTGAAGTCAGGATCTCACCCCTGTGGCTGCAGTGTAAATAAATATCTGCCTCTTTACCCACCCAGGCTGAACTGAGCAGACCTCTAGACAAATGTAACTTCATGTGTTATTCAGTGCTATCAGACTGTGAGGAAGATGCACACATTAAGGTGTCCAAATCTGATGCCAGAACTAGTCAGATGCTTCCCAAATGAGCATGCACATGTGCGAGAATTGAAAATGTTACACTTAAAAAGGACAGAAAGTGAAGTTGCTGTATAATCAGAGGCTTCTCCATGCTGTCAGGCTGATTTGCAGCTTTGTGTACGGCACGTTAAAATAGACAGGACAATTGTGAGGCACCTGTAAGTCTGCCCCAGCCTTCCGCTTCCAGCACAACCCAGCAGTAGAGTGGTCAAAAAGCTTTGCCACTGTCACTTGGTACTCATCAAACAGTGTCATTTTTGGAAGAAAATAAATCACAAAGCACTGCAAGCCCTGCCGTGCACATTGCTGTGCGAACAGTGGCAAAGGCTTGACCACTTGTCAGCATCCATGTGTGCCCACAGGCTGAGCAGTAACTCAGGCACAGGGAAACTGCAGCTACAGGCACATGTGTTAGCTTTTTCTCCCTTCTCTATGTAGGCTCAGTATTAGAAAAACATTTTCTACAGGAATAAATGGTATTTCCACTGTCCCTGTACTGTTGTAGGAATTGTTCTGGGAGCAAGAGTGTGCGTAGCTGACTCTCACTTTGTGAAATGGTGTTGATGTTAATTATTCCTCTGTACTTCTGCACCTCTGTTGTGACCATCATTTAATGCTTACTGTAGATGATCCTTTTGTTATGTAAGTTTGAAAGTATCCCCTCTGTTCTCCACAGAGAATTCAGCTGCTGGAGGTCTCTTCTCTCTCTGTCTCTGCTAATTGTGCTGCTGCTACATGACTACCCCTCATCTCCACAGAGTAGATGAGCACAGATAAAGCTCTTGTGATGTCCTGATCATTTTTTTGGAGCTTCATAAAAAAGCACAGGAAGGACTTGCTGGCCCCAGCAGTGTCCAGTCTCAAAGGAAAGAAAGAGTGGGAGAGTTTTAAGCAAGCACGGTGAGGGGAAGTTGGTGTTTTAGTGCAGGGCACAAGTTTCCACCTGCACAAGTGTTCTTGCCTCACCTCCACCACCTGGTGCTGATGGGCAACTTGGTGCCATGCAGAAGTTTGGGAAGGGCTTCCCATCCCAGTGCAGTGACCCATGTGTGGAGAGAGAGCACTTGGTTTCCCCTCTCCAGACCCCTCTTTCTCTGTCCCATATACTCTGCATTTGGGATATGGGTTTTTTTGCTTATTTCTGGTCAGACATGAGGTGTAAATAAAGTGAAAATGCTCAGTCAGTAGCATATTCTCTACTAAACAAATTTCTGCTCATGAACTTTTAATAGTAGTAAGACATTTGGTAAAAATCTTAATTTGGCTGAAGCCATTATAGGTGTATGACATTCAAATGAAAATAGCATTTCTGGTTTTCATCCGATATATACTTTGGCTTAGATTTTACGTTGCTTTTCAAGAATATATTGCCTCTAGTTGTCTCCATGTGTAGTGGATTTAGCTTCAGGTGGAAGAAAGTAACAATTTTTTCAAACAAAAAAATTCATCCTGATGAAAATTGGTTGCAATTTAATAATTCATAGAGTAATATTTAGAACAAGAAACATCAGAATAAAACTTAACTAAATATTCACAGTTTGGGAATACTCATGTTTACTTGCTAACGCTTTTTGCAAAATAGGAGCCCAAATATAGGAAATCTGTGCTATTATTCATTACAATTAAATGGGCCTTGGTTCTCAGAGACTCCTGCTAAAATCTGCACTCTGGTGAACAAGTCTGTACTAGATTATTTAGTGTCTGCTATTAATAAATATTTCATTGTGCTGATGGAAAATATTCCTTTTGCTTTGTGATACAAGGCTTTTTTTTTTTTTTTTTTTGCATCCTGAAGGAAATTTGAGACCCCTTCTTTCTTCTCTTTCTTCTCGCTCTCTTTTTTATTTTTTCTTGTCTCCCTTGGATAGGACTTCCATGCACAGGCAGCTGCTGATCTGATTTAGCAGTTTGTGATCAGGTTAGTTGGCTGGATGTAATTGAGATGATGTGATAGGCTGAGAAAGGCAAATGGAAGAAGTGATAAGGAGCCCTAATCATCTTTGAGAAACTGTCTTCTCCTTCAGTGATACTGTGATGCTGCTGAATTCAGTCAAGGCTCCTGACAATTAAACTAGGATTTCAAATGGAGAGAGGCCTTTTCAGTCCATGGTCTTTTTAAGGCCAATGGAAAACAAGTAATTTTTCCAAAAACCATTTTTCATTTGAAATACTCTTTTGCCAGAGATGCCATGAGTAATTAGTTCCTGCCACCAAAATGAGACTCTATTGTGTATCAGAGAATTGAGATGAAGGAGAAAACCTGGTGAAAGCATCTTTGAGTTTCACCATACAGCCCTGGAAAACCAAGGAAATTTCTAACAAAAACATCCTTTTCCCCCCTAATTTTTGTCAAAGCACCTATGGAAAGATAGAGGGGCAGGAGGGGAGACACTGGAACAGAAGGCTTAGGTGATGGGTTTCCTGACCAGGTGAGTTCCCTTGGCTGTAGGACCAGAAGATCCTCTGTCCCACAGGACACTATCCCTTTCTTTGTTGATGAATTCAGTGGGCCGCAGCAATTGTAGGGACCCTGGGGTTTGTTCTGTGCCACAAGCATCAATGCATATCCTGAGCTATCTGTGCATGCTCTTTTCTGGTCTGATAGCCTCTCAGGAAGGCTTCTCTAAACCCCCTCCCTTGATATGTTTAAATAGGGGCTGTGCACTGGCTAGCATTAATTTAACATGATATTCAGATTCACTCCTGGATGATAATCCAACACTCATCAAAATTGTCAAAAACTGTTTCTTCACCTCAAAAAGAGCAAGACTTGTCTGGCTGCCCTCAAAGTCATCAATTTGCGTGTTGAGTTTGGGACTTTAAAAAAAAAACAAACAGTGGTAGTCAAAGGAGCACCTAACTTCAAGGTAACAGTGCTCAGAGAGTGCAAGTTCTGCCTTTCCTGTACCTGCCTCGAGGTCTAGATGTGAGTTGGGTTCTGCAAGCCCTGTGACCAGGCACCCTTACAGACCCAACAGAACATATGGGAGAGGAAAACATGGATGCAGGAAAACAAAATGCCTCCCCCTTCTTCTCACAGCAGAGCTGACCAAAGCAGCATTGCCTTTTGCTGCTTGGTCTGCTCTCTGCTTTGGCCTTTGTTGCTTCTTCAGTGTTAAAGTGTCCAGCATACGATGTGTGTTTCTGGCAGAAATCTGGGGGGATGAGGGGGCTATGGGCACTGCAGTTATTTCAGTACAAGGTTTTGTGGAAAAGACAGCAAAGTTGACACGATCTTTTGCTTTTTAGGCAGTAGTGTAATGTTTCTTTCCTGACATCCAAGTCAAATGGCTGTTTAGGAATCCAAAACATAGAGATTGACAGTTTTCTAATTCTTCTGTTACTCCAGATGATTGATTCCATTTTCTAACTGAAGAAGTTGGCTTTTAGTGTTGAATGAACCATGTTCCAATGCCCTTTCATTATTTATGTTCATTAATGAACAACCCCCCTCCTGCCCTACCACCTCCCATTTGCCCATAATGTAGTGGCCATTATGTCCCTATACCAAAATCACACACCCTTAACTGTTTTTAATAATCTGCGTGTGGTCTGTCTGGCTGTTCTGTCTGTCTGGCACAAGTTTCCAAGGCTATTAAAAAGGAAAAATAGCATTGGCTCCTGTCAATGAGACTGGGGAAGATTTTCAAGGTCAAATCCTGCAGCAAAATGCTTTCTTTCACAAATGTGAGAGACTTGTAAGAACCCCATTCACGTGATAAATATTTATGATTTGGGAGGAGGAATTCAAGAGTAAGCAAAATCTTCTGACATTGACTATCGTGGGAATTTGGGGGGAAGAAGGACAGGAACAAAATTGAGGGGAAAACCTTCAGCAATTTTAATCATTTCAATTGCATTTTCTCAGCAATTTAGTTTTCACTTGGGAAAAATCCTTTTCCAATGGAAATAGTGAATGGGAGGGGAACTTTTTTCCTTTCCAGACTAAGTTCTTTATATTAAGCCTGTAAATCCTGAAGTGGGACTCTCTCAGTGCTAAATACTATTGTGGTAATGGATTTGTTGGCATCCCTTAAAGCTGAGGGACTATGTGAATTTGCCAGTGTATGGATCTGCTTTCCTTCATTCCAAGTTTCTCAGCTGACTTGTAATTACATTGCATGGAAGGCATATATGTTTTCTTGGGGTAAACTGAGATTTTGACCCAGAGGAAGAGTAAATTCTTGTTCCTTCTTTCATTTCTTCATGTGGAAACCTAAGGAGATGGAGACCACTCCCTTTAGACTTAGACATGTTTCTTCACCAAGAGCATTATATCTTGGTTAAGGGGTGAAGTGCATTGAATAAATATCCCTCACCCATTATCAGAGAATTTATAGTCTGAATATCCTAGAGGAGACTGGCCAGATTTTCTCATTAGTAACTGAACATTTCTAGGAAAGTCTGGAATCACAATTCAGCATGATTCCTGTGCAATCTGATTTGTCTGTGGGATTCTGACTTTTTTCCCATCAAAACAATTTCAGGTTTTTTTAATGGGTCCTCGTGTGACTTGGACTTTTCCTTAAGAAATGAAATTCAATTAAATTTTAAAATCTGACTATTCAGAAGCTTTGAGTAGAAAACATTGTCCCCCTAACAGAGACATTCCTTTGGGCATGCTGAGGCATCCACTCAGCCATGTCGGACAGAGACAGGGAAATGTCATATTCCCAAGTAGTAGTGTTTTTCTTTTACCACAGTTTAATTTTCTGCTCTATTTGTGCATAATCTAAAGATACTTCTGCATGGAATTAGATTGTTAGTTCAGCTACATCCTCTAAGATGCACCTTTTTCTGTGGGTTTAGCAATTATAATAGTAAGCACAGGTATTTGTGTTCCTCTGGCAGGTGAAACTTTCTTTGAGCTGATGAAGGAAACTAAGAAAAAAAAAGGTAGTTTATACACAGAGGTAAATGCTTTCAAATCATTTTGTATGTAAAAGAAAAAAAAAATTGACAAAACCACCCTGTTACTCCAAGAAACTTACCCAGAAATTCATATATTAAAGCCCAGAAACATCAGTTCTAGTACATCATGTAAAAAGAAAACACTTTTGCAAAGTTTGAATATTCCATCACCATAATCATCGTGTTCCTGTGCTTAGTCCAGGGGAAACCATGGGATAGAACATGCAGGACATCATGTATGGCACCAGCAGGCTCCACAGATTCCCTTCCTCTGCTCATCTCAGACCTTCATGCTGACATCTACCCCCTCCTTTCTTTCACCTCCCTCCTCAGACCATGCTTATTTTATTATTTTATTATTATTTTATTCTTAATTTTGCTGCCTCCCTGGCCTCTTCATACACCCCTAGTGCCAAGGGTTTTGGCCATGGTGTCTGGCACCTGAAGAACCTGCAAGTTCTTCCAGAGACCTGAGAGCTGAGCCAAACATACAGGAAAATCTCCAGAACAACAGGGCACTTGCTTTCAGCCTTACCCCTCTAGTTTTGTAATATTCTCATGTAAAACCAGAACTTTCCAGACAGTGTTCTCAGAATATGGAAAGTCTTTCATGCAGAGTATCCAGGGGGTTAATATGAGCATGGTGTGTAACACTTAGGAGCCCTTGAGTACCACTGCTGACAATTTCCATCCTGGGGAAAATACAAAAGACAGAGTAGTTGTGTCTACATGCATAAAAAATTCAAGTTGCCAAAAATCAAAAGGAAAAGTTATGTCTTCTACTTAATTTATTTAATAATTGGTAAATAAACCAACTTTCTCAAGAATAATGGCTTAAATTCTGAGATTTTTAGGAATAGGAATTTTAAATGGGATCTGCAGTCTGTAATAGAGACAACGTTACAGTTCCTTCTTCTTGACACTGACTGTGAGAGAGCTTTGTAAGCCTTTGTGTGTAGCCTGAATGGATGAGAGAGTGTTTTATAAGGTACAAATAATGTTTGGCAACACTAAGCTAAATGCAGTGATAAGGTCAGTGATGTTATTTTAAAGTAACATTTATTAAATACCACTATTTACTTGATTGGTGCTTGCTCTGCAAACTTGCAAACTTGTAGATGGCAAAGATTTCACAAAGCTTCCCATTTTCAAACTATTTAGTATATTTAGGGTAGACCACAGATACAAAACCAATGTGTTGCATTTGCTCTTGAAATGACTCTTTTTCTCATCCTCTTGTTTGTTTTCAGAATGAAATCAAACAACTTTGACAGAAGTAGGTTAGTATTCCTAGAAACAGCAGCCATGCTGTGTCTGGCTGGATGTTTGCTCTGCTGGATGATGGTCAGGACGTGGGTGGAGTGGATCCCTGCTCTTGCCAGGGACCACTGGCTTCCCAGGGCAGGGGTCAGCTGGCAGCAGCCCCAAGAGCTGAGCACTGCAGGACTTTCCCTGTGGAAATGCCTCTGGTTGTGTGCACAAGGCCCAAATGCCAAGCAGGGTAAAGAACAGGAAAGGAACTGCATGGCAGAGCATAGACCTGACTGCTTTATGTCATTGTATTGCTAGAGACCTGCCAGCAGCTTCCTTCTGTTCCCAGCACCTTCGCAGCTTTGCTCCCATTTCCTCAGGGCATGTCCTGCCGTTGGCAGGGGGACGGTGGCACATCCCATCTGCGTCTGGCAGAGCTCACGTTGGAGCCACGGAATATTGCACTGAGGGCTTTGGTTTTCAGTGCTTAGACACCAGAGCGTGCACCCAGGCAATTTAGCATGAACTCACTGTTTATTTGGAGAGGAAAAAAAAAGCCACTTTCAGTCCCACTCTCATAATAATTTTCCTGCAACTCTGCTTCTGCTCGATGTAAGCCCTGGAGATGAAGCCTGCAGGCAACCTGCAGGCACACTCTGCCCTCGGGTCAGCAGTGCATGAAGATGGTATGGCCCCACCACAGCCCAGCTTACCTGGTCTCACCTGCCTGGTCCGTGCTTAGGAAAGTTCTGCCTTTGCCTTTGTGTAGTTCACCATTCTCATCATGTGGGTGTTTGCTTGCACCCGGGATGATTAACCTGACATTGCTGGCGGCCACCTGACATCGAGCAGAGCAAACACAGGAGTTTACAGCACCCCAGCCAGGTTCACGGTTTGCAGAAGTTAAAAACTCTCACGTTGCAAATAATTTTTTCCCATTAACTTGTGTATGACACTGAAATAAAAGGAACCATTTCCTCTGAAGGAGGTTGTGCTAATAATTAAGCTCTGTGCCAGTATGTTTAAGGAAGAGCAGATACCGAGTTGAATTCTAAACAAAAGTGTAACGGAAAGCGAATCTGTGTTTTCTGTCTAATTTTCTTAGATGTTAAGGCCTATTTATGATCTCCCTCATGCCTCAGAAACCTCTCTGAAATCAACACATATGTGCTGTCATGCAACCTGGTTATATTTAGCAGGGGATGAATTTTCATTTAGGACAACTGTTTGCTCAAAGCTGATATTGTTTCAGTTTCAGGAGGAGCTCTGGGTTTAGTTGTTACTGATCTGCTGCCTTGAGAGCTGCATGATCAGCCAGATAATGTGTTCTGCAACTGCTTTGTATGCACCAGCACTGAGGGTTGCTGCTGCCCCATAGCCCTGGTACTGGGGTCCAGATCCTCAGCTGGGATGTCCAGAGGGACCCTCCCTGGCACCAATTTGGCTCTGCCAATTTGCAGCAGCTCAGGGTATGATCCTGACTGCAAATGGCACCAGCAAGTTAAACAAAGAAATTCTCTTTCTTACTTTGAAGTAACCAAAGTTGGGGGTATAAGACAGCCAAGGTGGATATGGGAAGGGGTTTTTTTCCCTAACCATGGAGTGACTCCCCATTTTCTAGGGAACAAGTGAAGCCACATGTCCTCACTTCTAAAGTCTGCAAGCTAAAGCAACCTGAAATCTTGCCTTCTCTGCTTGTGCATGAGGAGAAGGTTCAAAAGGAAAGGTTCAAAAGCTGAAGCAAGTGCTGCTGAGCACAGGCACACAATGCTCTCACCTCTAGCACTGCTGCTACGGCCCTGGACCTGTCCTCTGAGCTGACAGCTTTTCCTTGCTTCAAAATCCTCTGCTGCATGAGTTAAAAAAGGGGACTAATGAGAAGGTCAAAGGGGCTGACTTTCACCAGACCCAAGTAAGAAGCCTCACTCCACCCAACAGTGCTGTGCTGGTATATGGACGTAGGAAACCAGTCTGTTATTTTTCTGATTTTGTATGAGAGAGTGTGGATGGAACTCACAGCTTTTATTTTTGTTGGAAAACAGTACTTAGTAAGCTGACTCTTAGATGGGCAATCCTAACAGCACTACTGTGTAATGAACATTACTGTTTCAGCGTATGTGGATGTGCACACACGGCAGACAGCACATGAATAGTTGGTAACAGCTGGAACTTAATTTAACAAATGATCATAGAAAATGTAGGGCTGACTAGCAAGGTGAATTATTGGCTTTTTCATCACTGAGATTATGAACCACATCCAATCCAGACCAGAGAATAAAAAAAACCTCTTTTTGATTAAATGCAAGGAGTCTTCCAGGAAATTTGAGTACGAGCAGGTCAGTCCTGTTTCACAGTTGCCAAGCAGAGGCTGTGGGAGGTCTAGGGTCTGTTGCCAGCTGCTGGTGGAACACTAGGGACCTGTGACAACGGGCTAAGATAGTTTGGACCTTACCTTTAAGGATGCTGTCCCAGTACTCAGTATTAGAAACCAGCATATGAAACAATCTTCTTGAGCAAATTCCCTCACACAAACTTACATAGCAGCATCTCCAGGAAACTGTGGGGCTGGGGACTGGGGGAGTGTTGTGAGGTTTTTGGAGTTTGGGGTTTTTTTCCCAACCTAGCGTATCAACAGACTTCTAACCAAGGGGGTTGGTTTTTGTAAGATTGAGATTAAACAGAGATGGTAGTTTGGACATACAAAGGATTTTTTTTAAATCAGGGCATTTTAATTGTTTGCCATCATAGCCTTCCCCTAAGAGAGGATGGTGTTACCATGTGTGAGAACAACTTGGTCTGGAAATCTTGCATCTGTTTTATCTACTGGCTCTTGCTGTGAACTAATGTGTTTGATTAAAGATTTTCAGCTGTATGCTTACTGTTGGATCTCTTCTGTTTGAAGTGCTGGGAGTCTGAAAACTTCACTGGGTGCTTTAAATCTTATGTACCTAAAACCTGCAAGGAAGTTATTTTTGTTGGCTATTTCTCAAGCACCAGCAATGTGGCTTGATGATGTGTGAAATGCTAATATCAGGAAACTTTCCTTCTCAAGCAATTTACATTAGAGAATGAACAGATTCAGTGAGACAGGGTGAAGCCCCCAGGCCCCTGTCATGAAGTCAGCAGGCGATGTTTTCCTCCTCCTTAACCCAGAGTGGTTTTTTTGTTTCATATTAAGGCGTTTTGGAGGAAGTGATCTTCCTAAACATCGGGTTTGTGCAGAGCTCTGTGTGTATTTTAATATCCCTGTGGTGGGAAGGGAGAGGAGCTAAGAGGCAAAGGAGAGCCTGGCTGGGTGCAGTCTGGGGGGCCAGTGGGCTGAAGCCTCAGTAGCCCCTGCTCTGCAGTGCCCTTGGTGCTGCATGAGTGCTGAGCACTGCCCTGCAGTTGAGGTAGTGTTTGCACTCGCTGCAGTGGCATCTGCAGCTACTCATGGCACAGATGACAGGTTAGATCTGCTTCAAGTGTCCCAGAAGTCCCTGGACTTGTCATTTCTCCAAGTTTAAAGATATAGCTGAGGATTCTAAAAATATTGCATCTTCCCACAAAAAAAGTAATAAATTGAAAACCGTTAGCGCTCTTTAAGGGCACTCACCCTGGCCATGCCTAAAAGCAAGGGAGTGTCCACTTAAGAGAGTACATATTCTTCCTATTTTAACCCACAGAAATCACACTTATAAATTCCCCTGACAGACACTGTCTCTATAAATAAGTCCCCGTCACCTCCCCCGGGTACAATAACACAGTATACTAGAGGTGTCAAACATACGGCCCATAGGCCAGATCAGCCCACATATGTACTCAGAACTGACAGAATCTAATCTTTCATCTGAAGAAAGAGAAGTCTCTAGACCTCAGAGGTTTTTTTTTTTAAAAAAGGTGCAAAAAAAGGGCTTTGGCAAGGAGTTGGAACTAAGGAGTTCAATAACATCTGCTTGCATCCACGGGCAGCCAGACAGGGATGGAGGACGGGAATTTGTTTTAGACTTCATTGGGATATCAGTGATTTAGAAGACTTGTCAAATCTCACATTTTTTCTTTGTCTGAGAGACCATAGTTCAATATAACACCCTGAAGAAAGCATAAATGTTCATTTATGGCTAGTTAACCACTTGTTAGATATCTTTTGCCTACACAGTTATTGAAAAGAATTTTCCTCCATGACACTTAGTCCTCCTTTTCCTTTTGTGTTGCAATGATTCTGTAGCCACCATTCTGTAGCCATGGTCTGCTTGAGGCTTCATTTTTCTGGGCTAAACCAGCCAAGATCCTTGTGATCCATGCCTCCCTGACCATCCTAATAGTCTTTTTCTCTACCTGTTTCATCTTTCCTGCACATATGTGGCGATAAGAGCCTGGCTGGTGAAGTCTCCTGACCTCCAGCAGGGCTGTTACTGCTACCTTACTTCTGGGGGGATTACTTTGCTTTACCTGCCAGCAGATGCCTTTCTCTCAAGGCCAAATTGAGTTAGTTTACTTGCATTTGTCCTGTGATCAGCCAGCACTTCTCATCCACTGCCACTCCCTGACAACAAGCTCCCAGGGCATGGCAGCGATGCTGCTCTGACTCCTTACAGCTTGTGGTTGGCCATGTATGCTGTTGAATCCCACCCATTTCTATCACTCCAATCATCCACCTCTTCAGTTCTCTTGCTCCAGAAATATCCCTCCTATGTACTCCTTTTCTCTACCTTTGTTGTGTTGATCCAACCATCAAAACCATAAAGAAAATTTGAAACACTTGTTTAAAAAGGACATTTAGGTGTTTTCATGTCAAGTTTTCAAATGCAGGGGATTTGACTCACTTCGTTTTGTAACAAACAAAACAACAGCAAAAATTGGAATTGCTTTCTCTTTCAAAATTACTTTGTGTTGGTTTCCCTTTTGACCTGGAAAGTACAGTGTGGATATTACTTTGAGAAAGTGCAGTGATTCCCCCCATGTTCCAGCCAAGCTGGGTGAAATCCTTTTTTCTGGAGTCCAAGACACCACTGGGATGTGCACTGCCCCAAAACTTCATCTGGAGCTGTATCACTACCAAATAGCCAGAGTATTAAGTTCTGCTCCCTGCCCCAGTCCAGGGGGTGGTCACAGGACATGGTCACAGGAAATTTGGGCAGGTATAAGTTATCTAAAGAACACAGTTGACCTCTGGTGATTCAGGACTTTACTTATAAAGCTGGAGAAGCACAAAGATGTCTCCTCCTGCTTGAGATAATTTGTGAGAATGTGGGGATTTATAATTTTTTCTTGATCAGGTCTCAAAGCCAGTTAAAGGAATTCCTGCCATCTTCCTTTCATGTATAAAGTTGTCTTAGCTGCTCAGTACTCTCAATTCCTTATTCAGTAGTGAAGGAGTCACACCATCCTTCATCAACTACTTTGAGGGGCTCTTATGGCAGTTAAGCACTACTTCTGTTTATGTAAGCACTACATTCCCAGGCACGGCCATTTAGGGCACATATAACCTTTTTGGCCATAAACCAGGAGAATCCTGTTGAGGTGAGACTGGAACCCATCACACCCACATGGAAAACACCAACCATAAAATATCGACAGGAAAGAGAAGGCTGAGGCTCTTGCTGTTCATTCTCATTTAGGACACAGAGACATTCAGCACTGACTCACTGAAAACTTTACTAGGGGAAAAATCATCAAGATAGATCTATTTTCAACCACAATACCCAAGTTGTTTTTCATTTTTTTCAGTCAGGTTATTTCTGTAATGAGACTTTCGCACGAGGCGTAGAGCGCAAGCCAATATACTATATTCATCGGGCCTGGGAAAACCAAGATTACTTTATTTTTGACCCTTGAAAGTTTCTGATACCTCCATTTGGTTTGGATTTTCTCAATCTCCAACATGATGCTGTAGCTGAGTAGAGCATATGGTCCTAATAGATATTCAGTCCAGATGTTAGTTGTCTAATATGTATCCTGAACGGCTGTGCCGAGCAGCATATAAGAAAAGCTGGTGGAGCAGTTAAATAAGGAACATGCACATTCCAGTATTCTCACCAGTTTACGAAAGTTAAAAGTTCCAGATTGCAATACCTCCGGTTCTGTCACTTTGAATTTCTGGGAAATGTTAAGAGCATGAAGCTTGCTGTACACGCTAAGAGCAGGCAGGGAACAGCCCCACCTGAAAGCCAAGCAGAACTGGGAGCTGTGGTGCCTCCTGTCTTGTGTGGGCAGCGAGTGTGGCTTGCCCTCTGCTCTGTGCTGGGTGGGAGAAATGCCCAGATGTTTGTGGTCTCCTGGTGCAATTGAAAGTTGGATAGCAGCTTGTTGTTGTCCAGAGAGCCTCGGAAAGGGGGCTAGTCTGAGAGAAAACTTCACACTTAATGAGGGAGGGAAAAATCATCTCCTGCACCTTTTGAACCCAGGGTTTCTGCTAATCTTAAACAGCATCTATGAATGGTAGAGGTTTTAACTCTGGTAGACAAGATGAAACTGGTGATGGACAAAGAGCATTAATGCTGCTGGCAAGAGAAGGGCTGCTCCCAGAGTGGCAGCCTGAATGCCCCCCACCAGTGGGAAGAGCTTCAGTCAGAGCTTGCCTACTGCTCGGCACAAGAAAATCCCACCACAAATTACAAAGCCAAGGAAGCCTTCATGTTTTCCCTGCTGCTTGGAATGCTATTTATATTTTAGTGTTGAACATAGCATGTAAGCTGAGAACAGACCTGCTTTTCTTCTCCCATACCGTGTCCTCTTCTTACTGAGGTGATGCTGGGACTTGTGGGGAGTCCCACGCTGCTGGTTCCTGGCGTAAGAGGAACTTGTATGCAGAGCTTGTGCACAGCTGAATACAGCCAAACTGCTTCCCAGCAACGTGAAGTAGTCTGAGACATCTGGCATGTCCTTCGCTCCCTTTTCTTTGGCTAGAGCTGAGGAAGGAGAAATCTGTGCGATGCGTAACTATTCTTTAGCTCTCTCAGATTTTAATTCAAGAATAGGGACAGGACTAAATCCATTGGGTTCCTTAAAAAAAGGATCGAAACCTCTCCTTCTCTCCTTGTCCTTTCAGTTCATGAGGAAGATTCACTCCCTGTAACAGCCCCCCATAAACTGTGACCAGATGAGGTTCCTGACCTTACTGTCCGAGTTCTCTCACCTCAAGCCTCATTTTGATTTTCAGGGAAGACCCCCTGTTGGCTGATAAAGCAAATTATTTTATAGTTTTAACCTTTGAGTGCAAGTTACTCAGCACGGAAATTAGCAGCTTCAAATACATGCACAGGTATACACAGACCCTCTTATTACTCAAGGAAACCTGAAAGTAGTTTCAGAGCTACAAGTTTATTGACTGGGAAGTCAATAAAAAAGATTAGCTTTTAAGATTAACTGTAAAACTTGATTGCTGCTTTCAGCAGCTAACCTAATAATTTCAGGAGCAGAGAGTCTGTGAGCTGTAGATCACATACAAAAACTTGGTGAACATCTTTGAAAAGGAATGTTTTTTACACATGGATGGAAATAATTTAAGTCACATAAAGCAGTCTAGATGTGCTCTACTATGTGTGGGTTTTGTCCTTGTCAAATAGAGAAAAGAAGACTTTGACCTTTTTAGGAACAAAAGAAGAGGGTTTTCTTTATGAGAAATACTCTTTAGTGATTAAGAACAAATCTCTCACTGTGTTAATTCAGAGGGTCTATACTTTTTAATGTTCAATTGTTGATTAAAAGCATTGTCTGTGATTAATGCCTGTCACTGATGTTTGCATGTGATGATGGTGTTTCATCAGAAAAGATAATATTGTTAATAAATTGCAGCCCTGAGAAATAAGCAGAAGGGTAAGTGCCACACAGAGGCCATCGATCACACACATGCTGGACTCCTGGATATCGTCCCTGAGCTTGCTCACAAAGGCTTCGCCTGCTCTGCAGATAGGCAGGTTTCTGGTTTTGGATTAGCCCAGGGAGGTGATGGAAGAGGCACAAGGGGGAATGGGAAAACAGGGCTGACAGGGTCCCAACAGCAGTCCTGTGGTGGTGGGACTTCTGGGGGGAACACCATGGTTACCTGAGCTGAAATACACATGAGCAGGTCTGCATTCCTTCTCAGTGGCCTTTAGGAGAATGTATTTGACTTTTCCCCAAGGTTTTCACAATACTGCCTCGACACCTTTGAAGGACTTTTCAAGATGATTTGAGGCAGTGCTGTCCCTGAGCATGCTTGTGTTTCAGCCTATAGTGTAGCTGTGTGTCTTTCCTGTATTGTATTAACAACTTGACTTTGGAGCCCTGATCGCTGAACGGAATTTTCACTTCTCAACTCCCTCAGCCTCAAGCAAAATCATGGGTTTGAGGTGAAGTTCTCCGAAAACCTCCCATAAGAATAATGCAAAAGACAGCTGGAATTCTCTTGTCTGAGGTAGCTGCTTCTTGGCTGGATGAGATGCAAAAAATGTTTACTCTACTAACTGTCAGAGGAGGTAAAGGCACCAAGTGTATACTCAACAAAAACGGAGTTGTCTTCAACAATAGGGCTGTCTTTGTATCTAGAGTTGTCTTCAACAAGTCAACTAGTGATTGCAGGAAAGATGTTTAAAAGGAAGAAAAAAAAGGCAAACAGAAAAGAAATTTTAACTGGGTAAAATTACTCCAGTTGCTGTAGCATAACAGTTCTATATGTATATATTGTATTTTGCTATTAGGTCATTACTCAGTGTTGTACCTGAAACAATCCTGACTTCAACAGAGCAAAGTAATTTCAGTGACCTGGCTGTAGCTTCCAGGCTTAAGTTTGTGCCAGGACTAATCTCTGGCTGTTCAGAGAGGGTCAAAGTTGCTCCCTTTTAAGGCTGAACACTAGTAGTGGTCCTGTGTGGAGTACGAAGCTGACCAGAAACATGTAACAGTCATATGTTCTTCCTAAAGGAGGTTTGAACTCCACAGAACATTTCTAGGAAGAAGCAGATTCCTCCTGTTAACTCTGGAATCTACTTTTACATCTCTTCTAAAGTTTTGCAGACAAATAATTTTGCAAGAGGATTCCCCATAACAACTGAAAGCCCAAGGGGAAACCGAGGGGATGAGAGAACAGGAGATAAGTATGGTGGGAGAGGGAGCATTTCTTGCATTTTATGAAGCTCAGCTGTACTGTGAATTTTATGTGGCCTTGCACAGGGAGTTGCTGAAAGGGCTGAAAGCAGAGTAAGCAGTATTAGTGGAACTGGACTTCTGTTCCTTTGAAGAACCTTCTCATCCACCTGCACAGATGCTCTGTGGAATTCCATTTACAGCACTAGGAATCAGTCCTCTCTGAGAGCAGTTCAATATACCTGAAAATAGATCTTGAAAGATCCAGTGCAAGGTAGGTCTCTCCCATAGTGAAAAAGGATCCCTAGAAAATAATATGAAAGTGTAGCACTTTTTCAGACAGTCTCCAAGTCCAGGTTCCCCAGCCAAGGCACTCTCACATCTCTGAGTCAGATTTGTCCAACAACAGATTATTTTATAAGCTCCAAGATTTGAGTGTTTAGATAGTCTTCAAATATTGCAAATTCTCTGAAATCAAGCTGTTCATTCCAGGATAAAATAGCCTATACCTGTGAGAAGTGTGATGCCATGTTTCCACCCAGGAAAATAAATCTTTTTCACCTCCTGCCAATCAAGTTGTTGATGTAGCACCCTGCACTAAGCTGTGGCCAGTTCTGAGCCATCACAGATGGACTCCTCTAAAGATTTTTTGCCGTCATTTTTAATAGGTTTGTTGAAAGAAGAAAGAAAATTGTTTCAATTAACTTTCAGTTTTGCTTTTCCAGAACTTACCACTGAAATTCCAATGGAAGGTATTTTTGTGAGTTATAAGTACTAAACATTCACTTCTCACTGAGTGACAAGTGGAGGTTTCCATCCTCACATTGACAGATCATTCTCAATACAAACAGAGCCCTGCTTTTCCTGGCAACCTGCATCAAAAGAAGCAGGACACAATCAGCCTCATGGCATTAGAAGCCCTGCCCCGTTTAGAAATTCTCAGTGTGCTAGGCTTTGCTTTGCATTCGCCCTTTCAGTGTCTCTGCTTTCTTTGATTTGACCCATCTCATTTCTGGTGTTCCAGATTCAGTTTTATTGACAAGGTGCTCCTTGGAGGCTTCATCTGCAGCTCAGTTCAGTCAGTAAAAGGGCCCTCGTTGGCTCCAGCAGATGCTGGATGAGATCTTGAGCGTCTTTTGCTCCATTATCTTTGGCGTCTACTACATAGGGTGCACAGCTTGCAAACATTCCAGAGCTTCTGAATTTTCCCAGCATCTGCATTCCAGATAACCAAGTACGTACTTCTTAAAAAAAATAAAATAAAAATGGTGCCTATAAACCATCCTGGAAGTTTACATTACATCAAAGTTCAGGCAAACACTTAAGTGTTTCTTTCTGCTTCCAGTCTTTCATGCACAATTCTAGGTTATCCTTTCTGTTTTAGGAAAACCTTTAAATATGATTTGGGGCATCATAAAACAATGTAGCTGACTAGGACAGAGATAGTGTGCCCTTTCTGAAAAATTCATTGTGTCTATTTAGATATTAGGCTTTAGCTTGTTAGTCAAAAATATGTCGCACACAGCATTTTGTGTGTGTGTGTGTGGGAAAATACAATACAGATTTTGAAGTTTAAAAAAGTCTGGCAAATTACAAATTAGAATAATAATTCATGGGAGTAATAAAATATCAGACTTTTATTGCACTATTGAGAAGGGTATTAAAAAGCATCTGGGAACTTGAGGTTTGGAAAGATGGGCTTTGAAAGACTTGGTGGGTTAAATATTAATGTAGAAAATATGGCATCTGTAAATGCCTGGAAATATGCTAATAGGGCTTGATTCAGTGAAGGATTAAGCATTCCTTTGGGGTGCTGAGTGCCTCCAGGAGCTCCTGCTGACAAAGGGAGCTGAAGGATCTCAATATCTCCTAACAGCCTGTGGTGCCTGAGAGACCTGTGCTTATATGGATCATGCTGAGAGCTTTTGGTGTCAGCTCGACCAGCCAAGGGGCACATGGCAAAGTGAAAGTCACCCATACAGTGGATATGCCCCAGCACAACATTTTCCCAGGCCAGCCTGGGCCCCAGGGTGCCAGGAGCAAGCAGCAGAGCCACCCCACACAGCACTGACTGGCATGGAGCTGTGGGACGTGGGAAGCTGGGAGTGAGGGGGGAAACAAAGGCTGTGCATCTCCCAGTACCTGTGGTCCAGTACCCTCTGGCTGCCAGGCTGAAGGCAATTCCCTGCCAGTTATCTGTGGTAAGCTGCAGGAATACTGGCCAGAAATGTTGCTGTGCCCCAGTGTGGTGGGAGTGGGAGATGTCTTCTTCTGGGGCCAGCAGGGCTAGAGAAAGAGATCCTCACATTCTCCCCATTTCTTCTAAGTCTGGGTAGCAGCTGCAGCTATCCTTCTATAAAGTCATCTTCTCTTTCACCTTAATTTTAGTTTTATTTTTCAGTCTGTTGTTTGTTCAGATACAATGGTCTCAGGAGAACTGGAGTCCTCACTCATCAGCTTTTATTGTTTGTACTGAGGAAACCAGCCCTTGTTAGCAGTGCAAACCTCCAGAGGCACGTGCTTTTCGTGCTGTTTTTCAACAGGGAGAACCAGTCTGTGTGACTTACTGTCCTTTTGAAGACTCTGTCAGTGTGAGGGAGGCTGCTGAACTGGGACAAGCCACTTTCTGCCTCAGACACCACTTCCTACTTGCAGTGAGCTGCCACGGCTTTCCACCTTGCTGCAGCAGCAGCAGGTTGCTCTCCACTGGGTGAGGACTGCACTCTGCTTTTGAAACATCTTGATTTTATTTGCATTACTATTTTTCATGCCCTTCTCTCACTCTCTCTCTCCCCACACCTACAAGGTCTCTCGACTGCTGGAGGAGTTACTGTGCACGTGCTGCCCATTTGTCTATGTGCAGCAGCAGAGCTGTGGTGGTGCTCAGGGGTGGTGGGTCCCCAAGCTCCACTGGTCACTCAGGAGCTGGGAAAGCAGTGCTGTCCCTCTCTCAGCCATCCAGGGGTGCCAGAACTGTTGGTGCAAGGTGCTGGGAGAGCCTTGGTGGTGCCGTGGGCCTTTGTTAGCACTTGTCACAGAGCAGAGCTATGAGGGGTCTGTGCATTGCCTTTCCTGAGACAGAACAAATACATCTCAGCTTTCTGGCATTGATTTTTGACAAAGGATTCAAGAAACTGCAGCTGTTCTGGCTTTCTTGTACCCTCCCCCACTTTATTACAATGCGTGTTGTTCTGAAATACTCAATTCAGCTATAAACAATCTACTCTATCAACAACATGCTTTTGCACTTTTTGAAATGGTGCTTTGAGGCAGATAAATGAAAGTAAGTATGGCAGCTTGCCAGTAAAAATCCTGCAAACTGTATCATCACAGGGGCACTGACTAAGACAGCACATTATTTTATTTACTGTGGAAACTGAAAATCCATTTCTGCCCATACAATAGCTGTTTATTTCATCTTTGCTTCATGTTTGTTCTAATCTTTCTTGACACTTCTAGATAGTAATGGTTCACAAGCTGTTCAGATGGGTGCTTGCAGGGCTCCATCGGCCAGCTCTTCCTTCTGGTTTTAGAAGTCCAGCACCCTCTTTGCTGGTGTGTGCCCACTGCCCAACAGCAAGGGAACCTGCCCAAGCCCTGGACACAGGCAAAGTACAGGAGAGGTCCTACAACTCCCCGAATCCATCCCCTGGGCTAAACTAGGAGGCTCATCTCTACCAGCCACAGTGAACAGGGAAGCTTGTACTGCAAATGCATTACAGTGGGCTGACCTGGACAAAGGAGATCCTCAGGATTTGAGTTTTTCTTTCTGAATATTCAGCCTGTCAGATGTTTATGTCGCCAGCTGTCTAAATGAAATCATGCTTCCCATTCTAGAAAAAGTGATTCTGAGATGCAGAAAGATGAGGTGACAGGGTGACCAGTGCATTCCTGCTAAGACCTGCTGGATTCAGATTAGCCTGGGTGATTTCTTAATCTGGGCAGTGTGTCCTCTGACAGTGTGATGGCATGTTCCCCAGCTCCTGCTCGGGTAGAGCAGCTCCTCCGGCACCACTCATCACAATGGCTTGGAGACGGGAGAAAACCAGGCTGGGGAAGAATGTTGAAACCATTTCAAAAACCCCTGAAGAGAAAATGAGTAATATTTTGTTTTCCTGAATGGTTTCACTGAAATTTAGGGAAAATAATTGCAGCTGAAAGATCTCAGTTTTTGTTGTTCTTTTCTTTCTTTTCTATTTGTTTTCACACACTTCCTATTGAATGTACTTCCTCCTTTTCATCTCCACCCTCTCCTTTGTTACTCTTTATCCCATACCCCACCACAGAAAGGTGCAGAGACAGCAGAAGGGAAAGAACAAACCTATAAAGAAAAAATAAAAAACATTTCAAATTTCCTTTTCCAGATCCAGAGAAAACAGGTTTTATTAACTTTCAGATCTTAATGATGGCATTCTCTGACCGAAAATCAGCTGAAAAATATTCTAAGGAACTATGATTTAACTTATATTTGGCTACCTAACTACTTCTGGGGAATTCCATTTTATCCTTTTACATAGCCAAAGGGCCTACCAAATTCATTTTGCTTGGGGATTTCTCCCCAGAGATATCCATTATAGCCCATCATGCTGAATGATAGGAAACTCTTGAAGAGCCTATTTCTGTTGCGTGGTTGGCCATATTTCATAAGCTTATCCAGAGCACAGTCTCTTTCTATATCCTCTCCTTGTCTTTGAGGGCATTTGTTAAGGTGTAATGGAGTTTCAGGCATGATTTTTATTTCCTCGCTGGTTCTGTATATTCTACGGTCCGGGTTACTTAAGAAAAAGCACTTGTATGGAAAGAGATGCATTAGAGGTCAAATAGTAGCCAAAGCAACTCTGTATCCTGAAGCAAGGGAAAAAAAACTTCGTGATACCTAGAAATTCTACTGAGTAAACAAAACAAACCTCTTTTAAAACTACTGTCTGTGGCCCAGAGAGGGAACCCCTTTGACGCTTATGGCAGAGCTGAGAATCACAAGCAGAGAGGCTGGTAACAGTCCTGCTGTGCCCCTGGGGCAGTGCTAATGAGCATTTGGCAGTGCAAACACAAAAAAACTGTGTATGGCATGAGACAAGGTTGCTGAGCTGGAGGCAGGCAGCTTCTAGCAGAAGAGGGATGGCTGAGGATGAATTAATAAAAATTACACTGTTTGGAGAGAAGTGTCCCTTTAAAACTGTGGATTTGGCCCTGCTTTTACATGTTTCTTCTAGGTTCCAAGCACAAAAGGCTAACACAATTTTCTGTTTGAGAATAACCTGCAATCTGAACATGCAGGATTGATGAGCATTTTCAAATGGTTCCAGGCAGATAGGTGTTGTTCTTCATTCTGCCAAATTCAGAATATACCTGAGTGCCTGCATTTCCGTCTGGTTTATCTTACTTTGAATCAATTCCAAATAAACTAGAGCTGACAATTACAAACATGTACTGTACACTTGAGACCCACAGGTGTTCTTGCAAATCAGCCTAGGGGACTGAAATACGTGTCTTTGATTAATTTCAGTGGTAAAATGTCCAAATCTCTTACTCAGCTTTGCAGTGCTCACCTGTAGGTACCAGCCATACTCCCTGTTGTTGCACTTCATATTTTTATCTGAAGATAAACACAGTCTTAGCCCTTGGAACTCTGTACTGCTTAAACCCCAGGGCAGATAGGATTGTTATAGTAAGATTTGCCCTAAGAGCCCAAGGCCTAGTCATTACACGAGTTTATTTCTCAAGTGGCTGGTAGTGTTTGACCACTGCAGAGCTGGGGTAAAGCTATTGTGTGCACACAACTGTTGTGACAGCAATTAGAAAATAATGGCAAAAAAGTGTCTTGGTGAGTATAGCTTGTTTCACTCCAGGGCACTTAGTGCCTTGGTCTAGTTGGCATGATGGTGTTTCGCCAAAGATTGGACTTGATGATCTCGGAGGTCTTTTCCAACCTTAATGATTCAATGATTCTATGCCAGGCAAAGAGCAGCTTGCAAGAAGTCATCATCTTTGGAGCCGTTCCTGTCTAGACGAGGTTCATGTTGCTCTGGCATGGGAATGATTGTTTGCCACCTGTGTGATGCACAAGTGTGTTCAGAGCTGGAAGGAAGCAGACAGGAGGGGCTAGGAAAAAAGCTTTAAGGAAATCCCACCAAAAATGCCCTAGGCCAGGAATGCCTTTGCTTGTTTTCTTACTGAAAAGCAAATGTCTTAGAAGATGTTTCTTCTGGCCTCATATATCAAACATGACCACATTTTATCCTCTCAAGTACTGACAGGATTTCCAACTCTTTACAGAGGCTCAAAAAACTTCCACAGCAATGTGATTCTTAAAGAGAAAAAAAAAAAAAAAGAGGCTGTGGTCATTGTAAGGTGTCAGTGTGAGCAGCAAATCAATGTCACTTCTGCCCTTGCAGAGTATTCTGCGTCCCTTTGGATTAGAGCTGGTGAATGGCTACTGCCCTCTTCCTGCTTTCAAATATGCAGCAAACCACTGTTAGATATTCCCATAATGAAATGTCTGAGTCTTTTGTTTGTTTTCCATTTCCCTATTGCCTGTTTCTTGTCCAGAATATTCCATGCCTTATTAAGCAGATTTAGCTCTGCCAAGCTACACACCCCCTGTCTCTCAGTTCCTGCACACTGTGACAAGTGTTGTTGCATAGCATTTTGTGGTGCGGCTGTCCTGACACAGGTGGAGGGACCCTCTCAGAGCTCACTTCAGCCCATTGCCCCTCAGGAGGAATTCAAGCCCTCACTGGTGCCAGTAGAACCCTGAAACCTGCCAGTGCTGATTAGTGAGGGTAGTGAGTCCTCAGTGTGGGCAGGGAGGAGAGGCAGAGCAGTCCTTCACACTGTGAGCTCCATAGAAACTTCCCTCTGCTCAGCCAGCCCAGGAGAAGTCCAGAGGGCACTCCTGCCCTGAGCTCACAGCTCTTCCCTTCAGCACAGCCGCCTGCACATACCCTGGGGGAAGTGCTCATGCTCCTGAGAAGTCCCTGTCAGCCAGGAGGTGCCTGCTTGCTCCACCTGCTTGTAAGGTGAGACCTTACCCCTGTAAAAGAAGAGGTATTTGGCCTTACAGGTGTGTAACAGGCTTGGGACTACAGCTGTTGGTTTATCTCATAGCCAAACTCTTAGGAGAGGTATCACCCACAACCAGGGTGACAGAAGGGGTGTGCTCTGAGTGCCCTTGGATGCAAAAGAGGTCATCAGATGTTCCTTTAAGGGAATGATGGTTCTAGTTAATACAGATCAGGGATGCAGGAAGATGTTTTCTCAGGAAAGCAAAGTCAGTTTAACCCAGCTCGCCCCTATTCCTCTGAAGAGTGATTGCTCCCTCATCCTGCAGCGGGAATTTGCTTCTAAACAAAACAAAATTTAAAAAAAAAAAAAAAAAAAGGATTTTCCATGCAACAGATACCAAATGTAACTGCTGGGGGAGAAAGCAGGTGGAGAGATTAGACGTGCCTGGTGCTGACAGATAGCATGTTTGTGCCTAATACATTGGAGAAATTGTTCAAGAACAATTCAGCCATGTGAAAATGCGTCCCTTGTAATATCGCCAAGGTCAGAAAAATCTAAGGAGATCCGCCGGTCCTGCAAGGAAAATCTGGAGGCATAGCTGAGGCAATTTTCCATCAGAGTCCCATAAGGGCAGAGAGAGGAACTCCTGCTGCTTTTCTCTGTTCTTTCTCCTCACTATGAAAAGTCCTGTATCAAGGTTGAAACCTGTTCAAGCCCCCTTGGCTGTTGGCTCTCTATTCACTTTCAGTTGAATCTAAAAACCCATACTGATGCAGAGAGGTTCATGAACTGGGAGGGAGTTGAGTCTCCTATGGGTCTTCTTTCTATGCTGTCTTCTTTTCCTTTTGCTCTATTCTGAAACTAATGAGGTTTAATAACCTGCTTCCTTCTTTGTAATCCAGGTCCGCTTGGGGAATAGAGGGAACATGGCTCTTCCTACCTGTGAACATGTCCCTGCCTGGAAAGTCTGTCTGCAAACACATAAGAGGTGTGTGAGCTTTTTGGAGCAATCCTGGGGTGTACCAGGTGCAGAGGAAACAGCAGATGCTTTTATAGAAAAATGACATACAGGCAGGAATATATCTCTTCTGGACTCCTCTCTTTCACTTCCCTAGAGATCTAATGTAAAAGACCAGTCCTATATCTGCTTGGAGAATTAGGCTGAAGGGAAATAATAGCCAGATGCTCTTTCCAAGAAACTAAGAAATGCCATGGGTCAGATCTCTGTCATGCCCTGGCTATGCACAGACAGCCAGCAGGCCTTAGGTCTGTAAGCAGGAAGGAATGGAAGAGGAAAATAGTTTTGGGTTGGTGCAGATTTTCACTGTGCCAGCTCGGCACTCCGTCGCTCTCTTGTATCATCCAAGGTGATGTTTGTAGGGAAGGCAGTGCTGGAGATTGTCTGGGGCTCTGTGAAAGAGGGGAAAAAAAAGATGAACTAGCAAAAAGTTAATTAAAACTCTTCTGATTATGAGGTGGAATTTAATACTTTAAAAAATGCAGTGTGACACATTGCAGCACTGCAGCTGAATTAATCATGAATGAGGATAGTAATTTTTAATTTTTGTGTGCATGAGAAAAACACTCAACAGATTTGACAATTAGAGCAGGGTAACAGCATTGCATGGCACAATGTGAAGTAGTTTTTCCCAGTGGTTTTTGAGAGGGAGCTAAACAGATGTGCTCAAATATTTACAAGTGCACAATATTCACATGCTTTTCAAATGCTGACCCTGCTGATTTGCAGAAGTCTGCTTCAATCTGGAGACCAGCTACTGTGGTGACACAGGCTATTTATCATAGGTAACACAGCGGCACTGCCGCCAGCTCCCCTTGTACTTGTGTGCACAGTTATCTCCTGCTCTCCTGACACTGATACACCACCCCAGCAACTCACCTGCATCACCTGTTTGTCCCAACACAGTCCTGGCAGCACACTGGGCCCTGCTGGCTCAGCCCCAGTTCGTGGGGTAGGAGTGGTTCCTGTGCCACACCACGCCAAAGAGAAATAGGTTTGATTTCAGCCACAGCCATAAAAGTCAGGATAGTTCAGTTGAAGTGTCACAAGGGCAAAGCACTCTTCTAAGAGTCTAATATTACATGTTTACTCTGTGTAATTCAACAAGGTTAGCCATCAATTATCTGCGTCAAAGTGACCACCCAGATGCCCAGTGTATTTGGCCTCATCTGTCACTTAGTTGTCCCCTGTCATGCTTCAGTTAAGAGCTGAGAATGCCAGTTAACATTGTCCATATCACCAGCAGTGCAGAGTGTTTCATTGCCTTGTTTTCTTCAAAAGGAGCCCAAAGAAAAGTGAGGTTTGTTCAGCAGAAGCCATAGTTGGGGAAGATTCAGGTAAGCCAGATGGCAGTGTCAGTGATGAATGGCACAGATACTGTAGGGCTATGCCTGGATATCCTAACTGGGAAAGCTGAGCTGCACTGTACCTCACTGAAATAGTGACTATTGCAGCAGTTGCTTTACACTGTTCAATTGGCTGTGTAATTACTTTCACAAATTAAACAAAAACAATGGTGAAAATATGTAAAATGTCACCTGGACTGAATTGTGGTTCAGATCCCCAGTGAAAATTAGTTTGGCAGCCTCCCTTCACATTCTAATCTGCTCGATTTCAGCATGAATGCCCCTCTGCTCTCAAGCCCAGGTTGGTGTTGCAGTTCAGGCTTTAGATGTGGTGTAGGTGCTGCTGTATGAGAAGCCCTGCTTATCTGGCTCAAACCAGGATAATTAGTGCTCCATTTTTTTCAAGCCATCCCACTCGTTCTGTGCTTTGTATACTTTTTGGTTTGTTGTGCCTGCTCTCCTGGGTTTCCTTACTTTGAAAGACAAACATGCAGTGATGCACTTCTCTCTTCAGCTCACATTTATGTTCCTTTAACATTTAGCCCAGCAAATGGCATAACCACTCAGTGAAGACAGACAAGGGAATGGGGAGTGGACAGATCATCCACTTGCAGTTTTACAAGTCAACAGGTCCCATCCATGCTGATTTCTCTTCAATAAGCTCAGTGTCACAGCAGGAAGTCAGACAAGCTGAACAACCTGCCCAACTCTTTCCTCTCCCTCTGTGGTCCCCCATGCTCCTCAGACAGCAGTTAGGGGAGATAAGCCAGCTGGGGCTCTCCTCATTCCAAGGCATCTCAGGCAATTTGGCACACCCACCTTTCTTTCACTGCACTCTTGGTGGGGCTGCACTTTGCTCTAATTTCCTTCTCTCCTTTTCCAGTCTGGGTTACTGATGCAGCAGCCTGTGTTTAGGAGCTATGGGCAGCTGCTGCACCCAAAGAAATGCACCAAGAGACACTGCCATGGACCTGCAGACAGTAACTGCAGCTTCTGCAATGCATCTCATGGGTTTTCAGGAGCAGAGGTTGATTCACCCACTCTTGAGTAGGGAGGCTGGTAAACTCTGTACTCTTGAGTCCCGGTGGAAAATAGTATTCTCACATTGCCTTCACCAGTGGATGTGAAGAGCTCTACACAGTGTTAGCCACTGCCTGGTCCTAGAGCCACTGAATGGCTTAGTTTTCTCCTCTTCTAGCAATTTAGATTGGAGAGGTTTTATAAAGTACCAAATGAAACATGGCTCTGTTTCAGCCCCACTCCTGAAAGCCAATATGCCTTAAATGCCAGCTACTGTGTATCCTGAAAAGAATGGCCTGTTGTGAGTTAGCTGTCTTGGTTTTGGTTGACAGTGCTTCGTGTAGAAAATGAGATCTCTGCATTCATCCTGAGGAGCAGACAACACAAACAGCGATAGTACAAAATTCACTCTCGGTGAAATGGGGAAGTTTATGTCCCAGTGAGAATCTGGATTGCCACAGCTGGATTCACCATCAGGCAGTCACAGAGAAACAGTTCTGTCAGGCAGGCTGGAGGAGCCCAGGCTTCTCATCAGATAGATGTGTAGTGTCTTTTAATACTTTTTAACAGTTTACAAAATTATGATAAGCTCTGCAAGGCCATTTAAAATGGATAATCTTCAAGTGGTATTAAGGACTAAAATGGGTCTGCCTTGTATGCCTTAATGGGCCCCTCACAGACTGTTCAACATTATCAAAAGGTGATTTTAAGAGTTTGTAATAAATATGTTCCTTTGGGGAAGATTAGGAAACAGGGTGGGATTTGCCATCCTTCTGCTACCTCCAAATTGCTGTGCTTTAACTGAATTAATTACAGTGGGTCTGCCTTGAACTCCAGAGTTCCAGTTCACTTCTGATCTATTGCTCGGTAAAGAGGTTTGTCCTTAGGGGGAAATGTTTGCTCCAAGAGCCAGGGCTATTTAGTATTTGATTATCAGCCTAGGAGAAATTAGTCAAATAAGGCTCCAGCTTTGCGAGCACTTACGTGCGTGTTTAACCTTCCATTTCTGAGGAGTCCTTTAGATTTCAAAGTGCAATAAAATAAAGTGTGTCTGCAGAAATCTTATGGGGGCCAGGGACTGTGAGAGTTGTTTATTCACAAACAAGAAGTGAATGACTTCATTCAGAAAGTTTTCCTTGTGCGAGCTGTGCTTATCCTCTTCTAGTGTCCAACCTTGTCTTTGTTGCAAATCCAGCCTTTGTCCACTTCACTTTCAAGGGCTGGGCCTGAAATTGCAGGGAGATTTGAGTGTATGAGTGAAACCAGATAAAATTAGAGACATTACCCTCCCTAAGCATTAATTTGTCATTCCACACTTTTTTGTATTGGCAAAGTTCATGTTCTTGGACAGCCAAGTTGTCAGAGTGATACAAAATCCACAATTACAATCCTTCCCTGTCAACCTTCTGGGGTTTCTCTTCATATGCCATTTCCATTGTACATCACTTAAAGGATTTAAAGTACGATTATGAAACTTGCCCATTTCATAAAATGTTGAAGGTTGAACAATTTCTTGTGGAGCCTACCAGAAAAGTTCTCCTAACACCTACTATCAATGTCTTGCCAGCAATGTGCTTCCTGCTACTTTCGTCTGCCTAAAATGAACACACTGGAGTCTATCGATTTGTTGAAATCAATAAATTTGTGAGGTTTAGGAGGGAAAAGTGGTTTCCTATGGTTTTACCAAATCTATTTGATGTTTGCTGTTTCTGAAGCAGGCTTTTACTCTCTTGGTTCCCCAGCACGCTAAGATTTGTGCTTTGCAGTCAGCACTCCCAGAGCTTTCATACTGACTGACTTCCTGTTATTCCTTTTACTGAGATACTGAGAACCCTTAAAAACTGAGATGGTCCATGTTTTCATGGACTTTGAGTGTGACTTGGAGGCCTCAGTTCAGGCAGAGAGCTTTCAAAGGTCACAATACTCTTTGTTTATCACCAAAGGATTCTGTATAAAGCTTCCCACAGTGATGTGTGTGCACACCCAGAAAACTCCATACTTAGCTTCAGCCATCTTTCTTGACTGACCGGTTATTTTTAGTTATTGTCACTTGAACAGCTCTTGTGCACAGGATATTAATTTTCATTATTTACTTAGCCATATGATTGCAAAATATCAACATGTAATAAAAAAGTAAAAAAGTGTTAATACAGTGATTTGTATTAACTCCTCGGTACAATGATATGAGAAATTGTCATCTGTATATCTACCTCACACTGAATTCAACTAACATCATAAATAAAGTTTAGGGGCTTGAAAATGTATTGAATTGGTCTGGTGATGGCTAATTTCGATGAATAATTGAGGGAAGGGCAAAGCAGGGGTTCCTGGGGCTGGAAACCTGCTAACCCCATGCCATGGTCAGTTGGTGTTGCCAGTTCACATGACAAGAGGAGCACATCATCAGGCTGGACAACCCTCCTGCTCCAAGTGTGGCTGCATTTGCTCTTTTTATTATGACTGCTTCCAAGTATGTAGTTCCAGTTTAACTGAGCCCAACAATACACACTTCCTAAATTTCAGATTGTAGATTTTGAGTTGGCGATTAGTGCTTAAACTCTGTTTTGGGGTTAAACTCTGACTCAAGAAATTGAAGTGGGCAAATGCTCCTATTACCTTCTGTATTTCACACCCTTAATCCTATTTTTAGGCATCCTGGTGAGTCAGACCTACTAAGGAAAATGCTAAAACAGATATTTCACTTGGAGCACATGAATAATCCTACACCAACATTTGAAGGCCGGGACTTTTTAGATCCAAGAATTTGCTGGAAAACTTCAATGAAGTATGTACTGCTTTTGCTTTTACTTTTACCCTGCAGGACAGTGGTATTCACATATTTTTGCCTGCAAGACCATGCTGGGTGACTGAAAGCATGTGTGGAATCTGGAACATTTATGGTGCAAACATCATTTCAGCATTCTCCTACGCAAGAGATGATGAAACTTCCTAAGATGAGAGCCTATGTAAATATGTGTTATCCATCAGCTAGGCAAACAGATGATGGACTGCTGTTTTTAGAAGCTCCAGATGATGGCCATGATCCTATAATGTGATTATTGTGAGCAGAGGCATACATCTGCAATCCAACTCTGGCTCTGCAGATCCACTGAATATAAAAAAGAATATCCAGAATATAAAAAAGACTACCCTCCATAAATTCCAGTGTCCTCTTCTCTATTCTTATTGATGCTTAATTTAAATCTTGACATCTAACTCTTCAGCATTCATGATTAGAGAAATTAATTTACAAGTTTTTTTCTGAAAGCATAACAGCAAATGGGAATCAATGCAGATAGCCATTTATTGCTCCAGCAGTGAGGTTAAAGAGCTTGTGCTTTTAACTGAGTGGTACAAAATATATAAAGCTATTTGCTTGAGTTATTAATCTGGGATGACCTGATATAATGTGATAGTAAAAGTTCTTTTCCCAAAGAAGAAAAATACATGCTATGCTCAGTATCTGCTGGTGACTCTCTGCTCCAAGTGAATAAACATACAGCTGAATTCTCCCAGCCAGGCATGATCCAGGAACAAACTGGCAGCACATCTTTGTGTCTGCTAATGTAAATTCTAACTCACAGAAGTGGCCCACCATTAGTTCTGCAGTTTAAAATGCTTGTATTGTCAAGAATCATGTTCCACAGTACATACCACAAGCCCAGAAAAACCATCTCCATTCTCTAAAAAACGAAGCACATGGCTTGCATTGATGTACAGTGAAGTATCACATGCAAGACTGGTGTTTCAGGACTCAGCCACTATAGATGAAATGGAAGCAAAAAAGGGAAATCTTGTATGAAATAGACAATAAATATTCTTAAAGACAACTTACAAAGACTAATGTCTACAGTAGTGATCTGAATTAGTAGACCTTAGCTCATCTGAAATAATCTGCTCCTCAGAACATGGGACACATTCCCTCAGCCTGCAGCTGCTAAACTGTCCAGGAGGTCACCCTAGGAAAATTGCATACTGAATTTGAGTATTTGTCCTGTTCTTCTGTAACCCAAGCTTAGCTCTCTGTCTTTTTCTTTACTCAGAAAGAACATGAAACACAATTAAACTTTTCTCAACATCTCAATTTATGCTGCATATAGAGGACATTAGCTCTTGACTGTAAAATGCACACTTGGATTTGAATAAGTCAGCTTTGTCCTGGTATGGTAATAAGGAAAAAGAGGGTTAAGAAAATATATGGTCATATACCTAAAGCTAAGAGAAGCTGGGTAATAGGTACCAATATATGAAAAGTCTTTCACAGGACTCCACTTGAACAGAAAGAGTAAAAAACAAGGAACCCCATGGTTAATCATTGTAATGGAATACTGATGGTTGCCATTGGCTGAAAAAGAATTCAGACATTTCAGAGCCCTGATGCACTTTGATCCTTTGGATGTTAAGATCTGAAGCAGCGCTGAGTTTGGCAAATTGATGACAAAAACCCATTCTTTTTAAAATGCTACTTTAGATACTTAGCTTTTCATTCAAGAAAGGGTTTTGTTGACAGCAAGATTATTCTCTTAGAAAAACACTAAACGAGAAGATGACAAATGCTGTTGCGAATGTTCACACAACTCCAGGAGCAATCAACCGTGATTATTCAGACAGGGCTCCTGCAGGAATGGATAGAGCTAAAATCTTGGAATTTGGCAAGAATAGAGTCCTCGATAAGGAGCAGCACTTACAGTTGCTCTGGAGAAAATGCAGTTTCATCAGCAGGATTCATGCTCATTTGGAATTGACCATGTGCAGTAGAACATCTTGTCTGTATGTATGCAATTAAGAGATGCACAGTGAATAGTTGCCATGCAGTTAGTGTAACATATGCTCCAGTACTTCCAGACGTGACTACTGAAGTTGGTAGCAAAATCCTGATGTCTTCAACAAGGCCTCAATTTTAGTCAGATAAAAACTGCTACGTGTGAAAGCAGCTGGGGATCTTTCTCTTCACTGAAAAAAAATGTGAGAAAGAGAAGAGGAATCCATACTGAGGAACTGACTGAAAGGCTGGAGAGGCTACAAGCGCTGGCTTGTAGCATTTAGGAGATAGAATGATATTGCTGCCCAGTCTGTGACCTGCTGTTTGTCTTCTGGCAGATGCTTTTACTTTTCTTGCACTTTGCCTGATGCATCTCAATAAGAAATCCTCAGCCTGAGCCCCACTTAAAGGCATCAGAGCATTTCTCCTTAGTCTCCACAAGCATTGGAGTAATGTGTTTAACATTTAAATCCCAGGGCCATATGTACTATACTCTCTGGAAGCAGAAAGGCTGGATCACTGCATTGGACCACTGTCACAACATCTTGGTCTCAAGGACTGAAGCTTGGTGGCCTGTGTGACATAGGACAGTAAGAGGCTGCACACCAGAGAGGCAGTGATCTGAGGAGAAGTAGTCTTAGTCCTAACATCAGTTATGGATCTGAAGCCTTCTTCAGTCTATTGTGCCAAAATCCAGGACTGAACTCTGCAAATCACATGTATTTCCCCAGTGACCTACCCTGAATGCTGGCTCCAAACAACTCCTACTGGAGCTGTGTGTGGTTCCCCACTTGAACTGGCTGATGTGAGCCCATCTCTCATCATGACAAACCCAGCAGGTGATGCACAGGTTCATCTGGTGCTCCAGTTTGTCACCAGCTCTCCAGCACTGCAGACAGCATGACTGTGCTGAAGCTTTAGACAAGGCAAATAATTTCAAGCAAGATAAGAACAGACTAGGTTTCTACCCAGCCAGAATTTATTTATGTGAGGCCTCTAAAAGTTCAGTAGTTTTAACTCCGTTGCTGTGTGCTTCACTGCTGTTTTCTGGAATCAGGAAAGGAAGTAACAAATTATCACAAGGGAAAGCATTCTTGCAGCAATGTCCTGGTGGGGAGAAAAGTCATGAACTGCTGGAAATCCACCCAAAAACATTCCTCTGATCTTCCAGGGTTTTTCAATCTCAGTTCCAGATCTCTGATGTCTATAATGCAATAAGTTGTGGAAAGGTTAGAGTAACTCTGATGCCAAATTTGAATTGGGATTTTTTATACTCTCTCTTGTCTAGTTTCCTTTTTCCAAGTCTGAAGGTTGGAACATTTTCCTTCTCACTTGGAACTCGAGGTCTACTGCTTTTAGCAAAACCTGATGAGCTGTGGCCATGGTGGGGACATAGGCTGGGCACCAGCTGGACACCATACCCAGAAAAGCCACCTGCTGTGGCCAGGATCTCTGTGAACCTCAGAGAGTGCTGCCCCACTAGCTGCACAGCTCTTTCCTTTTTCTCCATGAATGCCATCCAAGAAAGTGGGTCTGTGCACCAGCTCTTTAACTCCACCTTTAACTCCAAGACCAAATTGCCTGCCCTGGAGCCAGAGCTGGATCCTGCAGAACTAATGTGAACATCTGAATTTGTAAGTCCAAAGTTAGCATTGTTTAAAAGCAGGTCACATTCTATACAACCACAACAGCCAGCAGGTAATTCAAGTGTGAATCCTCAGTCTAGGCCATGGATTTGTGTGTGTTAATGTAAGCACTCCACTCACACCCCCACTCCAAGGAAGGTTATGGGAAACAGTGGCTGGCTTCTTCTCCACACAGCAGAGAGAGATTCCTGCAAGGTCATGGACAGCATTCCAGCTAATCAATGCTGCAGATAAACAGACTTCCTTCCCAAAGAGAGCATGAAAACAGCTGTTTGGCATTACAGTATGTTGCAAATGATTTCTTGTCTCATCAGAGGCAGTTGTTGTTGGATAATGCAAAGGTAGTGGTCTGAGAAGCACCTGGTACCTGCACTGAGCTACGATGCTGGGAGAGGAAGCTGGAGCCGAGGAAAGGCAGTGATTTGCCAGATTAATTGGTTTGCACCCAACATTCATTAAGATGCTTTTGTGAATTAAGTGGAGGGGAAAATGTCAGATGTTTAATGATCAAACTTCTGAGGCAGGCAACATGTCAAATATTTCTCCAATGGTCTTACGGTACTTGTTTCACTTTCCTTGCACCAAAATATTAGCAGGCCTGAACCTCATGAGTTTCAGTGCAGTGTGGACCTGTGCAGGGAGGCACAGCCAGAGGCTGGGGTGCAGGAAAGGTCTGTGGGGAGCACACCAACAACAGGGGCAGAGATAAGGAGCATCTCACGAGGGGGAAGTGACACAGTGGCTGTGACACCACGGAAAACCAGACCTGCTAGCGTGTGGAAAGGGAACAGGATAGGCTCGAGAACCTGGCTGGGCAGGTACAGAGGTGGGGTCAGCCGGGGCCCTGGCTGGAGGACCAGAGGTGAACTGGGACATGGGGGTCCTTCACTTGCTCTGCAGTAACCTGTAAAGCAGACAGCTCTGCATCTCTCCTGTCTAATGGTCAAAAGCACACAGACAAGGCAACCTGCACCACACACACCTGCTGAGGAGGCAGCACACCGGGCCCTGCGGGGCCTCCTGGCAGGAGAACATGCAGAAAAAAATGTGTTCTAGTACTGTCTTTGTCCTTTCTTTAGTCATAAAACTACCCAGGATAGTGTTTGTTTATCCTCCTAGGCTTGCATGTGTGAATTGAGTGCTGACTTGCTATTTAAAAGCCCCCACAGTGGGCAATCTTTCAAAGGTCACATCAAAAACGTTAGTTTGCTGTGTTGGGACAACTGACAATTGATGAAAATGCTTCAGAACAGACAGAACCCACGGATATACATAACTCAGTTCCTCCAAACTGAAGGCAGCCATCCTCCACCCCCCCCAATGTTTCTGTTAAGATACTGTTTATACAGATTTAATCAGTTGTGTCACTGGGGCACAGCAAAAACAGCAATGTGACCTGCTGAGATTTAGTACCAGATTGCGATTTACAATCAAGGCACCAAGAGTCACTGAAGTGCATAGCTCCTGCCCCAATTACTAATTAATCAGACCCAAAGAGGTCTCCATAAAAGGCATAGCAGTCAGCTGTGAGCCCTAGAAATTTAGAGGGCTTCTCTATCCTTTATGTAGAAGAGGTGACCTGTGAAGCTTTGCATCCTGCAGTTAGGTGCTGGTCACAGAAGAAACCAAACTTTTAAATTGGTTTTGTTGTGTTTTTCCTCTCCCTCCCTAGTAAGAATGCAACCAGCTTGATTGCAGTAAAGCATTGTTAAAAAGGCAGTGTGAGATGCTGGGATCAAATGAGTTGACCAGCTTTCTCAAAAGTGTGGCTCTTCACGGGTGCTTCAGGTGCCTCTTCCCTTCTTCAGAGTGCTGCTGCCTTAGTGAGGGGCTTTGCCAGTGGCTGTGGCATCTTGGCTTTGGGGCTGTGCTAGGCCTGTCACCCAGGGAGGAGGATTGAGGGGAGTGAGGCAAGGGATGGCAGTATTTGTTGAACTCTTGCTGCTTTACAGAATTTGAGACATTAAAAGCTGCACTGTGAGTATCCAGCTGGGCTTGAGGTGAGTAGCACTGCTCCCCAGGAGCTGATGGGGATGCTCCTGCACACATTTCCCAGCAATGCCCAGCTTATTTCCAGGGATTAGAGACTTTTCTGATGCCATTAGCTCTGCTAGACTGGTGGATATTGGGATTGGGGTCAATAGGCTCCAAAAAACATCTCAGAGTATCTCAATCATTCCTCAATATATATTTGAAGGCAGAAGAGGTAATTCTGACACCATTAAAAAATAGAGAAGCAAATATAAAAGTATGAGCTAGATACTACCATTTGATGTTTTTGCTCACTTTATTGCATTTCATCTCATTACTTTTATGGTGAGACCAAAACTTCCTGATGTTGATAGTCCAAAATAAAAACCCACAATTTTTAATACATGCTTTTAGATGAAACCACAAGATATTGTGAAAACAGACAGTTCAGTGTGTCATTAAAGTGAGTTATTTAAGTATAAATATTCTATTTTCTTTTTTTTTTTTTTTAGAGTTCTGTCTATATTTTAGGAGATGATATAGATTTATTTTTTGAGGGCTAGAAATAACAGGGTAAAGTCTTGCTGGTAGTATTTTTCTAGTCACTTTGTCAAATGCACGACTGCGCACATTACATAGGGGAGAGAAAAAGCCTTCCCTCTTCTCACCCCTCGGCAACATAACAGGGAACAGAACTGCACATCTGTAAATAAATGCATCATTAGATTCTCATCAATTTGTAAGCTTCACTTGATGTATGGCTAAAATAATCCCACAAGGATAACTAAAGAAGCATTTGCTTTCAAGCACACAGAATGCAGACCAGCAGAAACACTATTTCAGTAGAACTCAGTGTGTTCGGATCTTTGGTTGTTGGCTATTTTTTATTTTTTTTACAACAGTCCACATTGAAGAATTATTTTAGATGCATTGCTACCAATATATTCATTAGCTGAGGATCTCTGGACATATTAAAAGAACACAGTAAAACAACTAATGATGCACTTGAGCAGTAACAGGTTGTCATTAGAGCAGCATCTGCTCTCATCAGAGTTAATTATTCAGTTGCTTTGTTTTCCAAGTAGGTGTCTGGTAGAATTTAGCAGAATCTTAATTAAAACACATTTTCAAACTCCATGGATGCTCATCTCATCTAAAGAAATCAAGACAATTTCCCCCATAAACATCAAGCTTCAGTTGAGCCATCAAACAGCAGAAGGATCTCAGCCAAGGCAAGTTTTAGGCATTAACCATTACAGTGCCAGTAGGATGCAGGTTGCTGTGGAACAGTGCCCTCATGAAGTCCCCTGATAATCTGTCCTGTGCACATACCTGTAGCCAACATAGACCCACAGTTAAGTAATGACAGTTCTTACACTGTGTAATTGTAATGTTTTCACTGTACAAAGCCTTCAGGTGCTGCATGTTAATTCTGAGCTGCAGAGGGGCAGCATGTGCTCCCAGGGGACAGGAGTCACCCCATGTTCAGGCACACACCTGCCCTTCTGCCCACTTCTACTGTTCTAGACAGCCCTGCCCTGTGCAGATCCCCTGAGCTGACCTACAGCAGATGCTGGCATTTTTGAAATTCTCCCTGCTCTCTTCAACAGTGCTGGAAAAAAATATCCTTCCTCTTATGAAAACTTATCTCTTGGAAAGCCAACAGAAGTGTTTTGTCTTTGGACATTAAAAGATTAGGTGATTATTATGAGGCTGCACTGACTATCAGGAACTTGCTGCTAATATAGTAGCCACAGTCATTCCAGAGAAATCTTCCCATCGGATACGGCAAACCCAGCATGCTCCCAGGATGCTTTCAGGGAAGGAGTAGGGAACTGGACAAATCCCTGGCTGTGTGTTTCCACTCAGCTAAAAACTCTCTGTAAAGAAAACACTGTGAGGTAAATAAGCTTAGGTTCAATCTGCTTCACTTGAATGCCAATATCTGTGGTTACTTTCCAGGGTCTCCTCTTTATTAGATTTCAGCAAGTGCATACCAAACAAGTTCCGTCTACGAGCAAAACCTTTATTTCCCAATGGCCAGCACAGAATATGAGAACTTGAATCTTAAGCTTGGAGTTTTTTGCTGCAGTGTATTGACTTACACTTGAAGCTAGTTGGGAAATTTCTATCATAAAAATGCTGTTTTGACAAAATAAAATATTTCATAAAAATAGAGTATTCTAAGCAGGCTAAAACAGCTGTATTCATACTTGTAGATGGGAATATTCCGATTTTTCACATTGAAACTGGTTTTATAAAAAACATTTCTATTTGTAATGTTATAAACAGTTTTTGAAAACTAGAGATGAAAGGAAAAAAAAAATCAAAATTGTCATGACACCTTTCAGGTTTACCACAATGCAGTATCTATTTCAATCCTAATTTATAGAGCCTTTCAAAGCTTTTTTGGTTGGTGATGTTTGGAAATGGAGCTGCATCCAGAGAAGTTTACTTTTGTGTTTGCTTTTCTGATCTGTTTTAATATAAAAGGTGTTCTAATAGAGACTACCTGTCATTGTGAAAGGGAAAAATGGAAACCCATAACTCAGTGCCTGTATTTTAATGGCTTGTACAATTATTTTAAGGTCATTTTGAAGAGCTGAGGAAGCAAACCCTCCACAGGGCAGGATTAATTCCAGGCTGTGCAGTATTGCAGGACTCCTGGCTTGGTTGGTGGAAATACCTTCTGGTTTGGGTTCCTTAAGGGAAAATAAGCTTCTGAAGGACACCAATGTATTTCCTTCTATGTGTTCTCTTCGTCCTTCACACTGCTGCTTGTAACCTCAGAGCAGCTGTTAGAACTGTTTCCCCATCACTATCCTCCCTCTTCCCACCAGAAGTGACTCAAGATGAAGCTGCCAGCTTTTCTCTCCTGCTTGGATGACTTTTCAGATCTCACATCTGACAAACAGCACACTGCAGGAGCAGAGCAATCCTGGTGAGAGGAGATGGACATCTCAGGGCATCCTGAGGGCTTTGGAAGGACACATGTTCATGTTTCATCCCAGGCCTGAGGACTCTTTTTCTGGCACACTGACTTCCTGGGCAACAGGGCTCCATGCAAGGATGAACTGATAACCAAGTGCTACCACCACCTCTGAAATCCCAAACTTTTTTCCAGAATACTTGGTTTTACATCAGAATTATTCTAGAAACTGGCTTGCACTGAACAGCTGATAGCTCACAGGTGAGCACATGTAGAAGATGACCTGAAAAACTTGCCCACAGTTTTATGCCTCAGAACGGTCCAGTTGTCCCCAAATTGACACTGGTAAGACCCACACCACGGCTGTTTGTACTCTTCTTCTCTAACAGGCAAAGCAGGCAGGCAGATGAACAAAGCTGTGGGCATTTTCGTGCCATGGCACTGGTGGATGACACAGCACTGCCACATCCGAGCTGTGGGCTCCTGCTTCAGTGGGAGGTGAGCAGCCATGGCTGCAGCTGCCACGGTGGGTGACAGCCTGTGTCTGGGGAGCTTTGCTGCTTCCTTTTAAATCCTCATTTTTGCCTAGAAAAAAGCCTATCTAGTGACTCCCCAGCATTGGAGGGTGCTTGTGCATGACCACTTGGGGTGTTCAAACCTCTCAGAAAAGTTGCCAGGATTTGCTGCTTGAAGGGAAAAACTCCTGGGCTGCAGGGGTGCCCTGTCCCGTGGAAAGGTGGCATTTTGGAGGGAAAGGGGACTTTCTGGTTGTCCTGCTCCTGTCATCAGAGCATTTGTTGAGTGCAGGGAAGATAAATAAATGAGAACAGCACTTTGGTCTTCACAAAAGCAGCTGTTACTCACTGCTGAGTGGGGTTTCTTCTGCAGAGTGGTTGCTTTCCAGCAGAAGTGGGTGCTGGAGCCTGCGAGCAGCATGCATGTGTGAGCTCCACGTGACATCTTCTGATGGAAGACAACCATGACAAGCTGGCAGCACCCCTCTGTGTCAGGGCAGTGGAGAGGGCCACTGTTGCTGTTCCTGTGGCTGTCATGTAGTCATGGTGACTCAACCAAGCTGGACCTTGCACATGACCCTCACTTTTGAGAGAGAAACGTGTATTCACTCACTGCCATGTGCCTCCAGGAGAAAGATGTACCTTATGCCATCCTGTCTAATTGGAGCTTGGGCCAAACAGCTGCTCAGCCAAATTTTGTGCCCACACCTTTGCATGCAAATGTATCTGCACACATGTTTACACTTAAGCACACAACTTGCAGCTGGCATCTGTGTTGTGTGGAGCTTGGCACACCGGGGCTCTGCCACTGAGCAGTGTGGGCTGAGCTGGGGCTCTGGAAGCACCAGAAGGGGCAGGACAGGGCACCCACTGGGACACCCAGCCTGCCCCATTGGGGCTGTGGACAAGAACTCAGCGTTTTTGCTGTGAAGATTTCTGTGCCTGCAGAAGTGTGTTTTTCCACCCAAAGTGAGATCAGATGGGTTGTAATAGCAGAGTAGGCAGAGAGGGGGGCATGTAGCAAGCCCAAAACTGTAAGTGGGGAGCTACAGTGATGCAAATAGCTCATTCCCAGAACTCACACTTTCGGCTCAGTGATATGATCTGATCAAATTTGTCAAATTCTTTGACAGTTAAAAAAAAAAAAGGAAAATGAGGACTCTATTTGGGTAAATGGATTTTTATTAAAGTCTTTATAGCATATTTTGTTTCACTCAGAACTTAACTTGTATCAATGTGCCAAAGATGAGTTTCTAGTGAAATTTTGTTTCCTCTTCCTTTTGTCTGGGCCTGATTGCAGGATCAGAACCCTCACTGCCCTGGCTGATGTGCACAGCATTATCAGTGTGGCAGAGGAGCCAAGCCCCCAAGGATCTTCATCTGCACAGACACACACAGAGCAGACTTGGGGTCTCTGCCACTGCAGGGGCCTGGGTCCTGCCAGAACACTACAGAACAGCACAGGGCTTGGTGGAGCAGAGGCAGCTGCAAGGACTGAACTTAGCCCTTGGAGGTGTCCCTGGGCAGGACCCTAACAGGGCCTGGGCACCAGGTGCTCCAAGTTAACCTCTGGATGAGCTAATTTGTTGCATTGATTTCAGCTGAAGCTCAGAGGGAAGAAGCTGAGGCTGACCTTCAGGGGTCGTGCAGCAGTGAGAAGGGCTGAGCTGTGCTGACCAGCCCTAGCAAGATGTGGCTCAAAGGCTTTCTGGCTGTATTTCAGCTTCCTTGTTGCCCAGCTGCCACTGCTGCAGCAGGAGTAGAAATGCTGCATGGAGACCACCGAGTGGTTTGGACTCTGCCAGGTAAGGCAATGTGAACATGTATTTATGGCCAGGTTGTTTTGGGTTTTGGTGCTCTGGTGGGTTCTCATGCTTGGCTTTCTGGTAGTGATACTGCTTATTGCCTTTTGTACTGTTTGAACCCAGCTGTGGTGGTTTTGCTGTGGTAGTGCCTGAGCAAAGTATTGCAAAGAGTGCTTCTTAGTGGCCTCATGAAAACACAGATGAGAGCAAGTGATGTTAATAAGTGGGAGAGGGGGAAGCTACGTGCTTGGGTGTAAAATCTGTTTTTAAAAACCAAGATGTTCACTGTGCTCTGAAGTACGCTGTTGCTGCCAGGGTTTGACCCAGTTCTCAGTTCAGCCAGGCTGGCTGGTTCTGAGAAACTCCTCCTCCTTTCATTGTGAATACAACATCAGCTCAATTAATCAAGCTCTGTGCAGTGAATTGAAAACCAAAAAGCCCCCTCTGACATTTATCTCTGTCTTCATTTCTGGGGGAAAAAACACAGGCGCACAAACCCCTCCTAATGAAAATCAGACAGTGTGAGCAAGTGGCTCTGAAGCAAAGTTTTTCTGCTCCTAAACTGTACTTCAAGTCATTACAAGCTTTGCTTGCCAACCTTACAGTAGCTGAAGCAGTATGTACAGCCTGTGATACGCAGACTGGAGTAAAACCTTCTTCATGACATTTTGTTGTATGGGAAAGCTTGAGTTTTTGGAAGACGCTCCGATAACACAATATGGAAAGCATGCTATCTTAGCATTTCCTACGCCGACTTGGAATGCCTTCTGTTTGGAGAAGATCCACTGGCAAGTGAGGGAAGGTCTGAACAGTCAATTTAGATTTTCTTTTAAATGTATTCTGTATGCATATATTGTGGTTATTTTGAGATTTTTGCCTTCTGGAATGATTACTGTCTGATACCAGATAGAAAAGTCATTATGCATAAAACATAGGTGTACAATGAGTTCAGTAGCTATGGGGAGCTGTGGATGGAACCAATTAAGTGTCATTAAGAGGTGCAGACCTTATTTTTCTTTAATACCCTATTCCACACCTGTGGAGCTGTTACCACTAAATTAAAATCAGTTGTTGAGGCTGCTTTCTTTTTCTGAAAGCATGCGTTTGCTGAGGACACCTTAAAAATGGAGCAACATGTAGTTGCTGACTGTGGCTCAAATGCATGATCTAGCTGTCTCTTACACCCTTCTGCAGTTACGTCCTTCCATGCCCAGCTCAGATAGGCTTTGGAGGGAAGGTTGGGAGTCCCAGCCTCTTTGACCAGCGTTGGTCCCCTCTGGGCTGTACCGTGAAAGTCTGGCAGCCCAGCTTGCCCAGAAGGGCAGTGCATGGCCTTCCAGGTCTGTTTGAGCATGCAGGGCTACTCCTGCCCTGTGGTACAAGTGTGCTATGCAATGGGAGCATCTGTGTGTCTCTTTCAAAGAGCTTACAACTCACAGGGGAATGTGAGTGGGATGTTATCCGAATATGTAAAAGTGTTTTGTGCCTTATATCTATATTAAATGCCTTCGAGATGACTGTGAGTGGCAGGAGGATTGATGTTGTTGACTGGAACGGTTGGCTGGCCGGTCTGTGTTGGTGGAGAAGAGGAAAGGCTATGCAGGAGGAATGGCAGCACTTGTATTGTTCAGAGTGGCACAACAGAAAGGACACAGATGGCTGTAAGGGAGGTGCCAAAGTGACTGGATAACCCCACTCATCAATAGCATTAAAGGAAACAGCCTTAGGGCAGGAAAGTGGAAGCTCAGCTAAAGGGTATCTCATTGCACCTTGTACTGCCTGTATAGGGCAAAGACAAAACAATAATACTTCCTTCTTGTCCCTCCCTGATTGAAAACAACAGGGAGGGCATTGTCACTAAACTTGGCAGACAGCCCTGTGTACCCACAGCCTCTGCTTGTTGCCATTGCTGCCCTGCTCCGCGCATGGCACAGCTTCAGAAGCGTGACCTGCTGCTGGGGAAGACAGGGAGCTCCTCTGGCTCCTCGCCTCCTTCCTGCTCTAAATGGAGCTTGGGTGATGTGTCTGGGTCTAGCAGGGCCAGCACATGGGTTTATTCAAAACTGGCCCAGTAAGCCCTGAAGCTGCTGAGCTGCAGCTCCAGCAGCCTGATCCAGCTCTCTGCACATCTGGGCAGCAAGTCAAAAACATGGGATGCTCAACTCTGCCATGGCTTTGTGGAGCCCTTAGCTTGTGTGGGAAGGGGAGGCAGTGAGCTGCTGGTGCAGCCTCCTTTCCTGCTTTTTCTTTTCCTGCTTTCTGGAAGCACTGCTGGCATTGGCCTTTGGCTGATGTTTTGCGATGACTGCTCCTCATCTCAAGTCAAAAGCCCTCTGCTTAGTGCTAATACCTGTGTGGAGTTGTGCCAAGCTGTCCCCTCAGTGCTGGGGAGTGCCTGTCACAGGTACAGAGAGTGTCAGGGCCCATTGCTGAGCTCTTGGCTCACAACTTGACTTGACTGTTCATAAGCAGCATAAACTAAAATTGGAGGCCACAGGCTCACATGGACAGCAGCTTTTTCCTCCTTTCCTCTCCCCTCTTGGAGCATGCAGCTGTGCGGTTGCCGAAGTCACAGCCAAAGCCTTTTTAGCCCTGGGCTCTCAGGGATTAAAGACAGTAACCTCTGTGCTGTGTGTAAGCAGCTAGAGAAAGGCAATCCAAAAAGAGCACGAACAGAAGGCTGAGAAAAGAGCCTCTTGATTATTCAGTTTTTAAGAGGGGAAAATGCTACAAGAGCAGCAGAACTTAGGAATCCTGTTTTCTCACTGATGCTCTCTCCCATGGCTTGATTATCTTGTGCTCATCCTGATTAAAGCTTTTCTGGTAGCTGGGGTATAGCATTGCTTTCCCATGCAGGTTTTGGGGTATCTAATAGCATGGGTAATTTTACATGGCAGTCTTATTCTTCAGAGGGGACAGCAGTTCAAGTCTCTCTACATATCTTCTTGAGACTCCTGGGAATCTGAGATTCCTCAGTGGCATTAATTTTGACTGAAATCAGCCATCAGAGCATACCAGTACCAGAAAGGACTGGAAAGCAAATAGTATAGTTGCATAAATCTTGCCTCCTTAACAAATCATACCATGAAAAAAATCTAAATTTTTAACAATGTATTATTGAATGCCAGGGTTATTTCTTCTCCCACATCTCCAGCTGAAGGTTCACATGGTGCTTTCAGCACACCTGCTCTCTTATTAAGCTCTGATATTGCAAACAGTCAGGGGTTTTGGCCTCAACAAGTGCCCTGGAAGCTGCAGAGCTCTTGCAGGACTGAAATGAGGCACACAGGCTGCTGGGCATGCAGGGTATTAGACTGGTTCCTGGTGGAGGGGAATAGCCTGCATCCCTGAATGTGGATGAGACTTCCCAAAGTGCTACTGCTGATGACTGAAAGTGTTTAAACACCATCCCGATGGGCAGGGGGATCTGCTGGCCCAGCTCAGGTGAAAGGTGCAACACAGGGTGCCGTGCTGTGAGGTGACACCGTGTCACTGTTCCTCATGGGTGACAAGCGCAGAGTCCCACACTAGAGGATGCTGGGCAGGATGCTGGTTTCGGTGCCCCAGTTTTGGCACAAGCACATGGCAGCTGTGTTCATGCCAGAAAGGAAAAGATTCTTTCAGGACCTTTGGTGTGAACTGACGTAGAAAATGAAGTGCCCGTGGGAGACACTGAGTCCTAGCTTTGGGGAGGAAGGAACTCAAAGCTTAGCAAAACATTCCTAATCTCAGGAAAATGCTTTACTTCAAAACTCACAGGAGGATCAAAGTAGTCTGACACGCTTTTAGTGCTGTCCCAGCTCAGTCTGCAGAATCCAAGGTGAAGCCCCTTGCAGAGCCTCTGCCAATCGATCGGCGCGGGCATGGCCAAGCACTGCTGGCAGTCACTCCCTGCTCAGCACCGGCGCCAGCCAGAAACAAACAGGCAAAGTGCCGCGCCAAGGAGAAGGGAAACATCTTACTCCTTATTTAACCAATATCAACAGACATATTAACAATCGCGTGGCAACATGCGCCATTATTTATAACCCACCAGTAAACGTGCTCGCTAGGCCAAATCTGGAGGTGCCCTGCAGAAGCAAGGGGGCAGGGGTGTGTCTGGGAGTGCACGGTTTCCTTGGGAGCTGTGGACGGGCTAGGTGCAGGCTGCTGCAGGCACAAAGCTGTGGAGGGAAGTGCTGGCACGCCGAGAGCACCATGGCTCCGTTGGTGGCACATGTTACACAAGGACAAAGCCATCTCCTCTGCCAGAAGTGGCCTGCAGCAACCACCACATCTGCTCTGGGCCCCACATGTGTTTACCCCTGTGCAAACTTTGTACAGAGGCCTAGAGCATCATCTTTGGTGGCTGCCTGTGACTAGAAATATTGCAGATTTGTGTTGTGTGTGCCATGGGCTAGAAGAAAAAGTGGTGTCTAATAAGTAGAAAACAGAGGTCTGGCCTACAGCAGAGTGATGTGGGCTTTGGTGCTCGGACTCTGCAGGCTCTGGCAGTGACAGGGCAGCTTGCAGCAGGGATGGTGTCAGTCCTTGGTTCATAGCCTGCCATGTATGGGTGGGGACAGGGGAAGCAGCACTCCTGGAGTGGTCCAGGGAGGATCTGCAGGAAGGCTGATGATGATGGGTGAGCCAGAGCACAGCTGGGGCTTCCGGTTCTCTCTCATCTGTGCAGGAGGTGGGAGTGGCAGTGTGATGCTGTTGTAATAGCATTGGTTTAAGAATAAACTAAGCCTCAGTCCTTATCTGTGTGAATGCAGAAAGCATCCAGTCTCAGGCTTCTCAATTTTTCCATGGAACAAATGAAGTTTTGTGAGTCCTACTGGCTGCAATGAGGGTATGCCCATAAAGAGAGGTAAAAGAAGACCTCTGCTTTAATTTGAGGAATGTAAGATTTTCTCTAGTGGCAAAAGCCCCCTACTGCCCCCAGGTGAATGTGCTGTCAAATACAAATGTGTGCAGACAAGGCTGCACAGACCATTTGGGTGGTGGGTTGGTGGGGGAGATGCTACCTCTCCCCTCCTAGGGCCAAGGGCCATTGTGGCTGCCCTGTGTGGGGAGCACCAAAGCTCGGGTGTGGGCTGCTTTCCCCAGCCCCTGTCTGGATGTCAGCTCAAAGACCATCCGCTCCTTGCAATATTTACAAATATATCTGCCTCTGAAATCTGCCCAAGTTTATCAATGAGACAGGAATAACATTACAGGGCTGTGCACACACATGTTATACATTCCCCCAGCAATAATTCCTTCCTCCAGTTATGCTATGTATTTAGTGCATTCCTCCAGTATGATAATCATCAACAAGCCTTAAAAAAAAAAACCCAAAAAAACTAACGAGACCAAAACAAAACATAGAAACCTGGCCAGATAGCGGGAGGAGAGTGCTGCAGTCCCTGAGGCTGGGACTTCATTGTCCTGGCAGCCCCCGCCCTCTCTGAGGACAGCGGAGCTGCTGCCTGTAGTGAGAGCAGCAGTGCTGTGGTGAGGAGGGTGACAGCAGCCAGCCCCACTCACTGCCTGCCGGGCAAACGAGGGGGCTGGCAGGGGCAGAGGGGAAAGGAAGGCTAAAACATAACAGAAGTAATAGAAAGCAGCTTGAAAATCTTTTCTCTATTTATGTATCGACCCACAGAGGCAGGGGGAAGCCATGTGGTGCATTCAGCTGTTGTTAGCTGCCTTCCCTGTGCCGAGGGTGAGGGAATTGCCATGAGACCACAGCTGGACCCGTGGGCCAGCTCTGAGTCCCTCGAGAGAGGGGTGTGCTGTTCTTTCCCAAAGCAGATGCTTTGTTCTTGTGCTCAAAACCTGCTTTCCCACAGCTTGCCCGTGAAGCAGTACATGGTGCAAGGCTGTTAGCTGTGTCACAGGGTTTTGTTTGTTTTTAAAATTGATTTGACGGCTCCATATCTGCTGATGTTCACCTAATAATGAAATGTTCTCAGGTTATCTGTGGCCAGTCTCTTCTCTTTGGCTTGTCCTCAGAGGAAAGCTGCTTCTTGAGCACAAAGCAATTGCTGTTCCTTTCCTTTCATTCCACTTGCTTGGGCACAAGCACCCTGTGGCCACTAACTGCTGTGGAGCCAGCAAGATTGCAGGCAACTCTCTCGTGCTCTCTCTCATCCCCTTGCTGTCATCAGATGATGCTGTGTTTGGGCCCAGGTATTTCTTCTGGTCATTCCTGTGGTACCCTGGCCTGCAGTACTGCTAGGAGTGCTCTGGGCAGCATCTTCCAAGGCTTTCCTTATCCAGGACTGATGGGCAGTGTCTTCTGAGGGAGAGAAGGATGAAGAGTAGTTGTCTGTGTCTGCCCAGGATTGTGGGCCTGGCAGGAGCCATTAACCCAGCAGATCTGGATAGGAATTAGCAGTTGGAGATGTATTTCTCCACCCTGCATCCTGCTCCCTTGCTTTGTGGGAGCTGTTAGCTTTCTTGTGAAGCACATGCTCAAGCATCTCAATGACAGCATGCTCCTTTCAGCCTGAACATGTTACCTGCTTGTTAGTAAGCACAAGAAATAGTGGAATGCATCAAAGATGGCCTTTACCACAAAAGCTTGCATGGATTCCCAGGTTGCCCAGCTTCCTCCCAGCTGCCCTGTGTTTCTCATGGCCTCCCTGCACAGGGATGCCTCACTCTGCAACTGTGACCAACTAAGCTGTGAGGCCATGGGAAACCCAGGGATCCAAGCAGCAGCCACAAGTATCCAGGGGGCCTGGTGGCAAGTGGTACCTGGAAGATCAGGGTGGCTGGGAATCCCCACCTGCGCCACCTCCCAGCTTGCCACCAAACTGTGGCAGCTCCAATGCTTGCAACCTCTGCTCTGCTGACAGGTGCTGCCTCCCATCCCACTGCCAGAGGGAGGGCTTCTGGGTTTGGGAAAAATCCCAGCCCTGCCAGGATATGCCAGTGCTGAATACTTCCTTAGAATTTTGTTTTCTCCCTAAAGGCAAGAGACACATGTTTGGGAAAGGCAAGCAATTTTTTGCTTCTAACCCTTCCCAGTACAATTGCTTATTTTCCATTCCCCGGGACAATTTAATCCTAGCATTTCAGTCAGGCAACAAAGCAAACTTTCCTGATATCTGAGGGGCACAAGCACATGAAGTGGGGTTGCATGAAGGTCTGGGGAGGAGGAGGCGGTGGCGGCTTGAGTTTAGTGCCTGAAGTGCAGAGTTGGTTGGGAGCACGTGCGGAAGCGCTGCTGTGTGCAGCACTCTCTGCCTGCATTCATCTTTCAGGCAACAAGCGGCAGCACGTTATCGGGTGTGTGAATACATATTTACTACGGTAGGCCCAGAAGGGCTTTTCAACAACTTTCCCTGCATGTGTTGCTAACAAGTCACTCTACAGATTTACCAAGTGAGCAGAATCGCAAATGTTTCTCTTTACAATGAGAAGTAATCAGAGGAGGTCTAAATGGCAAACAGCGATCCAATATATACATTTGTCACAGATATAACGTGAAGTCAGCTCAGCCTCTTTGATGTCACATAAACATGTCATTTTGAAGCGACTCAGTTTCGCTGGCATTTCATCAGCCAGTGCACAGCAAACAGCGCCAATTATGCTCCTTCGCTGTTTATTGTTTGCCTCCTTTAAAATGTCCATCCATTACCAGGAGAGTGGTTTGCAGTGTTTAGTCTCTGGTGGGAATGGTATTCCTCAGCCCTGAGGCAGATTCTCTCTTCTGCTGCTTAACCCACTGGTATAATTACTGTGTGGGTAAAAAAAAAACCCCAAAACCCTACCCTAAAATGTCCCATATGCCAAACCTTTCTAATATTTAGCCTCTGAAAAAAGAGATGCTGTGGAGAGATGCTTTGGGAGTAGGATTTCTGTTTGAGGAGAAAGGGAAGTGTACGTCTCCTTGAACATCCCTGCTATTTTTTCTGGTTTCCTTTTCCCAAGGGGGAAAGTCAGGCATGGCTCTCATGGCTAGGCCCAGGGGACTGCTGTCATGGCACAGGCACAGTGACCAAAGCATGTCCCACTGGCTCAGCTGCACTGGGTTCCACTGCAGCCAGGAGAGTGCATGGAGAACCAGTCCGAATTCCCAACGAAGTGACTGAATCCCAGCACTTGTGCTCTAACACACGTTGCCAGTTAATGGAAGGAGGATGCGGTGCAATCCCTTGTGTGTTGGCAGACGCATCGTTTGTAACGTACGTCAGCCCCCACACGTACATGTGTGCATGACGTAGTCACCAGATCCTGCACGGATGTTCTTTCAAAGAGTTTGGGAGCTGGGATATTGCAAATGTGGTGCTTGAAACGCTAATGCTACCAGCTGCTGAACTCACCGAAAAGAATACAGATCTTCTGTTTGCTTCCCTGCTAGTAGTTAAAAAGTAATGAATCCTTTTATGCTTTCTTTACATAATAGGCTCCAGCCAGAAAACTGGATGTTTCCTCGTCAATAAAATAAAAAAGAAAATCCCAATATTGGAGGAACAAAGATGAAATTGAGCAAGTCTGATGTTATTGTGGTTAACAGTCAATAAGGCAAACCAGAGTTTTGTTCTGCTGACTTAAAAAAGCATTAAGCTGTAAATATCTTATTCTGTTCTATTTTAGTGCTGGGGTTTCTTTCCTTTAAATTTAATTCATTACAAAATTCCCTCACAAAGTTTTGGTGTTAGTTTTCTTCTTGTTCTTCTTTCCTCAAAACATCAAGCAATTTACATATAAGGGCCTTGTCTTCCTAAAATCTAAAAAGTTCAGTGGAAACCGTAATTTTTCATGTGCTAAAGTAATTCTGGGACTGTTGTATAGTTAAAATAGGATTTCACCACTCATGGAAACCCAGTCAAAGAACAGGAACGCAATGTCTGAGGTTTTGTGCTTGTGTGGGTAGAGCAGGGAGTGAGGTGGCTGCAGAAAGTTGCAGCCACATTAGCCTTTCCTGGGCAGCTTGAGGTTCAGCCACTAGTGATGGGTCAAATACCTCTGAAAGTGATTGAGATACCTGAGCCAGCACTAAATGTGGACACCCTCTCTGACTCATTATCAGAATGTTTTTGATGAGGTTTTTGTACATGACTGAAGACATTCTATGACAAATGCTTGTCTTGGGTGGGAAAGCCCAGCAACCCTTTCCTGACACACAGGAACCCAGCTCCCAAGCAATTTTACTTCTGAGGGGATTGACCCAGGCACACAAGCTGGAGCCAAGGGCTGCAAATCCAGCATGGCAGGGGTAACATGCTGGAAGAATAACATACCTGAATAATTCTGAGCAGTTTATATATGAGCAAAGTTGGACCCTTACATGAACTTGAGTTAGCAGGCAGATCACATTGGTCATAAATATAGCTGTGCTGTAAAGTGTGTGCACACAAATCCTCTCTATATATTTTAAGTGTACTGACAAAGACTTCGGTTGCAGTATTTAGAGGAGAAAACTGTTTTCTTTCCCCTGAGCCCAAACTGTTCCCAATGAATAATTTGTCCAGTTCTAATGTATAATTAACATCCGAAGGTGGAGGCTGCTGTCGCCTATAAACATTACCATATTTCCATATTCCTACTCTGCAAGTTATCAGTTTTAAAAAGGAAACCGCACATGGATGCACACAGAAGTGAAGCTGGCCCTGTGACCTGGCAGCAGCGAGTACCACTGGTGGTAGTGTGGTCACCAGAGCCCCTCGCCCCATGTCCCTTCACATTCCTCAGCCTGGCCTTTACCCCCAAAACCCCCCTCCACAGCCTTTGCATGCCTTCCCAGAAGGCTTATTTAAAGGCTTATACCAAGTCGTAGGTGGCCACAGTGGGACTGACACGAAAGCAGCTGCTGGTCCCTTCCTGCCTGTGAATGGGGGCTGATTGCTGCCTGCTGAAAACTTCTCAAGGATCCGTCCACAGAAACTATGGATGGGTTTTGGATCATCTGCAGAAACTTGATTTATTTGGAGTTTGTTTGTCAGTTTAGCTCTCTTTAATCTACTTCACTGAACAGCTCCTAGGAACTTTTTTCCTGGCTTTTTGGGCTTTTACCATCTGCTAGCATTAATCACTCAACGCCAAACGGCGCCTATCATTCAGGAACAAGCACGTTGCAGAGGCCTCAGCCTTCTCTGAGTGGGACCAGAGCTGGGGTGTGTGGTAGGGCAGTCACACAGCAGCTGCCCACTGCCACGGCTGTGTTGATGCCTGTAGAGCTGCTAACCTGAGGGGAGATGGGAATCAGTGCTCCTGAGAGCAGAGCCCTGTGCTCCTCACATCAGCTCGGTGCAATGCTGTTCTGGGCCAGGGGAGTTAATTAATAGCACAGCACTGGTGGTTGAGCCATCCCAGCACAACCAGCAGGTGGGTTGTTTGAAGGAATTCACCTGTATCACCCTGGGGCCCCCATGCTGCTATCAGAGAAGAGCCTTTTTGTTGCCTTTCATTTTCTGAGTTGGTTGAAGGAGGCAAGTGCCAGCATCCTCCCCAAGAAGGCTGCAGCTCCAAGCCTTCACACATCTCTGCACGTGTGTGGGATGCAGGGGCTCACCGGTGGCTCCAGCCTGCGTGTGCCCAAGCTGTGCCTCGCCTCCGTGCTGGAGCTTTGCAGAGGCTCTGGCTTGGCACAGGGGCTGTGGGGTCTCTGTGCTGTTTGCAATAACTCTCTTTGCGGTGTGCAGTGCATGGGAGCATATGGCTCTGTCTGGTTTGTTTGTTTGTTTTAGGATTTTTTTGTTTCTTTCTATTTTGGTTTACTGTCACAAATAATTTAATTATCCCATGACTTGCCATTTCAGTTATGCATTGTCTCTGTTCCTGTTTGACTTGGGGGTAGCTGTTGAGCTCTCCAGATTTAGGGCTCAAATCTGCTCATCATTATGTGTGAACACAACACAGCCCATCTTGTAAAACTGGCAACTCTGCACAAGGTAGGCATGTGTGAGAGCCGATGTGCTGTGATGCAGCTCACGTCCCACACCAGGAGCTTGGACCAGCCCTCGGCCCCCAGGAGTGCCCTGTGGGACCCAGAGAAGCCTGAGCACACAGTGGGCGTTTGTTAGCAGCTAGCAAATGGTGATCCACCTGAAGCACTGGTGGGTTGTGACGCAGGCTAAAGATCAGCTCAGAAGTATTTGTTGTTGCTGTCAACAAAGCCAGCCATGAATCTTTCTTAATTTGCCTTTCATTTTTTTGTCCAGAGTCTCAAGTTTAGAGCCCTTCCTGTTCTCAAGTTTTCTCCTTTTAGCTCTGATACCAAGTAGTTTAAAACCTTTATGCCACCCTTATAACTGGAGAGGTCAATGAATGAGAGATGGAAATCAAGGAATCCCCTGAACTCAGCAGGCTCGGGCTTGAAAAAAAAAAGCCTTTCAATAAAATGCCAAGAGATGGCTCTAATTAGCATGGTGTTGATGACTGACAAATTAGGTGTGGCAGCCCTTGCTCAGAAAATGGAATCAACTTGCGTGTTGGTCCATGACTTTTTATCAAACTATTTGTGTTCATATTTATGTCTGTGAATCCCAAAAAATAGCTGTAAACTCTCTGCTGGAGATGGATGGATGACTTGTGCCTACAAGCATGTGCCCAGAGGAGAACATTTGTTTGGCTTTTACCTGTGCTTTTCTCCGTGCAGTGGATTTAAGAGGCATGTCCTGTGGGAAGATAGAGAAGCAAACAATTCAGCAGTATCTCACTGGAGCTCTGCAGACATTTATAAGACATACAGCTGTTTCTCTTTTTAATTTGGAGGAATACAGGCCTCACAAACAGGGTGGTTGGTTGTTCCTACAAATAAAAGTCCACAGCTTAAAGGCAAAATATTTTGAAGACAATGTACAATAAGACCCCTTTTTTTTTTAGGCATGTAAAAGCTGTTTTATGAAATTAAGCTGGAAATATCATAAGTGGGAAATGACCACAGAATAAATAGAACCTTTTAGAAAGACAGCAAACATGTGTTATTTATTTTCCTAGTAAATGGAAGTGGCAGATCCAATCAGCAAGAAACATCAGATAGTTATGACCATTTTAATCACATAAAAAAAAAGTTCATAAGCTTTGTTTGTGGTACATTTAACATTTTCAGTTTAGTGAAAGGGTGGGGGGGAAGTGAGTAACTCATGTTTGCCAGCAAACAAGAGATAAGATGAGACTGGAAAATCTTATATTGCCAGAAAGGGACAAGAGGCAGAACAGTGAAGTGTCTGTGCCATTACCTTTTGCACCCCATGTACTCATCTGGAAAGCATTATGACCTACTGCATCAGAAATACTTTAAAACTATCAAAGAGTTCCAAAGCATGCACTGTACCCCATGAAGAGAAACAGCCTTCATGCCTGCCATTTCAGGAGGCCTGTCATCGTGCCAAGGAAACCTATTCTACATAGGTCCATCTCTGCTTATATTTGCTTGAGGGCTTTAAAGTCACGTTCAAAAATGTTAATGCTAGATGTTAATTTTAGAGATGGGACAAAACAAGGGTTATAAAATATCCAGCTGAGCTTAAATCTCTACATAATGACAAGATGCTGATATGCCATTAGCAGCTGCAAGAGGAAAGTGGAAGGAGGGACAAGGAAATGTGGTGTGTCTTAGCTCTGGGGTGTGTGTAAATCAATGCTGACCAAAGCCAACATAGTGTTTGTCCATCTTTCTGTGTATTTTGGAAGCTGTGCATCTCAAGTTGAAACCTGCCTCATGGATTTGTGCATTATAAGGAAAATAGTCATAAACAGATGCACTGGGAGCTTGATCTTCCAAATGTCCTTGTAGTGTCAAGTGTGTCATTGTGTCAGCCCCAGCACAGTCCTTTTTCAGTGCAAGTCTCAGAAGTTACAGAACATTCTGATTGGAAGGGACCCATGTGGATCATTGAGTCCAGCTCTTAAATGAGTGACCCATACAGGGAGTGAGCTGAATGTGTGGTCTGGAAGAGCTGTACAACTTCAACTGCTCAGTGAGGAAGGTTAATTTTCTTGGCAAAAGTTCTATTACAGCAAGAGGGAAAGGCTTGTATGTGAGGGACACAGAAGGAAAATATACAAGCAATATAAATACAAGGGAGTATTAACTGTATGTGGAATGGACAGATTTATTAAAGGAGATGGTGTGCTTTTGTGGACACCATATGTGGTGTTTTCTTTAGAGACAGCAGTAGATACAGAGCAAGCTCATATCCTTGGGATATCAGCTCTATTGGCTTCTACAGAGCAGTGAATCCAAAGAGAATAGAAGGCAAAAGCTTGGGGAAAGAAGCTTTTCTTCATCTGGGAGAAGAAAAAGGAGTCAGCAGTAGGACAGCAGAGAAGAAATAAACCCCCAGAAAGATTTAGGTGGAAACATGCTCAAAGTCAAGGAACAGTGATCTTCCTTGAGCACCTTAAGTATTAGTGCAGGCAGGCAGCACAACCATTGCCTTCCTGCTCTCCTCCGCCTTGCTCTCCGCTGAAGAACAAAAACTTGTTAGACCTGGTCTAAGAGTTCAGGGATTAACCTACAATATGGGGCTTGATGATATCTGGAGTATAACTGCCTGGGGTGTGCCAAGATCCCACTTCAGTGGGATTGTCCTTGGTGGGAAAGCATAGACAGTTAAACACAGGCATGGTCTCCTCTGACCCTGTGGTAGGTTCAGGTATGTCAGAGATTTGAGGGTTTCTGGGCTCTCAAGAGGTTACGTTTGCTCATTGGCAAAAAGAGCCTGATGCATTTCTTCTGTTGGAGACAGCTTAGTATTGCCTAAGAAATGTGACAGGTATGTTGCTGTATTTGTGTAGAGCAAATACAAGGAACAGCTAAGTGACCTCCAGAGCTAGATACCTTGTTTTAGCAGCAGTGGGAGAAGAAGCCTGGGAAAGCACAAACAGCTGGGAGAAGCCAATTGCGCAGGATTTGGGGAGTAAGAGCACAGCATGTCACAGTGGAGCTCACTGCCAGTGGCAAGTCTCTTCAGTGTCCTTCAAAGCACAAGGTTTGATGGGGGCTCTAGCAGATGGCTCCTTTCCCAAAGGCTGGATTTGGGGTCAGCCTTTCTTAGAGGCTCATGACTGCCACTGCTTTGTCAGGGACCTAGAATCAACACCCCAGGATGGGATGGAGAGAGGGTAAAGCAAGATTTTGCTATGTTAGAAAAAATATGTTTCCACTTTGTTGAAACACTGAAATGCTGAAAGCACAGGCACATCTTGGCTGCTCCAGCAAGAGCAGCCACAGCATCAGTGCTCAGGGCCACTGGCTCTCACAGGTCTCTGTCATGCACATGCTCTGCCTCTATATGTACACATACACAGTTAGCTTAAAATAAACAATGCCACACAGCTGCTGAGTCAGAGATTTGGCCCTGCCTGGGAGCCCACAGCTTGGCATCACCTCTGTTCCCTCAGAAGATTTCCAGCATAATTTTGCCTTGAGCTTGTTTAAGACCTTGATTTGCAGCGGCCAAACAAAGGCTTATAATAATCAGGAAGATAAAAACAAGTCATAATGCTGTGTAGGAGAAAAGCAAAGCCCAAGTGTTGCGTGGCAGGAGGAACAGCCACTGTTGTGTAGCAGTGCAGCCTCACATGTGGCACTGCGGTGGATCCTGGGCACGATGCTGCTGCTGCTTCCAGTGCAACCAGCATAAAACAACAAAGTCATGCAACAGATGATGCCCTTTGCCTCTGACCCCTGATGTTTTCTGGAAAAAAGGAGCATCCATGACTCAACAAACATTAAATTAGTTCAAGTTACACTGTGGAAACACAGCAGCACACCAGTGAGCAACTTCAATGCAGGTTCTGTTGCCTGCTAGCCATGCTGTGCCACCTTAGATGGGGATTTAAGTCCTGCTGGTGTGTGGGGATGGCCCTCAGAGGATATTTTTTGTGCTGACTTTTGGGCAGGAAAATCTCAAGCTCAGCCCCTAGAGAAATGAAAAACTGGCTGCTGGTGACCCACACACAGCCAATATTTCTGCATCAAAGCATGAGTGACACTTCTGGGCTCAGACAGGGTGGTGGAAAGGTGCAAGAGTGCACTCATGAACAGGGGCAGAGCCCCTCACTGCAGTTTGGTGACCAGCGCTGGATTTGACAGTGCAGAGTAATGTCTGTTCTGCATTCAGGATTCTCTCTCTCTCTTTGCCCCAAACACACACAGCTAGGTAATTAAAGCCACCAAAATCTTCTAATGCAGGAAGGTAGTCTGCATTTCGTCAGAAGAAAAAAAAAAAAAAAGCCAGCACTGGCTGCTGTGCAATGCTATGGACGATACCTGGAAGAAGCCTAGCTCTTTTCTCCCTTGGAAACAGATCTCCCTTGCTAAAATAGACTTTGGCTGTTGCACTCTTGCTACAGGGTTAAAGAGATAATTTTCAGAAAAAAAAATATATAATCCAGGACATGATACTAATTCATCTTTGCATCTTAGGGGTCATTTATCCCTGGACACTGCTGCTCTGTGCCAGGAGCATCTTTGGGCTGTTGTGGCCCTGGAGTTGATGGCAAGACAGGAGCTATGCCACAGGCTGTCCTTGTGGGAGCAGAGTGGGATGCTTCACTGCCAGGCTGAGCTGGGACTGGGTATGGCATCCATGGCAGCAATGGTGCCATGTAAAAGGAAGACCTTACCCTTGTACATGCCCTGGGTGGCAGAGTCTGGCACAGGACTGGTTGCCAGCTGTGGGGAGCAGGAGGGCTAGTGGCAACTCTCCACCACATGGGAGTGATTAAAGAAAGAATTGTGCTGGATAGATCCCAGATGAGTTAACTTAATAAAGTTGTGGTCTAATTAAACCACATCCCTTGCATCTTATCTGTCTTCCTGCATGTTCAGAGCAGTGCCCAAAGACTGTGTTGTGGCCAAGCATTCACCTTGTGCTGCAGCCCAGTAACCACTACCTGCACCCAGTCACTGGGCAGAGCTAATGGAATTGTGGGGGGATATAATCTGATTTCAGGTTCTCGCTACCTGGAGTCATTGCACACTGACCAAGTGCTTGAGGGTTACCCCTTCCTACAAAAAGGGAGGCAGACACATGGAACTCTTTCAAACATGGCTATTTCTATTAAGTTTATCCAATTAACCTTGAGTAGTACAGAGGTCTGAGACCCGGGAACAAAACTCATCATGTAAAAGGCACATGAAGTCTTCAGTAATGAAGTAAAATGCCTGTGAGTTTAAAGGGTCTCTCCTGCTCACCCAGCACTTCAGGAGGTTTATTACTACCTAGCCTCTCAGTGGCTGGGCTGGAGATATCACCTGGAGGTGACAAATCTGTGTCTGGTGCCAGTTAAACAGGGGAGGTGGTGTTACAGGGGACCCGGCAGGGTGTTTTTGCAAGTGAAGCCTTACACCTGCACCTGTGGGCAACTGCTCAGCAAATGCAGAAGCTGCCAGTGTGGTTTGCTGTGAGTAGATGTGAATTTTTTTGCAGTATTGCAGTAAAAGCCAGAACCTGAGGGTTCTGGCTGGGATTGCTGAAGCAGCCCTGGGGGCTTTCCTCAGCCTCGCTGGAGCGGTAAAATGGGTCCGGGGCAGGACCTGACAGGGACCTGGGGTGGTCATGTCAGAAGCAGCATTCTTGGCATGTCTGTTGATGCCTCTGTGTGCTGGCACTAAGAAGGGCTACCCACAAGCTGTTCCCCAGCATGGAGCTGACACTGGACAGCTTGGGGGACTGCCACTATACTAATGTCAAAAAGAAAGGAAAAGAAAAAGCATTTTGCCCTACTTTTATTTAGGGAAACTAACTAATGGTGATCCGTAAAATTCGATTGCTAACACACGTAGAAATCTTCTTGTGGGAATTTATGACTGACTTGTAAGGAGATAAATAAAAGCTTCTCTTAAGTGGGAGTGTAGGGGGTGTCTGCAGCCAGGACCAGGCAGGCTAGTTACGTCTCACTTGGCACGATGATCACAGCTGCATTTCTAGCTTCTAGCTCACACACAGCCAGAAAGTTGATCCCCAAAATTGTGTGCCATTGAACGACTTGGAAGGAAAAAACATGAGTCCTAATAGGAAGGTTTATATTCTGCATATCTGGTCTATGTCTTTCTGCAGAAATAAACAGCCCTTAACTAAGAAATCTTTGTGGGCGGGAATATAATGGATGGAGAAGAGATGTTTGTATCATTTTGCTCAGTTGGTCATTACATGGAATTATAACTATTATCAATAAGCCTCCATGTCATTATTTTGCTATACTTGCCAAATGCAGACATGCACTCAAATAAACATTCTCCATTAGAAATATTGCAGCCCATTAGCCAACTCAAGTTGCTGCAGACCAGCAGCGTGCTGCTCACCTGGTCGGGGGATACGCTGTGCTGCTTCCACAGCAGCACCAGGGCCCCCACATCCCCTTCCCCACACCCTGAGGGCTCTGGGCAGGCTTCAGCAGGATGTGGGCACCAGCAGCCACCTGGTTGTAACATTTTGCTGAGTCTGAAAGTCCTTCTTCAAAGGAAAAGACATTTTCTTGTGCTTGTATAGCCATATCAGCATCTGCAGTCTGTGCAGTAAATCTTGTTGCGAGTTTCAGGATATTTATTTTTAAAGAGAGAATTAATAATAATTGTTTCCTCCCTAATGAAGATTAGTGTCACAGGAGACTCGAGGTATTGTGTATTTCATGTATATAGTCTCAAATTCTTCTGTATCTCTCAGCAATTTATTTTCACTCAATTAATTTTATTTTATGATAAAGTAAATGGCCCACAGTGCTGATGGGCATTAGCTGTGGAGCTATCACATTATAATACAATCAGGTTAACTCCTAGCACTATGAGTTAACACTCCCATCTGCCACACATGTCCAAAAAATGATTATCTTTCTGGAAAAGCTCATCTCTAAGTCTGCTGGTAACCTGCAGCTGGTTACTGTCACAGGCTGAAGGAGTGTGCACCTCATGGGGGGCTGCAGTGCAGGACCTGTGTTGCCTCTGAGAAGCACCAGAGCAGGTCAAGTGTGTTTAATGTGTTTGTTATGATTGATAGGATTTTTTAAAATTGTGCTATTCTCAGTGTGTTAAACTTCTGTGGATTTTAAGCAGCAATAGGAAAAGATGAGTTTCAAAATATTGCAGACTTTGAAAAAGAAAGTTGATATTTTCTGAAGATGCACTGAAAAATTGTTACAAACATTTCTAGAAGGGTAATCTGCTGCAGTTGAGAGAGGACAACGTAAGATAATTCTTTTGCCCTATGTTCTGTGTAATATATGCAGTCAGTAGAAAACACATTTTTGTTCAGGAGGTCAGAGGTGTCTGCCTGCAGCCAGGATGCATTTCCCAGCCTCTCTCCTGGTGTCTTCATTACATCAGTGCCTTGGGGCACTGCATCTCAGCAAGGTGCAGTTGGATGTGTCTCCAGAGGCCTCCCAGCGTCCACTGGAAATTGGAGAGGTGTGCTCCTGGACTGTTGATGCTGTCCTCTTGCTGTGCTCAGTGGACTAAGCTGAGTCAAACCACAGCTGAGACCTGTCCCATCTTACCCATCATGCTGGTATTCCTTTAGGAAAGGCTATTATGTTCTTCTTTGACAACTTCAGTTTGAAGCAAATGAGCTTTTGCTCAGAAAAAGGCCAAGTTCAAAGCCACATGTAAGGTTCAGAGCAAGGCTTGATGGTCATGTTTGACATTTGCCCCAAGCAGGGGTTTGTTGTGGAAATTACAGCCTTTGCTGTAATTATTAGCCTGCCTTGCCACGAGTACCCTTCTTCTGGGGCTGCCAGGTGCCATAGAGACAGGTCCCCCAGACGGAGGCACCCCACATTTGGTAGGGGCCAGGTGGGCTTTGCCCTGCAGCTCCTTGCTCCCAGCTCTGCTGGTGCCGTGCGGGGCACTCACAGCGGGCAGCGTGGGCAGGACTGTTTGGAGGCAGTGCTGCTTCAGGCAGCTCAGTGGCTGGTTTGGTTTGATGTTGCAAGTACTGAGCACATCAAGTACACCTGAGGGATTATCCTGGGTTGAAAACCACAAGTTCTTGCTAACTGGTGAGATTTGGAGGCATTTGTTTTCTCACCCCAGATGTACCTGAAGACTTTCCTTGCAGTCAGTACAACTGTAAACTTTTTTTTAACTTGACTCTATTGCCCCAGCTCTGGGAGGTGATACGTGAGGGAATAATTCTTTACTGATAGTGATAAAAATGCTTTAGCCAATAATAACATACTCCCAGAGTCTGTGCCACTGATTTTCCCTCCCGAAGGAAATCCTTGCAGCCTGGAGCAGTTTGCTGTGTAGAGAATGCACAATCTGCTGATTAAAAAAGAATAATTAAAAATCTTCCCAAATTTTAAATATTAAATCAACAGCAAAGTTTATGTCTCTTTGGTTTGGCCTATTCAGAACCTGACTTGAAGCAGCCCCTCCTGGGTTGCAGGGAGCATGAGGCTGGTGCAGGCTTGTCCTGGCTGAGGCTGGTTTTAGCTCAAGGGAGAGATTTGCTTGAGCTGCAGTGCCAGGGCAGCATCTCACCTTCCCTCAGCATCCATGCCTACAGCACTGGGACACCATGGCTGCCCTGGGGAGACACAGGCCAGCAGGAACTCACGCAGGGGGCTTCAGGCAGCAAAATGGCAGTTTTATGGCTTAAGTGCAAACAACTAAAAATGCTTTCTGAAAAAGCACCCAATAAAATTGTATTATTACATCCTGTGAACAGCTCCAAAATCCTTAACTTGGGGATATCAGCAGCTCCTCAGTGAAACTAAACTAATAAACAAGTAGATAATTAACAAAGACAAACATGAATCTTGGTACCAGTGACTTCATATTAGGAAAACTTCTGGTTTTAATATTTGGCATGTATGCATGAAATAATTTATTGCTGTTTCAAAGCAATTTCAACTGTTAAACATTCATTGGTTTGCTGAAGGAAATAGTAAAAAAAATTCTTTCATGTGAACATTAGTTCTTAATTTTAACATTTCCTTATTTTCTATAATGGGATTTGATGTGGCAGTAAGCTTTAGGAACAGATCTAAGTGGAAAAATATTGCTAGCAGGTGAAGGTTTTCTTACCAGATCCCTGGACTGTCTGCAGAGCAGGATGGTTTCATCAGCAAGCCCACTCTGAAGCACAGTTAGTGCTTGGGTGCTAGGGAGGATCACCTCCTCCCATGCCTCCCTGAGGAGCAGCCTCAGGGATAGCTAAATACATCCACAGAGGACCACAGAGCACATCCCTGTGCTGCTACTGCTGCCCAGAGTTTGGGAAGTATCACTTTACTGAAGGTGCATGTAAATAAGTGCACCAGCTCATGACTGTGTGAGCAGCTGGGCGACCCGTGTATGGAAAAGCGCCGTTCAATTCTCACTATGGGTCTGCCAACCCTTGGCAGCCCAAGCCTGGCCACAGGCATCTGGTAAGCCCTGGTTCACTGTGAGAGTTGGAAGAAAAGCTTTACTTTGCCCAGAGCTGCTGCTAGTGGTAGCTTTAAGTTTGTCGAAAAACTGAGTTGTACATAGAAATCAGGCGTTTTTGCACACACACAAATTCCGTGCCCTGTTATATGTGGTTTATGTTTGTGCATTGATTGAAGAAAGAAGACATTTTGCTTGACAGCACTGTACAGCTGAAAGATAATATACAGAAACATCTCCAAAATAATTCCAATCTATTTTTATTTTCCCAGCAGTCCTGGGTAGTGTCATGGACTGATACACCTTTAACTCTGAAAAACAAAAAACCCATATGGGAAGGACCCATCGTCTGCCCGGTGCCAAGTGCCAGAGTGACCTTGTGCTGCCCCTGCTCAGCACAAGTGTTACAGCCACTGTGACCTGCCCTGTGGCAGAGGGGTGGCTGCAATGGTGTTAGAGGAGCTTTGGCTGAAAGAAAAATAATTTGATTCTAAAATAATTTCTATCAGCTAATGCAAGGAGAGCCGCAACCAGGACAGAGTGTGCTGTGCTCTCAGTTTGCCTTGCCAAGTCCCCCTACTTGCTCAGCACAAGCCCATGGCTACCATCCCTTTGCAGTCCAGGCACCCCACATGCAACATGCATGTCACAAGCTCCCTGTCTCACCACAGCTCTGTGTGCCTGAATTAGAAAGGTTTTATTTAACAGAGGCATGGAAAAAGCGATGACATGGTTTTATTTCCCAACCTTATTTTACTTTTAGTGGTCCGAGATATAGAAAGGTATGGAGAGGAAGAAAAGCTTTGGCATACTTTTGGATACGAAATTCAGCAATTTATATGCAGTGAATTTAAACCCCTACATTTTTCCCAGTTTGATTTTCACTATTATTAGACACAAATAAAAATTAGTAAAGCTGAGGTAAGAATTAATGTTTGTAATTAAATTTTCTCTCCCTCCCATGGTTAGCATGAATTTTATGTCAATTTACAAAGAAGACTCCTTTTTGCAGCAATTAGCCTTCAAAGAAAAGTAGGCAGTAATGGAGAGCACTGGCTGAATCAAAAAGACTGGGAAACCATGGTTCTTTAGAGTTAAGGGGCACTTTCTGCTCGGCGCGGGGCCGCTGGCAGGCTGCACCGCTCTCTGCCAGTGCCTGTGGACCCTGGGGCCCTGGCGATGCCACGCTGAGCATCCACCTCAGCACCTTGGTGAGCCCCTGTGCATGGAAAGGAGCAGCAGGCCAGCCCTGTGCATTCATCCAGCAGCCTTTGTGTTGAAGTTGGAGGTGCTCTTGCTCCGCTTGCCGCCACTCTTCCCCCGCACCGCCAAACCGGGGAGGTGGGAGCTGCCCGCCTGCGCGGCGGCTGCCCTACATAGAGCGACTTCCCAGGCTTGCATCTCATTTCAGTGCAAAAGTCAAACTGAATGACTCATGCCAAATCTTTTTATCTTGTCTCTGCGACTGTCAGCGTAGCAGAACTCCAATATGACTATACTTATTGGAAGGATTATTTTTAAGTACCAAGCATTTATTTATATGTGCGTCGATACTTCATAATTTTCAGCTGAATTGATCTACTGGAGCAGAATAGTCCCTCTTTATAATAATCTCCAACATGTTAACTCATTCATCTGGGTAAGCCAACAAGTTCAAGTGAGGCCTCCAATATGTTAATTATTCATGCACAAATCTTTTATTTCATCTAGCCTCATCCACCCCAGACTGCCTTTTCTAGGAAAGCTCTCTGTTGAGAAGAAAGCAACAAATACTGTACGGTGATTTGACGGGGAAAAAAATCATCTGCATATCCCAAATTATAAATTTTCTAGTCTCAGTCTTTTTTCTCTACTGCCATCTATTGTGCAGCAAAAAATGCATAGTTCAGTGGCATAAATCGTGAGTTCTGGTTTAAGTGAGAAGGTTTGCTGGTGGTTTCTGGGTGCTTGCAATTGCTTTTGCTTTAAAAGAGAAACTATTAAGTTAATAAGGAGAAGTAAAACTGACCAGGAAGCAATAATTAAGAGGCCTTAGGAGCACCTAAGAATATAGATAGGATCTGGTGTTAGAAAGTACAAAATGGGCTGCCGGGCCTTTTCTTGTAAAAAATCCCCATAAAGGAACAGCAGGCCCTGGCTCCCTGGACAGTTGGCACCTGGATGTTCCAGCATGGGGCCAGCCCATGCATGGCCTTGGGCAGAGTAAACACAGGCTCCTGTCCCCCTGTTCAGGGCTTGTGCCCACCCCAGGGGAGCCAGGCAGGAGCCCCTTATCTGTGTTTCTGCTCCCCTGTTCCCTGCACAGCTCCAGCCCCTCCAAAGGGCAACTGCTGCAGGACCTGTGCAACAGCAGGAGCTGACCAGAAAGGAAATGGAGGTTTTCTCCTCTGCTCCTTCCCACTTAGGGGCTGCCTCCTCTCTCCAGAGTGTCACTGCGTTTCTGCAGAGTGGGTTGTGCCACCCGTGCAGAGAGCTAGAAGACACTGTTGCTGTCTGTCGTGACAGTAACTGGGCAAAAATGCTTTTAGAAAGGTGTGTGCTATGGACGAAGTGGTTTTCCTTGTGGGATTGGTTCAGGTGTACCACAGGTGTTTTGTCTCTTGCTCATACTGATTTTACACTAACCCTACTCACTGGGTTACTCCTGGTTTACCCAATGTGATGGGAGAACTCATGACCAAAGCCAACCTCAGAGAGTTTGGCTGGGCTTTCAAAAATGTCATCTGTCTTCAAAACTAGGGCCATGTGAGTTTCCCTCAGGATCTTACTCCCAGCTCTGGTGGCCAGAGACTGGAACCCATCATGGCAGAATGCAGCAGGCAGCCCTCGCCCTCTCCCCTTGCTCTGCTGAAGGGATGTTGTGCATGTGGCCTCCAGGGCTGCAGGTTACTGGTGACCACTGGTTCTTAGGGATGCCTTGTCCAAGTAGGCAAAGACAGACCTATCTGTAAAGGGAGGATTAGTGCTACTGGAATCTCAGGGCAAGCCCCTCACTGGGGCATGGGGAATGCGTGGCAGATGCACCAGCTACTGCCTGTCCCGCTGCTGGGGCAAGGCCACATCCCAGCTACTGGTCTGAATTCACCTGTACGGCATCAAAAACAGTAAATCCACCAAATAGAGAGAATGCAGCAGCAAAATCAAGTGCAGTGTTACAGTAGCATTGATGTATGCTTAAAAAGATAAAATCCTGAAGATTATGACCAGAATATTTTCAGGTGAAGAAAAGGTTAAAATAATGACAATTAAGATCAAGTAATGGTCAGTATATGAAAATTAACAACCATCCTAAATACAGCTTGCACAAAAGACAGCTGAAAGCCACTTACTGGTGGCATACATATGACAGAGTATTAAATTAGTTTTGAACATGTGAATGGTGTAATGCGCTGTGGCCCCAGGGCAGAAAGGAATACAGCCACCACAGCAAGTACTGTTACCTCCACCAAGGGCCATGGCAGTACCTGTTTTACAACTTCACAAATACTAAAAAGTCATCCGTCTATATCTAAACCAAAATGACATTACATATTTTCTCATATTTATTAGTAAACTACTAAGTAGTAACATTAAGCTTTTAGAAAAAGATTAACGACACTGGAGCAGTAACCTGTCATCTTAATTTAAGGGAAAGTAGCTGAGAATGCTCACTCTTTGTGAGGGAACATGCAAAATCCTTTGCCTAATGGATGTGGAAATGGTATTAGATCCCTCTTGCATCAGGACATTGAGAGCATGTTATTGGTTCTTTATTTGTTTGTTTTTAAGTTTGGAGCTGATTTTGTTTGGGGTTCATTCACTGCTGCGGCCGCTCCCCCGACCTTTCCGCCGGAGCCCCTTCCCGCTCTCTGTGCCCGCTCTGCTCCCTGTGCCCGCTCCGCTCCCTGTGCCCGCTCTGCTCCCTGTGCCCGAGCCCGCTCCCTGTGCCCGAGCCCGCTCCCTGTGCCTGAGCCCGCTCCCTGTGCCCGCTCTGCTCCCTGTGCCCGAGCCCGCTCCCTGTGCCCGAGCCCGCTCCCTGTGCCTGAGCCCGCTCCCTGTGCCCGCTCTGCTCCCTGTGCCCGAGCCCGCTCCCTGTGCCCGAGCCCGCTCCCTGTGCCTGAGCCCGCTCCCTGTGCCCGCTCTGCTCCCTGTGCCCGAGCCCGCTCCCTGTGCCCGAGCCCGCTCCCTGTGCCTGAGCCCGCTCCCTGTGCCCGCTCTGCTCCCTGTGCCCGAGCCCGCTCCCTGTGCCCGAGCCCGCTCCCTGTGCCTGAGCCCGCTCCCTGTGCCCGCTCTGCTCCCTGTGCCCGAGCCCGCTCCCTGTGCCCGAGCCCGCTCCCTGTGCCTGAGCCCGCTCCCTGTGCCCGCTCTGCTCCCTGTGCCCGAGCCCGCTCCCTGTGCCCGAGCCCGCTCCCTGTGCCTGAGCCCGCTCCCTGTGCCCGCTCTGCTCCCTGTGCCCGAGCCCGCTCCCTGTGCCCGAGCCCGCTCCCTGTGCCCGAGCCCGCTCCCTGTGCCCGAGCCCGCTCCCTGTGCCCGAGAGCCGCTCCCTGTGCCGAGCCCGCTCCGCCCACCGCAGGTCGAGGGGTGCGTGTCCCCCTGTGCCCACTGGTCCCGGGTGCCAGTGCTGAGGGGCACGGGCAGCTGCCTCTGTCCCTCCGTTCAGCCTGGCAGCATTCTTCCGAGGCTTAGACCATCGCATTTGGACTTCAGGCTGATTTCCCTGTTATCAAAGGCTATTTTGGTGGTGCTGGGAGAACCCAAACCTTTCAAAGAGGTTAAAAGCAGAGATGGGAACAAATGCCTGTGTTTGTGGACATGTAACAAACATGGTATTTCCTCTTAGGCTGGGAGGAGCAATATCAGCACATATTTTTGTCTTCATTTGCTTTTCTTAAACGTCATATATGGCAGCAGCTTCAGTCAAGGAGGAGACACTGATCTCTTCTCTCTGGTGACCAGTGACAGAGCAGAGGAGAATGTTCTGAAGTTCTGTCAGGGGAAGTTTAGGTTGGATATTAGAAAAAGGTTCTCCACCCAGAGGGTGGCTGGGCACTGGAACAGGCTCCCCAGGGAAGGTGTCCCAGCACCAAGCCTGACAGAGCTTAGGAAGCGTTTGGACTCTTGGGGATGGTGCTATGCAGGGCCAGGCGTTGGAGTGATGATCCTTGAGGGCTGCTTCTAACTCAGCTTATTCTGTGATTCTGTAAAAAGTGGTCCTGGTTCCTGCTGTCTGGAATAGAGCTGCCCAGCAGCACCCCACAAACCCACTTTCCATAAGAAGCTCATGGTTTGCCAAAGCCAATAGATCTCCATAACATCTGGGCTATCCTGCACCTGTGATGGCAAACCTGCCAGGCTCTGCTCAGTGTTGGTAAATGCTGGAGACAGGGTATCTATGGACTTGTCCCCGCTGGAATTGTTCCATAAAGACAGCCGGGAGCCCCAAAATTATAGTGGCTGACTGTGTGCTGCCCTGCATGGAGCTGTGGGGCAAAGGCCACCAGGCTCAGCTTCACCTGGTTGTTGCCAGCTGAAATGTGTGTTGGCTCGAAAAATGGTAAATTTGAACTGTAGCCCAGAATTCATTTATATTTACATTGGAATCAAAATGCTGCTATGCTACTGTTGGGACCTGGTGACACTGTTGCTTACTATGCCTTAGTGTAAATGAAATGGAAGATGCCAAACTCTAGCAAACCAAACCTTATAAAAGCTTTTGAGTCCATTTGAACACAAAGGCCGGCTAAACAGAATTGTCCATATCAGGGCTGGACAAAAATTCCTGATTGCTTCCCAGACAAGCAGTCCTCAATATGTGCCAGTGAAAACTACATGTGCTCAGACAGCACATTTGGCACAAAACTCCAAGCCCACTTGTACCTGCAATTATTGTCCTAAAATCTCTTAGAAAACCACGTAAGGGGAGAGAGCACACAAAAATCTTGTTAATGATTCAACAATAAAATATAATATAGGTACTGAATCAGTATTGCATTCTGGTCCCAAACTCATTTGGGTCAAAGCATAATTCCAAAGGAATGGGATACAGATTGGCTCAGCCCTTAATGAGGTGTCACAAAAGAAGTGTCAGTAAAATATACAGGCCAGCATATATTTTATGGGGAAGATAGTCTGAAGTCAACATTACAATTTACGAATTCAGTAGAACAGCTGGAAAAATAAATTTGTTTAGCTAGAATAGCACATCTATTTATTGAGCCTCCTTCTGAAGCTGTGCACATATCAACAGTAGGATTGGTCTCTAAAACACGGGGGAGGAGAGGAGGGGGATGATGGTGAATTCAAATTGATGCACTACTTATTCCACACTAGTAATTCAATTAATGATTTTATAGACCCTACGCTGTCGCACATTCTCAGTTGTTCTCAGGCAAATGAGATGGGGAATCAAACAATTAGCTGGGGTTGGCAACACAGCAGGTTCAGCCTGAGCACAGTGCCGCACAAAAGCCACCCCTCTTGCTTCCTGCTGGAGCGTGGGGCAACAGGGAGCTTGCCTTCGGCTTTTGGAGAGGAGGCTGGGCAGCTGCTTTCACACTCGGCTATCAGAAACTTGGGTCTGTTATTCTCACTAACAGCAGTGGGCTGGTCAGCACCAATGCAAAACACTTTAATCTCGTTACTCGTATCCATAACCTTTTTGGCAGCAGAAAAACCCTAACTGAGGTTTTCCATACTCGGTCTTTGCTGAGGGATGATGACATACGGAAATAGTTGTGTGTGATTTCTGAGTTATGACCAAACTTTTGGTCAAAGCTACAGCAAAGCCAGTGTTTGAAATTTGAGATGAATGTAAACTTCATGCAGGAAATTGTTTTGGTACCTGCCTAATTTTAAGCAGTGAAATTGTCCTCCTGCATTCACCTGAATTACTGAAGTGTTTGAAGATAAACATTTGCTGGCATCATGGCCTGAGACCCCCTGGTCCATGCTACTCTTAGACCTGGATGAAAACAGGACAAACAAAGTGAGGGTCTCCCATAAGTCATGGTTTAAGTATTTAATTTCTCTGGGGTACTTCATAGCAGTATTTGTTGTTCTGCATCAGCAGATCTGCCATCAAGAAGTTATTTTGGTATGCACATGTGCATGTACATTGCAGACACCAGTCGTCATCATGTCCCCTGTCCGGCCTGGGTCGGTTGGCTGGGTGTGTGTGGGTGCCCGACAAGCCCTTGCCCTGGCATAGTCTGGGCTAACAGCCTTTCTGGATAAGCAGCAGGCACACAGCATCGAGGCATTCCTACTTCAATCTTTTTTTCCCAACATTCATCCTATTAGTCATTGTTTTGTTTGCAAATTAACTTCTCTCTGAAGACTTCAAACTGCAGTTTTGCTAAGACATCTGACAACTGCCATCCTTGATCTCAAGGATGCTCTGTGCCCAGGTGACAGGAGGCAGGCAGGAGTGCCAGCTGGACATGCTGCCAGCATTGCCTGTGCTGGGCCAGAGTTGCAGGGAGAGTTGCACCCTGTGTCTTGGTGCATGTAGGGCATGGCCTCAGTGCTGATGCCTGCTTCTAAGGCACACTCAGTTATTTTCTCTATGCAGCAAAACTACCTTTTTTTCAAGAGGCCAGTGGAGGTCTCTATATTTTATTCACATAATCCAGACCTTCAGTGTCAGTGCCTGAAACGAATTACTGTTTATATTAGAAACTTAGTTTAATAAATTAAGTCTGGTCTATGACCTGTCAAAGTTCCTATAGTCTGCAATTCATATAGAACAGATGCCTTTTCCATGACTCTTAACTAGAAGTGGCCAACTTGATTGCTTCCTTTTTGCCATTACTACATTCTGTAGGTTTAGTTATCTACTGCCTACAGAGAATTCAAAACAATTTAAAAGGGCATCTGGTATAAAGCACTCTCTGGGAAAAAAAATCTTTCCATATACAATAACTTTCTGTTTAGGTCAGAGAATTATTCAATAATTGGCACTTGTTTGACTAGACCATTCAGAATCAGTTTGGTTTGGGTTTTTCAATTGTAGGTAGAATTACAGGACTTTTTTTCTTTCCAAACAAGCAGGTTTATAAGTCCTAATTTCCAACATATTTGTGGCACTGCTGTGATTAAGACCCAACAACTAATTTTTGTACAAGTAACAAACACATATTTCAAAAGTGCCATAAATAATTCAGTGACTTTTTTTCCCCCAGATTGTTTATAAATTATAAATTTTCATTTACTCTGTCCTAGTTTTATATAATACTGATAAAAACGAATAGCTAAAAGCAATGGTTTAATTGAAGAACAGAAAACAAGGGTAGGATGGTCAGAGCAGACCTCTCTGACTTGTGTTCCACTTTCTCAGTCACCATCATTTAAAAGGCTGGACCCACTAATATGGGCTGTTAGAAGTCCTCACTTCCAATGTTTATGTTTTGTGAAGCACTCTTAATGCACAAACAGTTGTCACATGAAAAGTTAATAATGAAGCACATCTATGAGGATGAAAAGAGCGGGGCTGATGCTCATTGCATCAGGAGTTGCATGTCCAGGCATTTCCAGGTAATATTTTTTTCCGTGTTGCACATTAAAATGATTCATCACAGGACATCAAGCCTGCTGGCACAGCAGAGGGAGGCTGCAGGAGTGGGACAAGTCCCCACAAGGACCACAGGGAACAGCTGCCTGATGAAATTTTCATTGTGCTCCCTGCTAACATGTTAAGCTTTCGGGACGGGCTATAGCCATCCGTGGTTGGAAGTGAGAAACATTTTTCTGTGTTCCGGTGTCTGTCACAGCCTGTGAGTAGAAACAGCCACAGGACAGCCTGAGCTGGGGCCACTGCAGCTGTGGTGTGGTGCCCATTTGGCAGAGATCATTTTGTGGTGGCTGACAGCGGGGCTGTGCAGAACTCTGCACCCCTCACCCCAACATCTTTGAGCCTTACTTCTCTCCTGTCCAAAACATGCTTCTCCAGGAAGGCCTAGCTCCTTTACAAACTTGTGTCCCAGCACAGGGCTGTGACCCATGAGTTTCCCATCTACATCCAGAGGATATTTAATGAAAGTGTCTGTGGTTAGTGCTTTCTTTGGTGATGATTTCACAGTTCATGCTAGCTGTGTCGTGCCAGTGAACACAGATTGTGTTCTTCTGGGAAGTTCTTTGCTTTTGTGCTCTCCTCTTTGAGCAGAAAACCAGAGTAAGGCCAGAGGAAAACAGAAATCTAAGCTGGATGGACCATCAGTCTGTCTGGTTTTGCAGCCTGCTCCCACCCATGGCAAAAGCCACTTGATTCAGAGGACAGTGAAGGAAATTTTGTAATGCCAAGTTTGAAATAAAAGTTAGCGAACTTCTGCAAACGAGCAGCTTTCTCATATCCTGAGTTTTGAGAGGTCCTGCAGCAATGTGCTCTGCCTGTCCCAATTAGGAGTGAACGCTGTCTGTCCTGGCTTCTTTGGAAATCCTCTTTGTTTTTTTTACTGTGAAGGTTATTGCAAGTAAATAAATGTGAAAGTGGTGCAAATTGCTGGGAAAGCTGACATGAGGAGGAACATGCTGACACCCCTCACTGCAGTAGCTGTGTCAGCCAGGGAGCAACACCAACCTGCAAGACCCAAGGTTTCTGTTTGTGATATAGGGATGCTGCTCCATCCCACTGCAGCTGTGTGAGTTCACACAGCCAAGAACCAGGTCCAAAAGCCTTAAAAAACCCAACTGGTTACCCAGTGCAAGCAGAGAGAAGGGAATGCACCACAGTGGGGGAGAAGGGTTCTGCAGTGAGCTGTGCTTCATACCTGGGATAACCTGCCCCAGGGACAGCCCACCCTGCGCAGAGCTGAGGCACATGGGGTGTGTTGACAGCACTGCCTGCTCCTACAGCCCCAAGTGCCACCATGACCTCACAGAGCTGGGCTGGAGTCAGGCTCCCAAAAACTCTTATCCTGCCTGCTTTCATAATTGATCACAACAACATGGGTGATAGTATTACTCATTAGGTATAAAAGTTGTTTCCTCTGTGCAAAACAGAACTGCACAAGGACAGAGTTATAGATATGTTATAGATACATCTCTGTGTTTATAGTAAGTATACATATAAATTATGTATAAATGTGTAAGTAATATGTAGAAGCATAATTCTGTTTGTGTGGGAGAGAAACATCTCTTACTGTGTTTGTGTAGACCCACACTCTAATGCAAATACTCTTTGTTGGACATTCAAATGCAAAACGAATAGCAAGTAGAAATTGGGATTGGGAAACTAGAATGTAAAAGGCAAAGCTGAGAGCACACTCTCTGTGCACAAGTGCAGTGCTGGTGCATGGTTTGCTTTCCTACAGGAGGATGAACAGCACTGGAGACAGGGAGCACTGGGAAAGTCTCGTTGCCTCACCAGTTTTAGTGCAGCACCTGCTTTCTGTAATATAGATGCCTGCAGAACTCATCCCATTGTAGTTGCTGGCAAAATTCCTGTTGGCTTGGGTGTTTTACATTTTGTAGTCACCTCAGGTTTCATGTAAGAAGGGATTTGGTACTAAACAGGGCTCCTAAGTGTGTAATTGTAGGGGTGGATGGTCTATGCTATGCGTATGTTTGGGCACAGGTTCAAGCACATTGCTGAACAGGGCTCACAGTTGCTAACTTGACTAAGGTGCTGCTGCTTCAGTGAAAGGCTTCTCAGTTTATATAACTGTTTTTGTTCTTTTTTTAATTACCTGTCAGGCCAGAACAGGCAGGGATCAACTCAAAGTGTTACTTCCAAAAGTACTTACTCTCTTCTCTCCTGCTTCCTCTATGATTTTTTAACTTAAGTCCAATCAGAAACTCTTTGTAATTTCCAGCTGTGTCTTTCTTGGCATTTTAAAATTAATTTATTAATCTCATATTGTTGGGAGGTTGGTCTTTCTTTTCCTTGATGTGTGTGTCCTTTTCCTGCTGTAGAAATGACATTACTCCAATCTGCTGGCTATGCCCTTCTCCTTCAATTATTCTGTTCTGAAACTTTTTTCATGTTTCTAACCCTTTCTAATTTTTTTTTCTTATTGGCTTGTCTTTTTTGACTTCTACCCTTTATTTTACTGTCTCTCCTTTCCACAATGCTCTAATTATCTTGACTTTCCACAGCCATTTTGCAAGCCACTAGCCAAGGCAATTTCAATATATTTGAGCTTGCCAAAGTATTCTTGGATGGTCCCTTCAATGGAATTATACTGTACTGAACCTAAATTTGACCCACTGCTGCTGTGATTATAGTCTTGCCTAGTCTGCATTGAAAAACCCCAGCACATTTAAGGAGACAGGTTCCCTATTATCTTAAGAGGCAGCTGTCATTCTCCCACACTTCTTCTTTGTCTAATTAGTTTAGAGAAATTGTGTCTGTCAAAGCCACTCTTGATGATGATCTTTGTGCTCCTTTTCTTAAGCTGAAATGCCATTGTCCCATAAACTATCAAGGGCTTTCTGTGAGAGACTCCATTATACAGCACTATGAAATGAAACGTTTTTTCAGCCAAATCCACATCTGCCTGGTTCATAGACCACTGGAATTAGAGGGACTCTTTCCACTGACTTCAGGGCTTTAGATTCTGCTCTATTTGCCCTAAAAAGTGCAAGCTTTTGGCTAATGCCCCGTGGCATTTTCCTCCCAGACACAGCTTTACCTCTCATGCTTTTCGCTCCAAATAAAAAAGTTTCTGCACTGACCCTAGATGACCTCCCAGGGCTGTTTTTCACTCCATGCAGGACTTCTGTTTTTTCAGCTGTTTCTCCCCAGCTGGAATCACACACACGAGGGATTCAGTGGCAGAAAGTCAGAGAATTTTACAGTGATTCTAAGGGTTCAAATGTAGCAGCTCCCATAGTTCATGTCTATGTACATATGGATGCTGTGTGACCCACGACTGCACATCCCTTTTAGTGAGCACCTCGAAAACCAGAGCACACAAACGCCAGGATCTGATGGAGGCAGGATTCAGGCCCATCCTCATGGACACTTCTGGAGTAAACAAAGCAGTAGGATGGCTCAAAATTGCTCACACCAGTCGAGACAGGAGGCACACTGTGCTGCACAGAAGGAGGAGCTGTCAGCCAGCACCTTGAGGCTCCAAACCTTGTTCAGCATTCCTGCTCCAAGGCCATGTCTTATAACAGCCAGAACAGCACTGATCTACTGTTTCACTTACTATATTTCAAGCCATTTTTATTTCATGAAGAAAAATAAATATCCCAGAATGTACTGGGAAATAGAAATAAGCATCTTTATTTTAATTTTGTTTTTGTATTCTATCTCCATCTTCCTCTCAGCCTTGCCGCATGTACCAGCAAGCTCAGCGTCGTGATTTGTGGCAATGTATTTGCAGAGTGTGGTATGAGAGCCAAATTTCATGTAAGGGAAGGTTAATCCAGTGATACCTGCTGAGTTGCTGATACCCAACTCTGGTTGGGTTTGAGCATCTCCCTAAATACCTGAGTCCTATCTGAAAGCATTTGGCAATGAGCTGTTGGATTCATGAGCCTGTTGCAATGGCACTGTTGAACAAGGCCTAGTTGAAGGCCTGTTGGGACTCTGTGATCCTGTTGGGATCAGTGGGAATGGATTTAGGGGCAAATGAGCATCTCTAACAGCCCAAAGCCTGCCTGGCAGTGCTAGGAAGGATACATATCATGGTCAGAGATGGCAAGCTCTTGGCTTCAGAGTCTTGGAAGAGTTCAATGTGGGCACCCACACATGAAGTCAGGCTGCAGGGGCAGAAAAGGCAGGAGCAGCTTTGGTTGTCTGTCTAGATGAATGTCTCTGTTCCGTTTCAGTAAACTCACTTCAGAAGAATGTGATTTAAAAAAAATACAGCAAGTTTTCAGTGCATGGAGATGCAATCTCACCCAGGTCATGCTCCCAGGCAGGGGAGCAGGGGCTGGCTGCAGTCACACACTTGGGTCTCCTCCCTGCACACAGGGTTAGGGTATACCAGCCTAAGTATGAGCTGGGGGCATCAGGACAGTGTCTGTGGACCTGGGGACTCACAAACATCTCTGAGACAACTTGTTAGGATGGAGAACCAATGCCAGGAGGATATTTAAACACCATCAACAAACTAGTCATAAAAAGCTGAATTATCTTTAACATTTCCTCTGTACATATGTGTCGGCCTTTAGGGATGCTAATTCCTTCAAACTTAAAAAATCTGACAATCCCTTTTTGATGCTTCCTTCCTCCTTTCTCTTGGAACATACCTTTGTTTCTGAAGCTGCCATACTGATACCTCTTTGTTCTCCTTTCAAGACATTCTAAGGATTAATTGTGAATCTCCAAGGTATTTTTCTATTTAAACTCTGCAGATCCACACTGCAATGTGTGATCTGTCTAGTCTACTTGATGAGCTCTTGTACAGTCTTGAAACTGTCTTTCTCCCATCGATTTCTCAGCCACTCTCCTCCCTCTCTGCTGCAAGGGCAGTGAGTGGTTTCTGTACACTGTGCATGGCTAGTGTCTGTGCTCCATTTTTTTGCTTGTCCCCAGCTCCCTGGTGAAGTATCCAGGGGCTAAAGCTGTAGGGAAGCCCCTGGCCCCTCTCCAGTCCCGTGGAGCTGGGAGGGGCTGACCCCTCAGTGCCTCTTGATTATTTGCCACCTGCCATGAAGCTTTTTCAAGCATTGTCTTGGCAATCAATGGCACCTCAGTGCTTTGTAAAAAGATTCCTCGTCCCTGTCCCTTGATGGTGTTGAGAGTCCCTACTTACTTGCTTCAAGGTCTCCAGCATTGGAAGAGTGGTGGTGTCTGCAGATCACAGGTGGCTCAGGTCCTTGGGTCCTTTTCTTTATCCTTGGAAGCCTTGAAAGTTTTCCCCAGACGGGAGGTGAAGAGTCTGTTAATTTCACACTTCAAAATAATCTTTGCCCTCTATCTCTTGTTCTTAAATACGATTGTGTTATCCAAGGAGATGTTTTAGGGACTCAGGAACAATGTGGGGCTTCTCTGGCTTTCTCATGCAGTACTCCCACAATGCTTTTGTTTCCATTGTCTTGAAGCATTTCTTGCTATTCACAAAAGCCAGCCACAATGCCCTGCAGGCTGCTATCCCTCTGGCTCCCTGCTTGGAGGTGACCAGCCAGACAAGCTGGCGGTAAATACCTAAATCTTGGCAATGCTAAGATAAATTACTTTCCCCTGTGCTGCAGAAGGTAGGGAGCACAGAGCACCTTGGCATGTTTCTGCCAACCTGCATTGCCCAACTGTGGGAAAGCAAGGAAGAAGGAGGCAGCCTCTGCTCCTGCCCACTGGGCATTGGTGCCCCAACAGAGAAGCCAAGTGCTGGGCATGAGCCCAGCAAAGCACAACACCCCCCCACCAGCTGGTGTCTTCTCTTTCCATCCCAACCCTTTAATCCAAAGAAGTAGAGAGAAACGTGTGGGATTTGCCTGCTGTCCTTGCTGTTGGTCCTTCCTGCAGCCTGGTGCCATCAGTGCAGCCCATTGCCTGAGCACAGCTCTGTGCCACTGGCCCAGTGCCACCCCCATGCCATGGTGATCCTCTGGCACTTCTGTCCTTGGGTGCAGGAAGGACCAGGTTTTTCTCAGAGAGACTGATGATATGAAGAAATTGAAGCAAATAAACATTTGTAGCTTACTAGATATGGTCACATTTCTAGTCAGATTTTCTCCTACAGCTTTGATTCAATTTCAGCCAATTAAAGTTCTTGCCCTCATCTCATGCTGCAGATCTCACACACAGTGGCTGAGTTCCAGCACATTTTTAATGGTGCAAATGGGATTTTCCAGAGTGGAGCTCAAAATATTTTAAAATTAGAATTTTTATGCAGAAGAATCTAAGAAGTGCTGTGGTGAGGCACCCACGTGTGCACAAGAGAGAAGACAAAATTACGGGCTGAGCTTGGGTGGGAAATAATGAGCCTGGGAAAGTGCTGGGGTAAGTGACATGTTCATTGCTACTGCCATGCCACCTGGGGCACATCTAAGCACAGCTTTTGGCTGGCACTACTGTCATCTTCTCTTCCTACTAGAGAAGAAACTCAGTGTGTATCTGATACCAAATATGGACCTTCACTTCTGTGCTGTGAGGCCAGGCCGCTCATGGAGTGCCAGGCTGCTCCGTGCAGCCCGCAGACCACTCAGACCCACCCTCACTGAGCTGAGTTTATGGGAAGACTGAGGAGTCTCCTGCTTCTCCCTTCACCTCATCCCCAGATCCCCACCAGGAGCTCCGAGCACACTGCCCAGTACTGGTGGGGCGCAGTGCAGCTGTTCAGGGAGGGGGCTTGGAGCAGGCTTGGGAAACAACAGGATGTTTTAATCTTTTCCTGCAAAGCTTTGCACAAGAACGGGTGTTATGTTTGGCTGCATAGAGGCGTCCTGTCTCAAAGAGCTGGTTTCCTTCTTGCCTGAGGGGGAAGGAATGATATCAACCAGATTTGTTGAATACTAGCAGTTTTATATGTTGTTGTTGGGATTGTAAACACTTCGGGTTATCAGCCCTCTCTTCTTCTGATGCCTTTGCCTGGGTCCTGCATGAGGAGCCCCTTCCCCTTGTTTCTTGATATTGCAAGGACACTCCTAAGAAATCACAGCAGTATTTCTATTCTGCCCCAAAGTGCACAAAGCTGCAAGGGCTCCTCTGACACCCAGAGCTGCTGCTGTGGTGTCCCCAGCAAGACTTCTGTCATTTTAGGCCACCCCCTTCCTGATTTCTGTTTCCCTGCTTATGGCCAGGTTTTGCCAGCGTGTTTTGGGGCACATATCTGCCACATGGACTCTCCTGTGACCTCCTCAGTGGTGGCTGATCCCTATCCCCAGGCTGCAGCAGCCGAGAAGGGCACAAGTCCCTACATGGACAGTGTTATTTGGAATGAACTTGTCTTCCTGATCACTTGGGCAAAGAAAAACCATATGTGTTTTGGATTACTTTTCCCCAGATGTTCTTCAGCTTGCATTTACCCTCAAGCGAATGGGATTTGTTGATGCACTGCCTAGCCTTCCTGTTCCCATGGGCCCTGTCACTGTACCCCTGCAATGTCCACACTGCCCCCTGCCCCTGGGACAGCAGGTCTGATCCCTGAGGGCTTTAGAAACTCTTCAGACTCAATCATCCCAAACCACCCATCATTCTGGAGACCCTGGGCCCTGTTATCCCACAGTGCTGGCAGTGCCCTCCTATCCCCAGTGTAGTGATGCACAGGTGGCTGCATCCAGCTGGTCCGGTGGAGTTTTGTCTCCAGCTCTCCCTGCTTCTTGCAGTCCTCCTCTGCACCCGAAATTCTGTCTGTGGCCTGACTGCAGCTGCTCCAGCAGCTGCATTACCCAGCACAGATCACCACAGATCTGCACATGGCAGAGCATGTTCTTGGGGTGGGATGTGTGTCCTGCTCACACCTGCTGCAGTTAGGCAGCAGCTGCCCACCCTCCTGCCCAGCTGTGGCCGTGCAGGATCTGAGCTGGCCATTCCTGCCCGTAGGAGCAGCCCACGTGCCATACAGGCACAGGCCTAGTTATCAGCTTGGAGAATTATTATCTCAGCATCAAGGGGAACGTGACCATGGTGAGAGGATGGACTTTCACAAGGTGCTGGCAGCAGGACTGACCCACCCTGCAGACTCTCCCTGCAGCAGGAACCTCTCAGCAAACTGGGTCAGGTCCTGCTTTCAGATGTCAAAACTTTCTCACAAGCTGTTAACCAACTTTGTATGCTAACTTCAAAATGTTTATTTTCCTCTGTCTTTGTAAGACTCACTTTTGCCAAATTAAGTGACAGAGCAAGGAACTGTGGGATCTTTGATTCAGTATCTTTCATTTTACCAAGTAAGTGAAGGCTGTGGTGAGTTCACAATGCACTAACTCATGCTACCTGGTGGCTTGGTAGCAGTGGCATGATCTGGGGGACAAGTGACCCTTGCTGAAGGGCCCATCTTGATCCAGGCTGGCTTTGTTCGGGAGAGGTTAAGTGCACTCCAGCACTGATAACCATGATGTGAGAGGCTCTCAGGAGGCAGCAGCCTGCATGGGAGAGAGGGGAGATGCCTTGCACAGGAGAGAAGAGCCAGCCCTCCTTAAAACTGAGTGACAGAGAGATTACCATCTCCGCTTGGCAAGGAATTGCTCATACTTGTGTCTCTTGTTGTACTTCAGGAGAGCTTATTTCCTTCAGTCAGGGGGTCAAAATTGTGCTCTGGTTGCAGGGAGCTTGGGAGCAAAGCATCCCATGGGTGCAGGAATCCCTCCTCAGTTCCTGGTGTGCACTGAACCCATGCTCAGGCAGCACCTCTGCATCATTTATACTTTAGTTCCCTTAAGAGTAAATACATGCTTTCCTCTTAGCATTTTAAACAACTAGAGAGGCAGCACTACTCTACTAGCAGATCTATGTGCCTTTGACTCCTGCTTCAGTGTCCAAGCCCCTGGTCTCACTTTCAGTGAGGAAAGGCCATCCCATGGAGCACACCAGTATCAGAAGAGCTGAAGCTCATTGTTTAAGAGAGCCTTTTAACAGAAAACTCAGATGTTTAGTCTTCTCTTCCCTGAGGTTTTAAAAAAAAAATGTTTTCCAAATATTGTTGCATGCCATAAGGTCTTTCCTCCACTGCCAGTCACTTCTGCAGTGCTTGGATGAGAGTCATGAATTCACTGGCAGGCTGTGCAGCAAAACGCCGCTTCTGGCTCCTGCCACCCATACAGTGGCCCCTATTAGGAGGGAGATGGCAAGTGGTTTATCTGCTGCCCGTATGGCAGCCCTTATGGGGCAGACGTCAGGGGAAAGTGATGCCTGCCAGGGGGTTGGCCCCCTCTGGCTGGCATCACTCTGCCCCCTGACGCCTCCTCCCCTTCAGAAGCCTGCCTCTGCTGAGATTCCACTCCCCCAGCATCTCCCTGCTGCCATTCCTCATCTTTGACATAAAAATAGGGGCTGTGGGGTAAATCCCATCAAAATCATGACCTGCTGGAATGCTGATCCCCTTTGGGTTTCCTCATCTGCAGAGCATCACTGTTGACCTGCCATCAGCATGGTCCCTCAGTAACCCCATTCTCCCAGCTTGTTTTCCTTGGAAAGGCCGCGGCTCCTGCGGTTGCTGACAAAGTTTCTTTGTAAGCGTCCCGTGGGCTGTCAGTGCCTGCTTGCCCGGCCGGCAAGGAGGGCTATCACTAATGTGTGTCATTCATCAAAGCAAAATTACATGTGTCCCAAAAAAAGGGACAGCATGCAGACAAATTACAGCATGCAGCAAATTGCTTACTTGCAGAGGAAAAAAATATACAACCCGCTGTTTTCCTCCCCTCCCAGAAGTAGGTGTTTAATTCAGCATATTAACACCGAGAAATCTAATTATAGCTGCAGGATGAGGGAAACCCAATTGCACACAGCACAGCTCTTGCCCCATCCGGTGGGTGTGGTGTGGCCACGCTGTGCCACATCCCAGCAGGGTCAGCCCACGGCCCGTGCTGCACTGGCCAGGCAAGCCCCTGTGCTGCACCAGGGACCCGGCATGGGCAGCAGCCCCGAGGCCACCCCACAGCGCTCCAAAACACCCAGGGCCACAGAGGAGAGGAGATGGCTGTGCAGGGTTAGAGATTCAGATTATGTTTTTAACCACCTTCCTGCACTGAGGGACGCTTCCTTTCTCTCTGGCTGCAGCTGTGCTGCTCTGGTGTGAGCTGGGGCTGAGGCTGGAGAGAAGGACTGGCTGTGTTGGTGAGTAGCTGGTGCTAGAGAAGAGGGACTGGAAGGAGAACCCCCAGGCAGGTGTCAGCCACATGCTCTGGTAGCTAGCAGCTCCCCCAGAACCCCAGGGCAGGGCACGAGCCTGGTGCATCCCTGGTGTGGTATCTGGCACCGCTCCTCTGTCCCGAGGGAAGGGGAAAAGGACCTGGCCCCAGCCACACTTGGTTTCTACCTGGCTGCCCTGCCAAGAACACCTAGTAGGGGTCTGCTCACCTGGTTTTGTCTTTCAGACAGTAAAAGCCCCTCTTACATAGTTAATTGATTTTCATTAATCACGTTCTTCTCATCTACTCGTTTATGTTTTTCACTATTCACAAATCTGATCTGACATCTGAATTACAGATTTCAGGAATTAACCTTCCTCCAATGTTTCTGTTTCAAGGTATCTATTTATTTGCACTCCTGTCAAGTGCCTTTCAATAAGAGTGCTACCTACTTTTGGCAAGCAGAGGAGCGTATTGTTTTCCATGGAAAACAGTTTTGCCAATGGGGCAGAACTGGGTAATTGTTGGTCAGAATGCAACACCCTTACTGGAGCTCAGCAGCACTGGGCTGTAAGGCCCCCCCAGAGGGCTGGGCTGAAGTGCAGCCCTGTCACAGCCTGGGCATCCCAGATACCTGCCAGGAAGAGGGAGCTGATGGCAGATCCCTCTGCTCCAGCAGGAACCAGCCAGGAGGGCTGCCCTCTGCACTCTTGGAGCTCCCCAGCAATGCTGCAGCCTGGAAATTCAGTTTGGTTTGCCACAGCAACCTGTGTGCTCCTCCATCAAGCAGAGAACAGTTGCCTCCAGGGATAGGGCTTCTGTATTTCTCAAGCAACAGTTAACCTGGCAATGACATTATTTTCTTATTTGTGGAGGATGGTGTGTGCATTATTACTGAGGTATCTCAGAAATAATGCTCTCTGGCTCACTCCACATTCAAGAGCTACTGTCTTTTATGAAGCATCATGCAAAAGGCAAGAGAAGCTTCTCTGTTGAAGCTGCAGTAGACCTTGCAAAGGAAAATAAAACAAACCACAATTTATCAGAATAAAGAAAAAGAAGACAAAGAGAGGGAGAAAAGTGAGGGCATATTGCACTAAGAATTAAAGGTAATTTTGGAGTGGCCCCAAAATAATTGCCCCGTTTTTCCTGGTGATTGTGGTGTTGCGGGCAACAGGGGAATCAGGGAGAGAGCTGATGGGCAGCATCACAGAGAAACAGTAATCCCCACATCCATGCTGGCAGAGACAGTAACTTCATGCACTTCAAAGGGATGCGTGGCATGAGAGGGTAGTTACTTGCTTGGTTTTTTAAGCATCCTTCTTGGGACCAGACTGTTTCTGTATTTTAGCAATTTACCTTGACACGAATGTGGTAATGTGCCCATGAAATTTGCTGGGGTGGACAGAGTGGAATGTGGTACTGGAACAGCTGGATGACCAAAGTCAGGGTGCTGGCTGGAAGTGCCATGGTCGTGCACTCAGGAACTCATAATTACTGCTGTTGTTAGCTAGAAGCACCTTGGTCAGGAGCTACATATGGGCTGGAAGACCCAGCTGAATTAATCAAGCTTTGGGTGAACCAGGAGCCTCAGTAGGGAGGTGGCTATGGAAAGGGAAAAAGCAGCAATGGAGTGTGTTGGTCCAGGCAGCCTCAGCAGAAGCACCATTGAGCAGCACCATTCTGTTTGATGTCAAGGTGGCAGATAACCATTCACCTTCCTGGTGACATCGTTGGTGGCTCTTAACACTGCAAATGAGCCTGACCTCAGAGCAACCTCACATCCCTTCCTCACCCTTGGCTGCTCTCACCATCAAACCACATTTGAGTCAAACGGCAGAAGGGAGTAAAAGCCACAACCTGCAATCACCAACCTGAAATAGCCCAAAGAGACCAGTTCCTGACCTCTCAGGCTCCCTGCAAGTGTCTGCTGGAGCGTGGGTGGAAGCCGATGCCGACAACTTTGTGGGCCACCTGCACCCTGGGTGCCCCGAGCCATTGTGTCATCAGTGAGGTGGCAGAGAGCAGTGCACCCAAAATGCCCCCTGTGACAGGATGATTAGGGAATTGCTGGCCAAGCCTGTATGTCCCCAAAGACCAGGTCAGCATTTGGCTGCCCTGTGGTTACAAACCCAGCCCGTGACCTTCCTGCCATCTGTTGTCCGGCCTCACAGTAATGGAGGGGTTTCTATTCTTGCCGAGCTGAGTCCACTGGCTCTTACCCATCCTGTAAACAAAATCAGCCCTCTGGAAGTCAGCAGACATCAAGGATGTAATTTAGTTTCTTCACATAGTCTTGCTGAGGCTATTTTGGTATGCATGCTGTGATGGTGACACGGCGCTCCCTACTGCCTTAGTCAGTGATCGGGGTGAGGAACAGCCGAGGATGAGAGCCTGGCAGGACACGCTGATGGGCAGGGACCTTCAGCTCCTGGAAGGCTGCTGTGTTAGTCTTGCTTCATTACAATTATCTCTCTCCAATGATCTCCTTATCTTCTTTCTCTCAGTAAGGTTATTGTACCAAGCACACAAGTATATTGGTTTCTCATGTCCCTCTGAAAAGCGAAGCAGAGTCCAGTTTCCCCCTCAGCCAGGTTTTCCCCACCAGCACTGTCCTGTTGGTCATTTTACTCCAGCCCAAGCCCTAAACTTTTTTCTACACTGGCTGTACTTTCCATGGTGTTACTACATGGCATGTTCATAGTCTCAGTGATAATGCACCATAAATCACTATTTAGGAACACCCAAAAGAGTGCACTTTAAATAAAGTCATTCACATTAGTTTGGTTTTGGTCTGCGGACCAATGTGCAACTGTCAGAGCAGTGGGGCAGAAGGACGTAATCAGGAATATATCCCTTTTGGGTACTCTTTAAGAGCAGCCAGGCAGCTATAAAGGGAAACTTTACTCTTCATAAAATATTAGAGGCAAAAATTAGTATCTTGTCTGCATTTCATACCTCACTTGTTCCCTCTCCTTTCACTGCCCATGAACTGTGCAGCTGATTCACCTGCAGCCAGGATTTGTTCAGGTAAGGCACCCTTCAGGAAAGTGTTCATTGCCCTAAATCCAATGGCTCTGGCAGAAGCGTCACACAACCAGTTGAAATGCCATCGCCTGCATCCCAAGGCTGCCATGGTGCTGGTCTTGGTCCCAGCATGCCACGTGACCCTCTACAGCAACTCCAGTCTTGCCAGCAGCCAGGGACACCAAAGCCATATATAAAACTTTAGCTGTCTGAAACACATGTTCATTAGGAACTAAGCCCTTTTCCTCGGTGCTTCAACTCTCTGTACGCATGCAAACTCATTCAAAACCTAAATTCTTTTTCTGAATTAAATTGTCAGCCTCCCACTCAGGCAGATACATAAGTACTGACTGTGTAACATCAGCTCAGCTCTCTGTATAACACATGAATAAGCCTTTAAAATTGTATATTCTGCCCTGCAGCATTTATCTCATATTTCGATCCTGATTTCTCTCTGCTAAAACTCTTATTGGTCCCTTCAAGTGCATTGATGGTTTATGTGCTTCTAATTTAGGGTTCATTTGGGACTTGCCAGTTCTGTGATCATTCTGTATCAGTTTGTTCACTTACTAATGTATTCTCAAGCCACAGATTATGATGAATTTCTGAATCTGGTAAAGATAGCAACAAAATATTTTCTTCACATTTCATAATATGAAGATGTAGCAGTTTATACTTCTGAAGGAGATATTAATCACCATTTTAATTCTCTTTTTGAAAGAAAAAAACATTGTATCTATTCGGAAGCAAAGGGAGGCTTCAGGGATAATTTTGAGAGTAGGGTATGATAAGACACTTCAATTAATTAAAATCAAAAAAATGTAATGGCTAGGAAAATTTGTGTTGATATAATACTCCAAAATTAGTGGAGATTTGGTGCCTGCCACAGAGCAGTAGGTTGAAACATGATGATTCATAATAATGCATTATACTTTCAGCAAATTGTCTAATATATTGCATTCATGACATTTCTCATGACCAGTTTGAGTTCCTAGCCAACCTTAAAGGCCAAGAAATAGCATCTTGGAAGCCAGGAGAGGAGGAGAACTCTCTTGGCCCCTGAGCCATGGCAGAGTCCTGGTCATGAGGCTATGGTAGGCAGTGCTGCTATCTGGGAGTCACTGGGAACTGCGAGTCTCCAGCTCTGGCAGATCCCGCTAGATTATAATAGATGGCAAACCTCCATCGACTTCAGGCAAGGAAAATATCCCATCTTTTCATGTGCAGTGTGAGTAATAATTAAAAGAAACATATGGGTTTTCAGCTGATGTACAACCACATAAGCATTATCAGATATTTTTCCCCCATCCATGTCCTTGCTCCATGGATCGATTCACTTATCCAAAGGCATCAAAACTCAGCCAAAAAAACCAGGCGCCATTCTTCTATTGTGTGCTTCCAACTGCAGCGCTACCTTTTTCTTTCCTCAGAAAGAGAACGCAGACCGCCCTGCAATTAGCAGCAAAACCATGAATACTTTCTTCGTTAACCACAAATGGTTCTTTTCGCGACGAGCGGGCTCACATATGTTCTAAATATGTTCAGTTTCATTAGGCGGCGAAGCGCTGTGGATCTGCTATTTTATTCAGGAAGGCAAACAAGAGCTGCATATGTGCAACATAAGTTGAGGAGAATGGGAAAAACTCAAGGCACTTGCAGAGTGCCTGAGATGCTCGGACGTGATGATTTAATGTGGGATTGCACCCAGCTTGTTTCCATCAGCCTTGTCACTAGCTGAGATCAGCACGATCCAACCGGTGATGCTCTGACTGGTGATGATCCGACCAGTGATGCTGCTACCCTTTGCCAGCTTGAAAGTCCTTCAGAGAAGTGGACCTGGGGGCTGCAGGGGGCCAGTGTGTGGGGATTTGTCCCTGCTGCCCAGCAGCATCCCCCAGGCTGAGGGGCCAGCAGCTGCTCCCCAAAAACCCTCTCCGAATGACAGTTAACAAAGGCGGCTGCAGCAGGATGTGCTGCTGATTCCTGATGCCTGCAGGGTGTGAGGGGTGAATTCATCCCAAGTCCAAGCCCCCACACTGGGGGACAGCTGGACCCCAGGGTGCCAGAGCAGTCTGCAAGCTGACAGAGATGGCTGGGGGCTTCCCCAGTTTATCTCCTATTGGAGAAAAATCTCTCAAATTTTTCCATTTGTAGTCATTAGGGATTTTTTGCTTATTGCTTTGTTTCTCTAGTAATCTCATCAAAATGTTCCAAGAATTGAAAATGCTAGGTTTTTTCATAACTCAGAAGCACATTCACTTTTTCTTGGTTTTTTTTCAAGCCATTTTGGACATGAGAAGCAAAGCAGCAGGTTCTTCAGATCTCCGTGTCCCTTTTCTGTCTTTCCCAGGAAGGCAGGATGGACCAGTTCTAATCCATGTAGCAAGTTAATACAGTGTAGCAAATGAAGATTTGTGTAAATCACATTTTTTATGTAAACACATACAGTGTTAAAAATATTCACACCCTTGAGTGTTTCCCATCACGTGTGCGCTAATGAGGGGATTATGAAATATGTTTTCTGTGCTTTACACTTGGTCCCTCTGATCCACTCTCTCCCACCAGAAGGGACCCTGGGGAGGGTGGCCCTGCCTGCGGGCAGGGAAATGCTGCGAGAAGTCGTAAGAATGTGCGCTGTGTCCTTGATCCCTCACAAGAGCTGGAGCTGCCGCGTTACTGACGCAGTGTAGTGGGACTTTGCATTCATCAAGGGGAGAGTTGTCTCCTATGGAATTGCGACCTGTTGGAGGCACCTGGGGGGACTGCAGAAGGTGATCCTGACTGGATGTCCACCCATGTCTGCAGCCTTGCAGTGCCCTCGCTTCAATTGCATGCACGGAGTGATATTCCTCAGAAATAAAGACAGCAAAATATAAACAAAGAAAAATAGCTCTCAGAGGGCTCCAGGAAAGGAGCTGTAAGAAATTAATCTGTTACTATTTGCTGATGGTGTAGAGATATGTTTTAAATGCCTGATTTGTGGCAGAGAAGCAGTTGGAAAGCACCAAATCAAATAAAGGAGTGAGAGCTACTGTTGTAGGAACAACCAGCAATCAATAAGTATCCCGATGTCTGCTGCAACTCTATTCATTTTTCTTTCCCCTAAACCAAGGAATTCTATTAATAATGTCTTAGGCTGTGCGTGGACTGCTCTGTAATCTTTGTGCAGTGCTGCTGAGCAATTTTCACCTTGGCACACCCCATGCCTGCTGCCAGGAGCTCAGGAAGCATAGAGTTAAATAAGTTTGCCTTTTCCTCCATCCGAACAATTGGAATCAGCAGTTTGCATTATTTTAAAAATGGATGCTTGGAATCAGCAATTTTCTTTTTCCCTCTTTTTTTTTTTTAAGATCTTGAGGGGTTTTTTTATTTAAAGTGGAAAACTACATTAAGTGCAAGGCACTCAACAAAGAAACAGTCATAAAGCCTAAGTATTCTTAGAGTTATAAAATATGTCCGTGGTGGCAATTCTACTGCCAACAATGAAGTTTTAAGCATTAATATGCCTTCATTGCAGTTTTAATGCCTTAATATTGACTCTATAGCTCTTTTGGGTAATTTTGCTTTCTCTGGTACTTGAAAGGTGATGATGTCAGCGTTCTTCATACTGATTCATATGCAGGTTGATGAAGCTGAGTTATTTATTGAGTTCCATTATATTTTCTATAAACATTAGTTCTCAATAAACAGAGACATTTAGCCGAGGGTTTATTTATTAAATAGGTACTGTACAGATGGTTTTGCCACACATGATGTGCTGCAGAGGATATTACTCAGGAATAATCAGCTGTGTTATAGCTTGGCTAAATTAATAAGATGATAATGATGAAATTGATGCTTTTGAGCTAGGCTTGGTAAATGGTTTTTGCATAAACAAACTGATAAATTTGAGAAGCAATTACTTGCTTGTCAAAGATAAAAACACAACAGGGCCCATTTATAGTTAGGTCCTATTTATTTTTAAAGATTGTACCAGATTTTATGTTTAATACGCTGCAATTAAAAAATAATACTTAAATGAAGAATAATAAAAAACTAACTTTCTGAGCTCTCCGTCAAATCTGAAGATGCAGCATTGCTTGGTTAGACAGCAAGTAAACTTTTTTCAAGGCTTTCACTACATCTAGAAAAAATATAATTGTTTTGTGAAAGATGCTGTCTGGAGTTGTGCAATGCAGATTCTGGCAGCGCTTTGGTAGCAGTATTTGCTCTAAAATTAAGCTGGATTTCAGCTAGAGAAACAGTCTCCAATTCCCTGTTTAATGTGGATTTCTCTGCAGTGATCACGCAAGCAAACAAAACACACATGTACTCCCCACACACCCCACCTCCAGGTACTTGCCAATAAAATAATGAAATGGGTGTGGAGAGAAGTATGTGTGCACCTATATATGCACAACAAAGAAGATATCACTTGACTTCTCTGCTAGGAAGTGTGTGCATTATGTGATTTTGCACACCAGCCAGAGTAGCTTATTTCTGTTTATTTAGAAGAAACAAAGGGACAGGTGATGTGCAGCCCTTCAGGTGGCCCCACTGGAGGGGAGCTCCTGAGTGTCTGACACTGTGTTCTCAGAGAGGTAGCAGTCTCTACAGTGACTGTGATTGGTGGTTTTCTTCTGAGGCTTTGAAGGCACCTTATTACACATATTTTAGTTTTGTAATGTCCCTGAGAGAGAGATGTTGTCACACAGCGTTTTGCCACCTCCGTGGTTGGGACAGGCAGCTCTCGTGTGCACTGGTGGGACAGTGATGCTCCTAACAACTTCCTTCACCTTCCCATGCACTGAAGAAAAGATTTGGGCCTCCAGTTATTTCTTTCTTTTCTTGAAAATTTCTGTGCACCCATGTCTTCTACATAAACGTGCTGCTGTGGGACTGTCCTAAGTGGTTATACCTGAGAAGAGGAATAGGATGGCCTAACACAGCAAGCGGCACAGGCATGTCCTAACTTAGGTGTTTCCACTACGTGTTTTCTGACACAAAAGGCTTGTACTTGTAGTCCTAAAAGGCCTTTTGCTTCTGTAATTTTCTCTGTAAGGACCTAAAGCCAATAGCAATGTGTGGGAAGAATCCAGCTCTGCAGCAGCATGCAGCAGCACAGACAGGAGGTCCTGCTCACCCAGGACTTCCCACCTGGCAGTGGCATAGCACTATTGGGAGGTTTTGCAAAGGGAGTGGGTAAGGAGCCCTTCTCCTTGCTATTTAAAATGTCACACCACGAGCAAAAAACGTATTTCTAACAATCCTTCTTTGCTTTCCTAAGAAAACCCCTTTTTTTGTTAGGAAATTTGCTCCTGAAGTATTAGTGCAAGGTATTCTATGACTTGATGTTAGCAAGTACTTTAAGTGTTTGTCTTGCAGCTGTTCATAAAGGATTTAAGGTCTTATCCCAACCTGAAACCCTCAGGAGGGATGAGCAAGAGAATCATTCTCTCAGAATACAGGCAACAGTGGCCACGTAAAGGAAAATTCATAGCATGTCACAACTTTAGCTATATCTGTAAATTAGTCCACAACTAGACACAGTTTTTGCTGTTAGTTCAGGTTGATTACCTGACTTAAAAGTATTCATTGTAACAAAATGAAACAAGATCATTGGTTTAGCCTTAAAAATCTGAAATGAAGTTGTCTACAGTACTTGTGTCAAAAGTATGAAGCTCACTGGTGGGCTTTTCCATACCATGTGGGTCTGGGTGCAGCCTGCAAGGGTGCTGGGAGCAGCATGGTTCCTGCTGCAAAACCCAAACCAAGCTGGCAGCCACCACCTTGGCACTGTCCAGCTCCCACCACCCCAGAGGGAGATGAGACCCTGGAATGCTGCAAGGGATGTGGGTGTACCCCGGGTGGGAAGAAAGGAGAAGCTGTTGCTTCCCAGTAAATGTTCCCATGTGTCTGGACCCAGAGCTACCATGCTGCGCTTTTATAGTGCCCCCAGGTTGTGCTTGTGGGAAACAGAGGAGAAGGTTTGCATTCACAAAAACATTATTTATAGCATTACAACTATTTATAGCATTGCAACTATTTATAGGCTCTTCACAAATATTTTTAAAATTTGCTTGTGGCTCTGCAGGGAGATTTGAAATTATGTAACTTTGTGAAAATATAAAAATATGGTGCAGATCAACCTGCTCAGCTGAGATGGGTTTGCAGGGGACAGGGACTTCCCTGCACTGCACCTCCAGGAACGAATTTAGCCCAGACATCAGTGTGAACTGACATCCCTGCTGCTGAACTGAACCGTTTTTAGTAAGGAGGTGTTGAGTAGGGAAGGATGAAGCCATTTCCATGCTGTGGTGCCACATTTACCCCGGCTTGGGGTCAGTGTGAAATGGAGCTGATGGATGGTATAGGTTCACGTAGAAGTAGGTCTTGGCAAAAGACTTGGGTGAGAACTTCCTTGGGAAAAAAGAGACTATATTTTTTTAGGTATTGCCAAGCTTCTTGGGGAGGGAAAAAAATTAGAGAAGTCAATGTCACTTCAAATGCTTTCAAATAAAATTACTCTTTTTTTTGAAATTTCATGTAAAAAAAGTTAAGTTTTTGTTTGTTTGGTTGGTTGGTTTGTTTTTGTGGTTTTTTTTAAAGTACCATGTTCAAAGAAAATACTTACTTCAAGTAAAATAGTGAAGATTTTCTGCTAGTGAAGATCTTCTCTTCCTGTACAGCTTTACAATACCCAAATATATCACTGGTCAACGAAAACTGAGAAAGAATTCTCCCAAAATACTGCTGAAGTTTTTTCCTGTTATAGGCAAGGTCGGTGCTCAACTTTGGTTTTGGTAGGAGAGTCAGCTCTGATCTGCTGCCGCCAAAAAAAAAAACCCAAAAAAAAGTACTCTGAATAGAGAGAAAGCTGAAGCTGCAGCTGCACAGGACGCCTGGGCTGAGGGCTGCTGGCCCCAGGGGAGTTGTGTGGAGCCTGCAGAGCCCTGCCTGGCCTCTGCCCATGGGGCCACGGCGGCTGAGCAGCATTTGCCGGCGCGTTTGTCACCGCGCACGGAGCAGCCGAGCGACGTTCGCTGCGACTCTTGCGCCTGCCTTGAACCCCTGCGTACGGCGGCGCTTCAAAACAGAATCATTCGTTATTAATTAGGTCACAATAAAAAAAATCCTACGGTTGCATTCGTGACACTAAATAAGCCGATCGCAAATAATGCGACTGTAATGAATTCCAAAGGAATAAGTAATGGCTGAGCCATTAGCATAAAGTGCCAGCCGCAGCTCTGCGCTGCCCGCCTGCCCGCCTGGCACCGCTTCCAAACCCACCCAGCCGGCCGCCAGCCCAGGCGTGGGGGTTCCTGCCACAGGCTGCCGCGGGGGTGGCGGGAGCTGTCCCACCCCCCGGCGTGCTGAGGGGGGTCAGGGTTCTTTGGTGACTCCCACTGGGGCTTGCAGTGGCACCGCCCTCGGGACGGCCACCCCACAGTCCCTTTGCAGGCAAGAAATAAGATAATGTGGAAGCATGCAGGAAGATATTTTTGCACCTCTTGCTCTAATACATAATCAGAACTTTCGTTCCATGTTTTGCACAAGCAAATTAATTGGAAATTTATCTGACCAGGAGTTCAGGGCAGTGTACATTTAAAGCAGAGGACATCCCTGTGCATTTGTTTGCTCTCCGTCATGGAACAATTATCTGCCCATTTAGTAAATTTAGCATTTGTTTCTATTTTAATAGAAGCTCCTAAGCATAAAAAAAAATCAGACCACTTCTGACTGTAGCATGCTTAAAAACCTCCAAGAGGAAAACACCACTTGCAACCCCCCTTCTCCCACCCAGAGCATCACCCCAGGTGTTTGCAGGAGGCCAGTGGACAGGCAGGAGATCCAGCCTGCAGTGGGACAGATCTGCACAGTGCTGGCAGTGACAGCACAGCCACCTGGGCAAGAAGAGAGCTCAGAGAGCAGGAAAATATGACAGGATGAGGCTGGAGGCAGAGGGATGCAGGGAAGCAAAACAGGGATGGTGGGGCTCTAGGAAAGTGCTGTTTCCCCCAAGCTGTGTGGCTGTGATGCGACAAAGTGACATGGTAAACACTGCACCAGTGGCTCTGGGGACTTTGGCCCAGGACAGACCCTTCCATCAGCCTCACCAGGCACCCTGGCATATGAAATAAGCAGAACAGGTAGCAGGGTGGCAGTGGGACCTGTTTTGTCAGCGTCCCTTCCCTCCCAGCATCCAAGCAGACAGGCGCGTCAGGTGCTTATGCCCCTCTCATGTCTGCTGTTAAAAAACCCAGCCAGGGAATGTCATTAGAAACAGCCACACCATCTGCCTTTTCCTCCCCTCCCCTTTAAATAAGGAAACACCTTGTCAAACACATCCCACTAAATATCCCTAACACCCTCCCGCGCGCTTCGCGCTCAGCGGTTCATGGGATCGTGCACCATCTGGACCCTCGCGCACCATCTCGCCGGCGAGGCCCCGGCTCGGACCCACCGCGTGCCCATGGCCAGGGGCAGGTTTGCACCACCCACATCCATGGGTGGCGGCAGGAGGTCACAGTATTAAGCAAAAGCAATGAGTTCATGGGGAAAAACAGCCCCAGCAATTCCGTATTGTTAAACCTAGAAAATTAACCAAGGAGGACCTTAAACATAGACATTTATTAACATGTAAATGGACTGAGTCAGCAATTAGTTAATAGTCAGCATAATTGAACAGAATATGGCAATGAAGGTGCCATTTAATTATTCTCATTTCATTTAAGATAAGTATTTACTACAATGGTGGGATTTCCCTTGTCTTTGGCAAGAAACACCAATATCAAAGTATCAAACTGTGTCAAAGTTTCTCGAGAACTTTAAAAAGGCAGGTTGCCACTTGCTGTCCTCACAGTGCTGGTCCCTGATGCCATGGACGAGCATGGCCGAAGAGCACTTCTGCGCTTGGGATGGCCCCTGTGAGACCCAGTGAGCAGTGTCTGTGGGCCCTGAGCCACACAAGGTGGGTGCTGTGTGTGGTTTGGGGCTTGCAGCTGCTCAGCTCCCTCCTGCCACAGCCCTGCAAAGCCAGGCAGTGTCTCAGGCACACGTGTGCACACACGGCCCCCCAGCTCTGCTCACTGACCGTGCAGATGAGTCTTTGTTCTTGGTGATTACTGTGCAGACAACACACTCACCCGGCTGCACCGAGACACTGCGTACGCACCACGCGATGTGCTGATAAGGGAAATAGTGTGCAGAAGAGCCTAAGGAGATGGAAGAACATTATTTTAAATTATCTTGAACATAAAAAACAAAGTGAGGATTTGGCAACCTTGCAGCAAAAACCTCAAAACCAGTTATTCCTTTTAAATAAAAACAAAAATGAGAAACAGTAACTATTAGAAATCCCACCTGGTGCTTTCTCTGTGTTAATGATGCTTCTTAAATTGCATGTGGGTAAATGGTAATTTTGTCTCACACCATTAAAAACTAATGGAACCCTTGATGATAAGAAATGCCATAGCTAGCTTGTTGGAAAACGTTTAATTAATAAAGTAATAAAATTATTGTAAACTAGTGCAGTTTCACAGAGGATTCAATGGGATATAAAACAGATAAAACATCCATGAGAGTTGATACAAGAAATAAATGCTCCTCTATAAAAAACAGCACTATAAAGTTAAGCTGGTCTGTGTTATACTGACTTAACACAAGCTATGATGACACTAAAGGTGTTTGGATGAGCCTTTCATGGGTAGTGGTGGGAAAACCTCCTGAGTGCAGACAGGTGTTTTCGTGAGGAGCAGAAAGCCAGCACACCTCCCCCTGCACTGGTGTAAGCCCGAAGGTGGCTGCTGATGGGCTCTGCAGCCCTGTGAGCCCATGAGAACAATTCTGATGAGGTTATTGCTGTTACCGGCCTGTCCCAGAGGCTCCAAAGTGAGGGACACCACCTCCGCTGGCCTGAGTGGCTCTGGGGTGAGGCACCATCCCACCCTGCTGCTACAGCCAATTTGATGCATAATTTTTTATGGAACAAGTGGTGTCAGAGAGTGGAGAAGAAGGATCAGACACTTTCCTGCCCCAAGGAATGACCTCTGGTGCTCTGTGTAGCCGGATTTCAGTTCCACGCAGGTGGCCAGCTGGTGGCATGGCTGTGGCACCAAGCTTTTACACATTGTGGCTTGGTGCATGTGCATGACCTCCCAGCTACTCCACAGGAAAAAAAGGGTTGGAGAGTGGCAAGTATGGGGAAAAACACATTGGCAGAGAAGGAAGGTTACCACTCCTCATCCTACTGCTACTCCAGTTGTGCTTCACATCCTCCTGCAGACATTTTCTAGCAAGATTTGGGAATGGTTTCTTGTAACTGGGAGACTAGAGAGAGGCTTTCTGCATTGCACAAGCTGTGCCAGGTACCCCGGTACCTACACATTCATGTACAGGGACCCATAAGTTTCCATTACACTCACGCCTCAACAATTTGCATGTGTTTAGATTCAGGATGGGTGTCATCTCCCAGCTGCCCCAACTTCCCTTTCTCCTGAGACTCAAGCTGCAAATCTCAGTGACAAGCACCATCAGCTCTATTTTTTGAGCACTCAGCCCATGGTGACAGGACACTGGAGGGAAGAATAGCTTGGAAAAAGGCACACACAAGTGCATCCTGGATTTTGGGGTGTCACGAGAGCCACTTGCAGCACTGGCACTTGTTGGCCTCTATGCAGAACCAGCACTGCTGGGGCAGCAATGCAAGCAGTCTGAGATGTCCACAGACCGATCTGGAAGGTTTGGAATCAACATGGGCCAGTATTTTTCTAAACCTCCAATGACATTTCTCTGTACAGAGCTAGAAGTGTTTCTTTAGTGGGCAGGCATACCTTCTTTCCTCCCACATCAGAATAGTTGATGCTCACACTGGGAAATGAGGGACACTATGCTGTGCTCCCAGTGTGGATGGTTTCTTTTACCAGAGCTTTGTACAAACACCATCACAGCCACAGTCTCTGCCTCCCATATAACTAAAAGAAACAATATTGCAGTATGCATAACTGGTATGTTGCTGCAGCACAAAGGTTAATCTTGTGTTCCTTAGCTGCTTATGGCTTGGTTGTAACAAGAGGATGGTCAGACCTTACTCATAGAAAGTCTGGTCTCCCCACCAAGCCACCATAGACACTGCTGTGCCACTCATGCAACCACAGCTTCTGGTCAGCGTTTGAAGCAACATCTACTTTTCATCTGAGCATCTCTGGTTTCCTCAGCAGTTTCCACCTTGATCATAAGTTAGAAGCCATCCTGCTTGATCTGTATTTTTAAAATGAAGTGGGTGATTTTTTTTAAAGAACATCAGCACAAATAACACTGCTGACAATAACAGTCACTCACTGCTGCCCAACTTCCCGGGTGCCACACCAAGGGCTCCTTACTCACTTTGGCCCCCACTTATGGAGAGACTGGTGATAGAAAATCTTTTCCCCACCCAAGGCACCATCCACCTCTGGGAAACCTACTGTGGTTTCCTCTTGTAGGCAGGTTTATTTTTGAGGTAGCCTTAACAATGTGGGCATGAGGAGAAGGCTGCTGCTCTTTACTGAGGCAGAGTGAAAATGTTTGTGGGGCTCCATAATTCAGCCCCACTGGCAATACCAGCAATAACTTTTCTATTTCCATGGTGTGTGAGAAATGGAAAGATGAGCAGGAGTGCATAGAAGATTGGTATGGCCAAAGCTGGGATATTTGTTCCCTGGCAAACTGTGGTTGCTCTTGATTTAGCCACAGTTTTCCCAGCTGATGTTTTGCAAACCCCACAGAAGATTCAGCTTTCAAGGCTGTGAAAGTGAACATGGGGCTGGAAGCCGCCCCTGCACACACTGGCAGGGAGTCAGGCCGAGCCTCCTTCTTTCAGAAGATGTTGCTTGTTCCAGGACTGCGTGGCTGTGGGGGCAGTTTGGGGACGGAGATTTAATCTTTTATTTTTCCCATATGTCATGAGTATGTCTAAGATGATGACAAAATAATAAGTTGGTGGCTGCTGGAAACTTTTTTTTAGCAGCTGTGTTTTTAGAATATTATAATTAACCATCCTTTTGCCTTAATCACTTATAGGCTTCTAAAATAACTCAGAGTTTACTGTACCTTTTATCAACTTAAAGCTTTCCCATGAGGGGATTATGACTTCATTTTCAGGAAGGGAGAGCAGAAGAAGCAGGGCAGAGCTAGAAACATGGAGTCAAGTTTATCAGTCTGGATTACAGTGTAAATTACTAAAATTACTGTAGTGATTTTAACTTACAGCCATTGTACCAGGAGCAGGAAAAGAGGTGACATTGTATTTCGTCTGCACAGTGACCAAGTCACTTTGCCTGGACTAATTTATTGCAGAAATTGTAATGAAGTAAGTGTGGTATTTATTGGAAAAAAGCAAGGGTGAACTGTGAATAAAGGGAAAAGAACAATTAAAAGTTGACTGTTAATAAAGCATGTGGGTGACAGGGCTGTCTCCCCACTTGGTTCCAGCACTAGGCTCAGGTGAAAGCAGAGGGCTGTAGCTCAACGACGCACTCCTGTCTGTCAGTGTTAGATTTTCGGGGTTTTTTTATAAATGACATGTTTTCTTTTGGCAGATGGGAACAAGCCTTGAAGAATAAATTTTTTGGAGGCAAATTGGCTGCCTGGAAATATATGTATTTAGGAACCTGTCGGGTGCTGTGAGTGTCAGCACCGCCCCAGCTGAGCTGGCCGGCACCATTCCGCAGCTCGCCTGCTCCAGTCTCCTCACAGACCCCCCAATTCCCCAGCCGACCACTGCCAGGTCAGAGCAAAAATAACAACTCCGATACAAGATTTGCTCTGGATATTGCTGATATTGCTTTGTGCCTGCCTTATAAAACTTCCCCACTGGCTATTTCTCCAGCCAGGGGATTTTACCCAGATGAATGTGCTTGCCTCCCTCTCACCAGCTGGCAAAATCCAACTTATCTGTAAGTGGAAATAATGCTTGGCCTCGGGTCGATCGGAGCCGCAATGCTCTTTACGAGAGGAGGCGAAATAAAACCATTCCCCGTGTTAACAGCTGCGAAAGCCGACGTGCTGAGAGGTTAAGTGATTTGCCGGGTGTGAAGTAGGATGGTGCCTGGCTCTCGGGAACCCTTTTTTGGGAGGGGGGGTCAGGAAGGCGATGGAGGAGGGCATCACAGACCCCAGGCATCACCACAATTCCCATTCCCACAAGAGCACCTGGTGGGGGAACCACCTGTAACATGCCTTCCCCCAGGCCAGGAGTAAGGAAAGTTTTACCAGGAAAAAAATATATTCTGCAAAAATCCTCCTAAAATTAGGTACTGAAAGCGGGTGTTGGGTTTTGTGAGCCAGCATCAGAAATATGTGGCAGCTGGAAAGATTTTGGAACATCTCAGAAGTGCCTAAGTGTTGGGAGGTAAGCAAGGGAAGAGGTAGATTAAGCCAGAACTCAGACGCCTTGAATCCTAAATCAGTGTTCATGCCCAGCACAGTCTCTTGTCTGTCTCGGGACATTAGGCCACATTCAGCCAATAGAAATGAGCACCTTTAGTGATTCAGGACAAAATTCAGGATGTCCAAATCAGAGCCCAAGTATCTATATCATTCTTCAATATAGGTGGTGCAGCATATGTTCATACAGCAGAATAGTTCATTTCCAGAAATATAATATTTTTTGCCACTTTATTCAAGAGATGTGCTAGACATGAAGTGGCTATATATGTACAGGTAAAGGTAATAGGAAAGGTACCATAAAAGGCACACTGAAAAATTAGGAAGTGTTGTTCCCCAGTTTTGTAGGGTCGGTAAAACTGATAGCAGCTCCCTAGCAGTGGCTTCATCTCCACATTCACAGTGTGTGTTCTTAACACCTTCCTTCTCTGCAAAACTGAAGTATTTAACCCAAAACATACAAACAAATCTGTTATTCTTCTCCTTTATTAACCTTCTGAGTCCTCTGAAATCGCACACGAGAAGAAAGCTCTTCCCTTTTCCTTTGTCTAGGAGACGAGGTTTAAACTTTACATGCAAATAGATACATGCATACATGCAAACCTACCCGTGTAATCAGGCACATGCAGCACACTCTTTCTTCTTCTCTATAAATATATATACACATATGTATATCCACAGATATGCAGGCATGTACGCATATGTGTGTGTACAAAGAGAGAGAAAAAGACTTTGAAAATGAAAGACAAATGTTAGGGAATGATATTCCCAAGCCCTCAAATCCCTAATCATGAGTTTGAGGCAATATTTGCCCTAATGGGAAATGATAACTGGCACTATTCCAAAGCAAACCTCGAAGAAAGGAGCAATAAAAAAGGAAAATGCTAGCTTGGCAGTTAAAGAAAGAGGAGCCGAAGCGAGAACTGCTGTCGGAGATAATAAAGAATTAACCACAAACCCCTTTTCTATTAAGCACAAAAAAGGATATTAAAATAACATGCCCCCTCCCTAAATGTTTCAAGGCTTGTGTCATGCTTCTCTGCACAGCTTCCCAGGACACTGTGCGGTGCAGGGCTGCAGCCAGCCCCGTGCAGCCGCCTCCCGCTCCCTTCTCGTGCGAGGGAGCCGCGCCGCTCCAGCGCACAGCGAGGCACAATGACGCTCCTGGCTTCCTGAGCTCACACAGTGCTTTCAAACCTTGCCCTTTCCTGGGAGAGGGCACTGGCTGTGAGGGGGCAGTTCTGACGGGCTCCCTCTCCCCTTCCTTCCCTCTCAGGAAACCTGCATATTGGGACGCCTGTTGTACAATGCAGCTTGGCTGCTGTGTTTCCCATAAAGTCCATAGGCACAAAGACATCATTTAAGTATACACTGATTCTTAGTGCACTGTTTTGCAGTTATAGCAGCAAGCAAATGTTTTTACCTTCATGTTCTTACTATTGTTTTTACATTTAGGGCATTTTCTCACTAAGAATTACATGCCATAAATTACACAGAAAGTGCCACAGATCTGGGACAAAAAAAAAGGTGCAAAAAATTGAATCAATAGCTGCTAGGTGTAGGAAAAAAGCAAACAGAAGGGAGGCCCATGACCCTGGACATAGGAACCTCCTGGGGCATCCTGTAATGTTACCAACAAATAAAGATGCTGTTCACCGTGTGTGTGTGCGTGTGTGTGTGTGTGCGCACCTTGGATGCCGTCATGGAGATCTTCACAGCCAGGAATGCACTGGAGAGCCCTAAATCAACACCATTTCTGCCAAATTAAATGTCAAATGATGTGCAGGGTTTTGGTAACTGATGTTTACTATGACAATTTTTAGTTTGCAAAAGAAGTGGTACTCAGGGCCCTACAAACCCAACAGGCTGAAGTTACCCCTTTTTGTCAAGTCGAAGAAACTCTCAATAATCTTACATTTCAAAGACATTTATGACCTAACTTTGGTTTATTAGCACATAAGAAGACATTAATGACACAGAGTAATGAAATGTAACAACTCCTTTAGTACTTTCTTATTATCTGGGTCTTTCACATGCAGTTTAACAAGAGCTAGACCAGCAGCAGCTTTAACAGCATTTTGTAGCTGGTGCTCACTAGGAATGCCCCAAACCCAAAAAGGTATAAGTCAAAAAGGTGAAGATCCAGCAAGGAATCACAAAAAGTTTATTGTAAATGTAAAATGAAGTGTATCTGCCAATAAGGGCTTATTTTAAAAAACAATGTGTGGATTGCACTGATCTTAACCACTAGAAGGGTAGAGCTTTAGAAGGAAAATAAAAAAATGCCCAGCTGTACCAGATAGTTTTTAAACTTAAATATCTTGCTCTTCTGGACTTTAAAAACTCTTTGTGAAGGAGGTATAATCCACAACTCAGGAAAATACTAATGTAAGCTATCTTTCAGAAACAAAAATCAAAAGTCCCACCTGAGCTATGTCCATGCAGAAAAGCAGAGTTAAATATCAGCTGCTTTTATCTGAGTGACTAAATGTAAAAATACTTAACCAGAATTCTACCAACTATTACATTAAAACCCCATCAATTGTCTGCCAATACCAGTCTAGGTTAATTTCTTAGCTGAGCTTAAAAAAACCCCAAAAGATCAATAAAGGTGTAGGTGGAGAGGTTTAAAAAAATAACTACTGGAAATGATGAGCCAAGATCTCTGGAACAATGTGTCCCTGCTTGAGGTACAGGCAGGCTGGTTTTTAGATCAGTCACCTACAACTGTGGTGTCATAAAGTGGAAAAATACCACCGAGAGTCATTTTTAGCAAAGAACACCAACAGCTCCTCTCACATTCACATCCAGTGAAACTCCATTCCAGTTAGATTCATTGGCGAATTGTAAATTCTTATTTGATTTATCAATCACAATTTTATATTGTTAATTCATATGTTCATTAGACAAATCCATTCCTCTAAGGTAATCACTTAAGGTACTGTTGGCATGTGAACATGCACAAATGGATAATTCTTAATGACCTTCCAAGCTGACATATTTTTGGCATCAGTTTTCTGTATCCTAATTTCAAGCTGCCTCTCTGGTGTTATCATAGGGCTGACTTCACTACACAGTGAAGGAGGACTTGCAATTGGAAGTCGTTAGTAAGATTGTTCCCATCAGATATCAGCAAAACAAGGAACAATTCAAATTCTCTCTCTCCTTGGATGAAACCCCTGTGTTTCCAACTGCAGAGATCAGTAAGCAGGCTTCATTTCAGCAGCCTTGAAGGAGAAACCATTCACATCAGACAATTTGACCACATTTGTGACTTTTTCAGTATTTCCACAGTACATAATTTTTGCTCTGCAAATGCTTGGTGCAAAAAAAAAAAGAAAGGCAGGTGGGAACTAGATGGTCTTTAAGGTCCCTTCCAACCCAAACCATTCTATGATTCCAGGAAATTAAATTAAATACAGATCATCCCAGGCTACTGTTCTGGCAGCTGCTCTGCACATTGCCCTCCCACAAGGCCAGGCGTGGTGCAGGTGAGCCACAGACCAGCAGAAATACGGCTTAGCCATCATCTCTTTCAGGGGTCTCATGTATGAGCTCGTGAGGCAGCCTGTGGGTGGATCTTGCACTGGCTGTGCTCACCAGGTTTGCAGAATTACAGAGCAACCAGCTCAAGTACCAGAAAATACAAGAATGTTTTCCACATTCTCAACCTGAGAGATGGCATTTGCCCAGCTGAATGACCATTACTCACAGTGGTACCCAAACTCCAGAAGACTCCGGACCAGTGCTATCCCCACTGAGGCTGTTTGGGGTCTCTCTCCATCCCCAGCCTCACACTCTTAGTGCCGCTCATCCAGCACCATGAGAAGGGGAAAAACAGCATTGTCTTAAACACACGGTTCTCAGGGTTGCCAGCATTTCCACAGTGCTCCCTAGAGCAGATCCCGACAAGGAAAGGGAAGTTTCTGGCATTTCCCAGAGTATACAAGAGGAGAAAGAAATATGCAGGGAAAAGGTGGGGTAGACACCGTTCTGCTGTCCACTGAGTTTTGGCAGTTGGCTTTTGTGGGTTGGGAGGCAGACTGGGAAGTGAGTGAGGTGCAACAGGGGAGAGAGAAAAGCTCCAGGAAAGAGCCCTCCCCCAGCTGGTGGCCAACGTAGGTGGCAGCCCCTCACAAAAGAGCTACCGTGGCCCGGGGCTGTGGGTCGCAGTGGAAGCTGCAAGCGATGTGCGCAGCCTGCGCCCTCCATGCCTGCCCCGCTACAGTCAGTGCCCAGCTGACACCCAAAAGTCAAAGAAAAGAGTTTGCATCCCTCCCTCAAAAGCACAGCTCGGGTTGCAAATCCAAATGTATGGGCAAAATGTAAATGCATTGTGACAAGATGTACGGGGAATCAAAACAAGGAACAAGGAGCGTATGTTTCTTTTAGAGAAATGTCCTTTATCTCGCAGACAGAACGAAGCGTGTGGCATTCAAATGTTAAGATTTTTACACACTTTCATGAAATACTAAAGAGAAACCAAAAAAAAAAAAAGAAAAAGAAAAGAAAAGAAAAAAGAAAGCAACAAGAAAATAACCCAAGTCCGTGTCACTTCTCAGCTAGTTTGGTTATTGCTGCTCCTGAGTACTGTAACATATGCACTTTCCCTTTTGAAAATGTATCAAAGTTGTTATTTTGGGGGTGGGATAAACTCTTACCCATGCATATCTTATGTTTTGAAGCCAAGAATGCTTAAGAACCTGCTCTGGATCCGCACATCAGATGCATAAGTGATTAGTGACAAGTGACACAGAAACAGAGAATGTGCTGTGTTACGATGAATAATAAACACGCGCAATTTATGCAGGCAGAGCGAGCGAGGAGATGGCATCCTGCACTTCTTCCATATAAATAATGTGAATCTCTCGGCAATGAAGCCAGGCCGACCAGGGAGTTTCTCCAGCCCGCCAGCCGCGCAAGCCGGCGGGAGAGAGTGGGGACAGGCGGGGAGGGGTCACCCACCAACAGGGCTGCTCCTGGCTTATGGGTCATCACAGAATGAACTAGTGGCCATTAACTGTCTCACAACTAGAATCACCACAGAAACAAAATTCACAGTGGGCACAATTTTTCATTCTCTGGGAGAAAGGAGCTTTTAGGTAAAAAAATTTGCTAAAACCACTCACATGGTTTTCTGTTTCTTGGGTTTCTGGAGAGCATCACTACAGTGATAGGATTAGTGGTGCTCCTCTGAAAAAATAAAAACTTGGATGAATAAACCCAATTTTTACATGAAATTTCTCCAGGAAAGGCAAGTACATGTCCCTGGGAGACTGTCAGGGCTGAAGAGAACTGGAAGCAGGGGTTTCTGAAGGGCCATGGTGTACTGGGCACGTACCTCATCACTCCTGCATTCTCCATTAGCAAAACCACACACAACACCAAAAAATCCCCCAAATGCCAAAGTCAGCCAGCCATTCATCCTTAGTCCAGTACGTGATTTTCTTTTTGTGTGCCTCTGCCACACATAAACGGCAGAGCTGCAGGACAATGCACACACATCCTCACACAGTCCTACATCACTCAGCCTCATGCTCAGCTGGGGGGATGGTCCCAGGCTGGACATATGGGCTCCTGCAAGATTCCTACTTTGCCACCTTCTTTCCTCTGCCCCTTGCTGCCCTCCCACAAATGAGCCATCCTCCAGGGAAAAGAGAAAGACATAATTTTTTATAATTAAAAAAATATCCACCTGCAACTTAACTCTGCACATTTTTCCTGACTGTCCTGGCCTGCCAACTCCAAGCAAGCTTTTCTCTGTCATTTTTGCACTCTCTCTACACTTCCAGAAATGTATGCACTTGGATAAAAGTAGAAGTGAGAGGGGAAAATGCATATTCTGTTAAATAAAAATAAAAAAAAGTTGAAAAAAGTGTCTAAAAGATGGATGTGTAAAGAAATCATAACTATACTTTAACTCTGAGTTTGAGTTATATAAACTGTACTGTGGTAATTACCAAGCTCCTCCAGATTAATAAACAATTACCATAGTAACTACACCATCATATGAAACCTATGCTCATGAATTTTTAAGGCATAAATGGAAATACACTCCAGTTGAAGAAGTCTCCTATTTATTTTGTTCCTAGAAGACAAGGGAGAGAGATCCATTAAAGGATCTCGTCAAGTTATTTCTTCCTCCGCTGGTTCCTGCAGCCACACTTCGGACAAGTGCCATATATTATGTACTAACTAGGAAAGTCCATTATGTGTGCAGGGCGTGGGGCTGGCAGGCAGTCCCACTCCCCTGGCAGCCTCTGTGCTCTCAGACCGTGTTTTCCCAGAGGGTTTAGGTGACAAGGTGCATCTCTTTATTTGCCAAAATGTAAGGGGTTTGTCAGCATAGCAAGCTATCCCTAGTGGTGCACTGGGCTCTTTTTATTTTTTTATAGATTATGTGTGAGAAAAATTTCGAGTTGATGTTGCATGACCACATACAGGAAAGACATCTCCATCAAATATTTGATAAGCTTACTACCATGAGAAAGTGCTTGCATGCAAATCTAACTTTCCGTGGCACGGTGTGCCTTGTTTCCAGCACATCCACCAGTGTCCCAGCAGGCTGACCCTACCAGAGGGCATGCCACATCCTGTTTTCCACATCTGGAAAAATCCAGCGTGGTCTGCTCTTGTGCCCGTGCCCTGCACCCGGGACCATGCCAGGCACATGTATTCAGCCACCAGGAAAGGGCTCTCTTCAGCCCCTGTGCCTCTGCATGGAGAGGAAGGGCCAACGCTCCAGCAGAGCAGCACTACCCAGGGGCAGACCCCTGTTACCTGCAAGCCAACAACGCAGACCCCCAGACACCCAGCAGGAAGGGCATCCCAGTCTGACATTGCCTTTTCCCTCAAAGCCCAAAGCAAAGCAGCCTCGCAGGACTGCCCTGCACTCCTCTGTCTCTGAGGCACTCCTGACAAAATGTGCCAAAATTTGCCAAAACTTGCCAAATTTGCCCTCAGTTGTAGGAGGCATCAATGATTAAAAGCAGTCTATGAGATACACCCAAGGTGCTTAGGAAGAGAAAAAAAAAAAAAAACAAAAACCAAAAAAGGCTTTCTCCTGCCCCAATATCAATTCTTGTTTTTACACTGTCATAGACAAAACTTTGGTTTGAAAACATGTACTTATAGTCCAGAGTTTAACACAGCTGAGCCTGGCTTTACTGCACTTTGCAATTTGTTTGTAACATGTAAAAAAAAAAAAAAAAAACCAACTCAAGATGACAAATAACAAGATTATATATCAACCTGTTGATTGTTCTGACAGGAAAGCTGAAAAGCAGTCCTGAGTTAAAAAATAGTGTTCAGCATTTGCCATAATAGTCTAAAACATGAGGTGAGATCTCTACACTTCAAGTTTGGGCTGCTTACTTTTGATAATTTTGATGAGCTGAAATAATATCTCCCTTTTTGCAAGAAAGTATTTCTTCAAACACTCTAAGATTTAGGAAAGCCATTAAATCCTTGTGGATTGAAGGTAGAAAAATAAATTATATGTATTTTAGACTGAATGATCTTCCTATAGCAATTTTCAGGGAAAAAAACTAAGAAGAATTCTGCAATTTTAATCTCCTCAGTAGCTTCCCATTACTAAACAAGCAGAACACCACAGTACAAATGTGGATGTTACATGTCATCTTGATCTGCTGCTTTTTTCTTTCATTAAAGCTTTAATGCAGCAATTATGGCTACGTTGCCCTATAAAAAAAGGAAAAGGCAGTTTACTTTAAAAAGTGAAATTGCATAGCCTACTATTTAATTATACACAAATGTAAATGGCCTATTTTTCCATAACTGGTTATTACAGCACTGTTTTACTTTCTGAGTTTTCACAATCTCTAAAACCTACAACGCTTCCTGCTATATAATTGTTTTGCTACATTATTGTTTTCATCTTATTTTTTCTTTTAATGCGAGTGCAGCGGGATAAATCTTGGTTTTAAGCCAGCCAGTACTTCATCTACTTAAGCTTTTATAGATGAAGATTGCTGTAATTATCAGAATACCCGCTTATTTCTGAAGTATTATCTTGGCAACCTGCTGGCATTTACAACCAATTAACAAGCTTTGCCCATTAGTTGCATAAGGGGTATCACAGAGTAAAGCCATTGTGTGCTAATTTTCTATTTTAGATAATCAGTTTGGCCATCCAAAATGGAAAGGGGAAGAAAAGAAAGGTTTGACACCCAGTGGCAGACATGTAAAAATTACTACATGCCCCCCTGAGACAAAGGTATCCAGCAACTGCATGATTGCTTCACTGTCGTCACCACTGGGTTTTAAGTATTTATTCCCTTTGTCTCTTTTGGAAGAGAAAATAGAAAGTACAGCTTCAGCAAAGTAATCATGTCCTCTTTTTATTTTTTAAACACACTGGCTTCTCCCTCTGTCCTCGTGGGCTTGTAATTTCACCAAATTGTACAAGTGTTAAACACGATTTGAAAAAAAGGGGGGAAAAAAGGGGGAAAAAAGAAAGAGTAAGCAATAGAGAAGGAAGCTGGTTTGCCAGCGCAAATCTCAGCCTTCCTCCAGTAATCGCGGGGCCGAGCAGAGCCCTCATGCCAAAGGCAGCCCCTCGCTCGCGTCGCTGCACCGCACTTGGTTAAAGCCATGCGCAGGCTGCGGGTTTAACCAGGCGCTGCTATGAGCAAATGGGTTCCCGGCCGACATTCAGCCCCGGCTGCTGAGCTGCTGCCAGCCCCGGCTGCCTCCTTCCTGCCCTGGGGGGCTTTTTTAAGCATTAACCTTCGGTCGAGGCACCGTTTCCTTTCCCTGCTCCTGGTGCAGAGCAGGGAAGATGCATCGCCATGTAGGTGCCCTGGGCAGGAGAATGCTCCTGCCTGTGACTGTGGTGCTGCATCCTCACAGCACTCTCTGAAGCACTCATCCCCACCAGATCCATCTCCAGAGCTGCCCCATGAGCGCCTCAACCCCGCTTTGCTGCCGCATCCCCACAGCCTTTGACTGGGCTCTGTCTCAGGGACATGCACCCAAATCTGGCACAGAGGGAAGCAGACAGAGCGTGCAGCACTGCTCTGCCCCTGCCCCTCCAGTGACCCCACTGCCACCAGTCCCATCTCCACCTTCCCACCACATGCCTGCTGCACAACCAGCACCAAGGCTCAGTCTTCCTTGATCTCCTGCTGACTCCAGGCCATGAGCTTGACCCTTCTGTACATCTCCATCCTATTTTAAATGCGGCAGCCAGGACCATGAGGGTCTTCTCCCTGCTGAGGCTTGCCCCACACCACATAGCAAGGGGAGAAATGGGTCTCTGATCCTACCCAAAGAGCCTCAAGGTAAATAACAATGATTAAATGATTATGCTGGAGGCAACAGGGCTTACCCATTTAATTGTATATAAAATTAGACATTAGACCTGGTATAGATGCCTGCGTTTTGTAATAAGGAGAGAAACTAATCAGTTTAAAGATGAGCGCAGTTCTTAAAGCATGGTTAGATCCCATTTACTCCATTGAACAGAACGGGTGGATGGTTCATGTTGTAAAATGGTTTTATAAAATGTAGTGAACTGTACAATGACATGCTTTATTTGGCTCCCGTGGTTTAGATTCATATTTTGCTTTAGCATAAGTTAAACAAAATTAAGACTACGATTATGCTAAGAGGATGCAGCCAGTAAAGACAGAAAATGTTGAACTCCTCAAAGTCATAAAGAGTTGTCAACTGTGCAATTAGTAAAGGCTGAACATATACACTGATGTCTATTAAGTCATAAATGAATGAGAAAAATGTAGTGCTTGGCAATTTAATGTGTATATTTGTTTCAATTATTTTAAATTAATTGTTATTGGCTACAATTATTTAAAAAATTAACATTTATGTAAGGTACAGTATAAACCCTCCTATAAAGTTAATCTAGTTATATTGCCAAACTATCTAAAAAATTATTTTGGCTACTGAAAAGAAGTAAGAAAGGCTGATGAGCAGAGTGCTGGGGACAGTTTGGAGCTCCTTGCAGCCTGTTTCCTCTGATGCTGCCCCAGCTTGAGCACCTTGAAGCCCCCTCCACTGCTGTCAGGGAGCACAGATCAGCCACCTCCAGCATCACGAGAGCTCACACGTTTCCTTTTTGGGCACCTCTGGTCAATTTGCCCCCTCAGGTTTCCATTTTTCTAATATGAAAAAAGGGAACTTGTATTTTAGAGGAATTTCTTTCAAAGTCTCAGGGGAAAAAGCCATTATTTGCCCAATTCTAATTAAGTCATTCCCAGTCAAGAGTAGTCAATAGCCTTACCCAAGATGATGACAGAGGCAACTGGAAAATGAGTGAGTGGAGAAATTAAATAGGACCCAAATTACCACAATATGTTCTGCATCTGCAAGGAAGGAGACATGTTCCCCCAGGACTCTAATCTTCATCACTAATATTATTATTAAATATTTACATACCACCCTAAGTTTGCATGACACTTTACAGAGATAAAAGATGCTCTCTTTGCACTGAAGATCTTAGAGCCTACGTCAGACAGTGAAAGTAAAATTAGCAGAAAGAAGACATGATGAAGATTAAGAAAAGGATCTAATGCTGGTGACCCAAAAGCATTTTTAGATTGTAACATTGTGTGGGACTAGGGCTGACAAAAGATCATGGCTCTGGGGCCCTTTTTGCTTTTAGTAGCCATCCGACCACCTTTCAAACTCATGGTAGCCATCTGGACCCATTTTCCTACAGCTTTGACCCAAAGAAAGAAAATAATGCCATCCTGTAACCACTAGAAAAATACTTTTTTTATCTGATTTGTCTAAGGAAAAGAGAAGTCAGGCTGCAATAGTTCAGCAGTTCTGGGCTGCATAAGTGGGAGAAAGGCCTGTGCACTACAGCACAGAGCTGAAAATAGAAGTAAGAGTTGCTTGGTCCTTCAGCTTGAGTTTTGTCCACTTTGATTAATTCCCTCACTTCATTTTCATTTCTGCCACTGTAACTAGACAGCCATGATGAATCAGCCTTCCCTCACAGATACCCTGGGCTGGAGCTGCTCTGGCCTTTTGCTGGGGCTGAAGAGACAGCAGCAGGAAATCAAAGCAGCAAAGGTGGACAGGTGGAGATACTTAGCACAACTCTACCTGCCCGGGGCATGGGGTGGGTACCTACTTGGTAAAGTACATGGAATATACCTCTGCAGGAATGATGCTAAAAGCCCCTCTCAAGGGGGGGTAACACCCTTTCTATAAAGTCCATAAAATTATTTAATATGTAGACAATGCTACTGTGGGTAGCAAAGCCAAGCCCAGAATTAAGCTGCAGTAGGATGATGCCCCTCTCCTGCCTCCAGACATGGAGGGGACATGGCACCTCCAGCAGGAGCCAAGCCCACCCTACAGTTCTCTCTCTGCAGTGCTGCACCCAAAACTCCCTGGGATGGGAGACTTTGGAAGTAACAGCAGCAAGGGCAAGGCGACCAGGCTTGAGTACAAGTGGCAGTCAAAGAGAAGAGGTGCTGGAGCCTCCACCAGAGGGGTCCAGCTCAGGTGGCAAAAACCCTTTCTGGGTCCTCACTGCCCACCCATTATTTTCATTCACAAATTTGGTGATCAATAAAAATACCTTTTCTGCCTTTTATATTTTTAAAACTAATCTGAGCATAATCAATGGCAATGTGAGCTTTCTCCAGGTTTCCCGGAAAATACACGTTTGTTGATGGACCCGAGGCATCGTGCAGAGAGAAGCAGCAGCACACATCAAATCCCCTGAGACAACAACAGGCAGGACGTGCAGGGCAGAGGAGGTGCAGTCTGAGGCTTCCAGCAGCACAGAGATGCAGGCACACGCATGCACACAGACACACACACATATATGCACATATACCCATGCACATACACATATAAATGCTCCCAGCAATTCAGTTAGATTAATTTGCTTTGGCTATTCAATTATTTTCCTGGTAGAGTACTTAAAGAATCAGGTTAAGGCTTTGCATTAGATACACAATGTTCCTTTACCTCCACATGGGTGTTGTGAGACTTTAATTAATGTTTGTAAAGTGCTTTCAGATCCGCAGAAGAAAGGCACTATAGAAGTGTATCGTCTGATTATTTCACAGCATACAAAAGTAGAGGTGAAAAGAAGTAGTCTCCTCCTTATACATAAAACTACTGATCTCAACTCCTGCATTAAAAACAGCCCAAGATGTTAAGGAAGAAAAGAATTCTGACCATGAACCTACTTCAGGCTTCCCCTTTGCCTTTTTCATCTGATTTCTGGTTGAGTGAAATAATAAGCTATTGTATTGCTGTAAACTCTTTGTAAGTAGATTTGACTAAGACAACAGAGTTCAGTGCCAGCAGCTACTCTGATCATTCTTTTAAATGGAAATTTACCGTCTGCTGCATCACATGGAAAAAATATAGAACTATTTTTCACAGCTTGTTCACTGAACAGATTATTGGAGGGAAGAAAAAATAAAAAGGCTTCATTTTCTACAGATCCCAAATCTTAGCGTAGAAAGTCTTGGCAATTTCCTTTTGAGAGGAGACAGATTTCACTTTCACATTGATTTAACAATGAGAAGTGCATCCAAAATGAGGGCCTGATTCTGAGCATTTAAATGGTTAGCCATAGCTGACTCCATAGCTTATCTATGGGAGCAAAACTGCTCACATCAATAAGCCTTTGTAGGATCTGGTCCTAATATAGAACCAGTTCTTGATGTCATAAAATCTTTTTTAACAGCATCTTGTGTTACATTTAATTTATTTCACATGGCCTCATAAAATAAGATAAAAGCTTGTAAGTCTAAAAGTCATATTAAAAGGATGGGGGAAAAACCTCCCTACCATGTATTCATGTTTATTAAGTATTATCTTCATGCAACTTACATACTTTTAAATCCAGAATTTCCAAATTGTTTCTAATCCTAATGGCAGTCATCAAGAGCTGACAGTGAATAACGTAAACATATTACAACACACTCACTTTTTGGAGAAGAAACTCCTTCCCAAAGCTCTCACCAGACAGGTCAACCCTTTCAGCTCCAGGCAGGAGCACAGGGCCTTACAAAGGTGCCTTTCCCCTCATTTGGGTGGGGCATGGACAGACAAAGCACAGTTGTGTGTTCTAATTTCCAAACTTAGCTGGGAAGCTCCGGGATGACAGGCACAAGAAGCACGGACTTGCACCATGCATGTTTTAATCTGACAGTGGCCTAAAAAGTGCACAAGCATCTGTTCTTTAATATACAGAAAGTCTTCAGACAGAAAAACATCCTTGGGGCCAAGAAGGCCGATGTGCTTTCTGCTTCAGCCCAGGGAGGGGAAGGAAGGGACTGGAGCCATAGTCCCCAGGACATCAGCTCTGCTGGTCAGAGCATGGTGCTAATAATGCCAGGGTTGTGGGTTTGATCCCATAGCAGCTATTCACCTGAGAGCTGGCCTTGATGATCCTTGTGGATCTCTGCCAACTCAGAACATTCTGTGATTTAGGGAGAGCTTACCTGAAGCCCAGTGGACACAGCCAGGACTTCCCAAAAGACATGCATGGTAGCCTCTGCTGTGGTGTAGTTTGGCTCTCACAGATTCCTCACAGAAAAAAGGCTCATTTTTCAGTGGTTGAGGGACAATGTTCCTGGATCCTGGAGGATAGGTGGATTCAGAGATGTAAGTCAGGGTGTAAATCCTGGTCTACCTTTAGGGCTCCCAAAGGTGTGTGTGCATCTGGGTGGCTGGGTACTTCTCCAAGGTTGGCAGTTGGGCAACCAAATGCCAGATGGGCCACCTTCCTATTCATAGTATGGGTCCTATACTTGTGCAAGTGTATAACAGAATTTATTATGAAAGTGCCTTCAGCACCTCAGAGCATGTCAGCGACCTTGGAGAGCTACTGGTATGAGTACTTGTTTGCCAACAAGAAAAAAGCTAAAAATTAAAAATTCTCAATACTATGGTATACGAGCTAAGGCAATGTTCCATTAAAAAAACAAACCACAAAACAAACACACACACACACACACACAGAGAGAAACCACTTGCCCTTTTTTTTTTTTTTTGCTCACATTCCCTTAGTTTATCAATGATAACCATTACCATAAGAAAATGATGAGGTCTTACCTGATGCTGCTGCTAGGAAAATGGTTTCACTACAGAAGGCCATCACAGATGTCAACCAGCAGCAGACCCACAGCCTCTCCCCCAGGATGCACAAGCCAGAGGCAAACCCAGGGGCAATGTGGTAAACAAACACTGTGCTTCCAACTTACGCCCTGGAAAAGAAAAGTTACTTTTGATGAACTAAAAGAATTCCTGAGGACAACTTGCAGTAAAGATAAACTTTAACCATGATCTGACATGACAGTCAATAAATAACTTCAAGATAATCACACGTATCTCTTTGGTAGGCAGTGGTCTAACCCAGGCGGAGATGCTTTTAGAACATGGCTGTTCTCACCAGCCCTTGATATTTTTCTTGCGATCCAGGCAACATCACATTGAAAAACCTACGCCACAGCTGTCAGGGCTTCTCTCCAGCAGATAATTAAATTCCATTGTGACAAGTGAGCTCAAGTTTAGTGACACCATCCCTGCCAACCAAACAAGAATGAGAGCCATCAGCTGCACAGACGTTGATCTCTTTGCTGAAGAAGAGGTGCCTGCAAGTACTTACCGGCATCCTCCCAGGGTAGGTGCTCAGCCCCCAGGAGGTACCTGATAATAACATAAGTACGTCTCAAGGGGTGATTGTGTTGGGAGCAACGTGCTTAAGCAAGAAGGCCTGACAAAAGTGGAGCAAGTCAACAAGTTTAAAGGACATTCAAGATGTTTTCCAAACTAGAAAAAGACAGTGTTTATCTTGGGCAGTTGCATAGTAGGCTTATGCTAAATGCAAAAGAGGAAGCCATTGGTGTTTTTCCCAATGGATTGCGCTCTCAAGTCTCTCTTTTAGGTAAAGAGGGGTTTTTTTCTTCATCATATGTATATCCCATATTCTTGCAGATATATCCATTTTCCTTAGAATATAGCATTTAAACTTAGCTTATCCATCAAAAATCAGACTGCACATTAACTAGTACCTAACAACTACCTTTCTGTTGCTATATTGCTTCATATGTAAATCTGTTATTTCTCGGCTAATTACTGAACTATGCAATTTTAAGTGCAGCTGGAGGAAAATTGCGTTTTTCCTCACAAGAGAAGAATACTGCTTCTGCACTGGCACCCCAAAGAGACTCCCCCAATTAATAATGGGTGGCCAGGTCTCACGTTTAAGAACTGCATGAGCCATACCTGTTCAGTTATTTTGTTCATGGCTCAAGTGTTTCAAGCCAGCATTCCTGCTGCAGTAGCTCCAGAGACACTAGTGGGATGTCACAGTTACAGAAGCATACATCTGCCTCAAAGGTGCTGTGCCAGGCAGAGAACAGCTCAGATCCCACACAGCCTCCAGGCTCTCCCCTGGTACACAGGAGGAGGTGTATCTGGCCTCCAGGGAGGCACTCCAGGAGCCTGCTGCTGAGCCAACAGCCAGAAAATGCAGCACATTTGAGCAGGAAATTAAACCTGACTCTCCCATAGCCTCAACAAATGGCTCAGCCAGGCTGCTGCAGTCAGTCTCTCGGTAGTCTCTCCATCCCCTCTGAGAACTGAACGCTAACACATTCTGAATCAAAGCTGGCTGTCCCAGTCCGTGAAACGTCATCACTGGCAGCTGGGCAGGGAGGCCTGAGGCTTGACAGAACCCCAATGCTGGGTGTAGAGACTTAAAAACATGGCTAAATCAGTTGGTCTCTTTCTAGATCTCATCCTAGGCTCTCAAAATCTGCGTTTATTCATCACCCTATGTGCTTTGCTAGCAGCATTGGCTTCTCTGCTTGTCAACACGCCGACTTCTGAATTCTCAGTGCAAAGGAAGCCTTTCATGGTTTGGCATCCTCTTATATGTTTATGCTTCTCAGGATATATTTTCTAGCCAAGTCTTTAAGTTCTTACATTAGTCCCCAAGCCCAGACATCAATATGTTGCTGATCAGGTCTTTTCACATCATGCTGTTTTTATCTGGAATGCTGTTTCTGATGTATCCAGGGAAGATGATGTTTTAAAGAATGCGGTTAATTATTTTTTTCCTTTTTTATTTAAAATAACACTTGAGCACAGCTATTTCTTTTGCTATAAGACTTCAGCAAGAAATTTGCCTTATAAATGCTATTATGCTGGGGAGGTCCTGATTTGCATCTTTGTCCTTGGATAGCATAGATGTAGCACAGGGGTCCACAAACAGAGATTGATTGATTTTCCCCCCTTTTATAATCTACAATAAAAAGTTTCTTTAAAGGGGAAGAAAATAGAACCACGTGCTTAATATTGAAGAATAGCCTACTTGTGCTTGATACGTTGGAGAAACAGTTCAAGAACACTTCATCCTCCTGCAACTATTTCCTGCACTTCTGCCAAGGTTAGGGAAACCTTGGGTTAGCTGCTGGCTGAATACCATGGGCTGGTATCAGTCTGAACAAGTTCAACTGACTGCTTAGATTTTCATCTTTATTCTACCTCCTGTTGTCTTCCCACTTTGGCAAATAGAAATCACCTTCGACTTTGAGGGAGGCCTCAGCTGAAAGCACCCAACAAAGAGAATTCCTCAGGAGATGCTGGCTGGGGGGTCAAGGTCCTTTCATTGAGGCCCCTAACTCAGCTGTGCTGGTGATCAGCCATCTGTCATAAAAATAAGACTGTAGATCAGCCTGGTCTGGGATCAGGTGGGTCAGAAAACACAACAGCATAGTGTCATAAATGACTGAAAAATTAGACAAAAAGCAAGCAAGAAAAAATCATTTCCCTCATACTTAAACTCCCCTTTTTCCACATGAGTGAAGAAAACAGAAGTGACAGAAAGAAAAAGAATCAGGCAAGTATGACAAACTTTACCTCATTTTTCATTTTGGCTTTAAATGAAAAACACTGCTTTCCAGAACAGTCCTTGGATGCCGATTGGTTTTGCACACAGCTTCTCTGACGTACAAGCCAGAAGAGGAGTAGCACCAGGACAGAGAACAGAGCGACCGACGGATCCCAGCTCCGAACAGCTGCGGGACAACCAGCCCGGCAGGGCTGCAAATGGAGGCTGCAATGCTGCTCCTGCACTCGCTTTGAGCTGCCCCTTACACAGGAACCAGACCTTTCACTGTCCGTTTGCACTGCTCTGGGTCTGAGGGCTACATCATTTTGTGTGCCTTGTGGGAAGAGGCACATGGGTAAACCTGACCTGCCAGAAAATATGTGAAAAATACAGCAAATTTCCCCTCTAATGGTTGTTTTTTTTTTGTAATAAGAATCATGCTAACTACTGCTTTCTGTCACAGGACCATGGTCTGGGCCTAATTTTAACAGCTTCAGTCATTTAGATATAGGAAATGCAGAAGACAGGGCTGGGGAAGAGCTCAAGCACTTCAGCAGATACAGGAGAGCAACACCTTCTTCTGTGAGCTCCCTTGGGGAAATGCTGAAGGCACATTACCATGGCTACCTACCTTAAGAAACAACTCTTTTTTTCCAGTTATTTTGTGGCAGAAGAAGGGACCCCAGTGCCAGCTTTCTTTTTCTCCTTTCTTCCATGAAGGAATGCCAACAGTCGTTCCTGCTGGCCAGCCCACCTCCTCCCATGGTGTCTGCATTCTCCAACCCCTTCAACGTCTCCTGTGGGCCTAGGGCTGTCCTGTCTCTGCTCTCTGGGAGCTGGCCTGCTGCAGATACCCTGAGGATGAGCTGCCAAAACCCCTGCCACAATCCTAGAGGGCTGTCAGGGAAAGGGCTCTGCTGAAGGAAAGTTCAGAAGCAGGAAACAACATGAGAAGAACCAGAGATAATGGGGGAAGACCACAGGTTTTATTGGGGAGGAGGTTTCTGGAAGGACCAGAGTGCATCTCATGAATGAGAAGTCTATTTTAGGATACCTTTTTTTTTTTCCTTTCTGAACAATTGTGGTTAGAATACCATTATTGGCAATAATGGTACTACTGGATAATAAAGCCTCACAGACTGGTCTGAAGTCCATGCAAAGAAATACAAAGATTCCCATTATTTTTGTCTCACCTTCACAAGGAATAGCTACCTTACATTATTAAACATATCTACAGATTAATTTATCTCCAGTTAAAATTTTTGCTTCCTAAAAATGTTATCTAACCGCGTCAGAAAGAAAAGGAGAAGTAGAGGGTGAGCAGAGAAAAGAAAGGCATCGTATCATAAGCAGCTTGCAATGTTACAAACATGAGCATAATCTTTTTCTAAAAAAGAAAAAAAGCACCACTAACTTTTTCACATTTTAGCAAACTTTTCAATTAGGATTTCTTCCTGGCTATTTAAATATGCTTAAAGTAATGATTTGCTGTAATTTGTCTTTTTCCTTTGGAAACATACCGTGCTATTGTCAGCTTTAAAAAAGAAGCAATTTTCTGACTTTTGAGATTGAGTAGGTCACGGAAAAATTACTACTGTGGGAGCCTATAATTAAATCGAAAATGCAGCTGCACCTATAAAAAAAATAAAATTAAGTTTATTCTATTAATACTTGAGTCTAGAATTGTATTTGACTCTTCAGACACAGGTCAGGTCAAATTGTACCTTGACTGCAGAACTTCAGTAGCTGCACAGCCACTTGCAGAAGCAGACATGATATAGTACATACAGACGTACTGGCAAGTATTTGCTGCTATCTGAATTTGAGTCAGTGCAGCATGATTGTCATTTTCACACGTAGAGCCTTTCTTCCCTCTTTTCCTAGAAGTGGCACTGCATCTTTGGGTGTGGGTTTTGTGCTTGTCTTTTTTTAAGAAACTCAAATAAATCCAGGTAAAATCACTAATGTTTATTGTAAATTTAACGAGAAGTATGGAAGGGGGCTTTTGAAGAAAATAATGTGGTACATCTGAATTGAATAAAGATCTTTTCCCAGAATTTGACTAGTCATGAAATGAAGACAAGGTTCTAGACAATACCGTGACACAAAACCAGGCTTTGTGTATTTATAAATAAAATTTATCATAGATCCTGACTGAATGTTCACACGGTACCAGATACAGGCTTTGAATTAACTATTAAGTGAAAATATTGAAAAAAAATTTGTGACCCACAAGAGATTTTAAAACACCTAAAATATACAAAATTAACAAAAGCCTCACTGAGAAAATAAGATACAGATGTTGTCTAATAATTCATAAGACTTATTCTGTCTGATGATAAAAAATGCTTCCACACAAATCTTCAAAGAAATATATAAAATCAGAAGAAGAACAAATCAGTCTAAAATAATGGTATTGATTTTATTTATTAATAGTAATAAAAATAGCTTTTAAAAAAGAATTGCATTTAGGATGATCACCTTTCATGATTTTCTAGGGTTATAATAGGTGGCATTCTACAGCTCTTCTGTGTCACATGATTTTATATATTACACAATAATTTGTAAAACTACATTTCCTTAAAACCTCCCGTAATTTACTAAGTTTAAGGGTTATTTTTTCCTTTCAGCCAACAGGAAGAAAATTATTCTTCTTCTTTTCATCAGTCATTCTCACATGTCCGGCTTTCTGTGCTATTATAAAGAACATAACTAAACCCACTCAGTTTATACAAATGTCTATACCCTATTTATTACATATAATAGGTTGAAACCCTTTCTTCATGTGCAAACGCCACTATTTTAATACACTTACATATCACATCTAATACAGCTATCCACAACCGCTGTGAGAATGAAAACAGGATATCAGAAAGGGTAAAAAAAAGAAAAAGATTTATGAGGAAACATTATACACAACACAGGAAAGATCTCTTTTTCCCGTTTCAGAAATTACTTGTGAGCACAGCACTGTTGCAGAAAGAGCCCACAAAACCTGTATCGTCGCATACACGACTTGATTAAGGATCAGAAATGATCCTGAGAACCAGCAGTTTAATGATTTGATTTCACATCTACAGATCGCTTTCTCCCGGCTGCCTGTTTGGTCAGCGGCATGATTTTTTTTTTTTCCCCTCCAGTTTGTGCCGTGGAGCTGGATTTCTATTTTCCAGCTGCATATATTCCATGGAGGAAAAGAAAACTGATCCATGAAGTTCCTATTTGCATAAAGTGCAGAAACATCTGTCACAAGATTCATGTTGGTGGATTGAAGCATCAGGAGATAGTGCCACTGATCATCTGCCTTAATACTATTGAATTCTGTTTCTGTCAGCAGGAGCTCTGCGCGAGGGTGTTTGAGGAGGCAGAGAAAAGAGACTTTGCTCAGAGAAGAGAAATTCTTACTGTTACTTGAAATGAGTGATCGGTTATGTGACGCCGTCTCACACAAACCCTCAGGAATGAGCTCTGCCCCAGGATCAGTAAATGCCCTGTTCCATCTGATAGCAGGTTTTTTTGCAAATACAGATCTTATAAAGGTATGCGATGATTTAATCAGCATCCTGCAGTTGTCTACAATACACAGCAGGTTTTTTTTGTTAAACCTCATGCAATGAATGATCCACGTAGCAGGGCTAACATTAGAAACTGCTCGCTCTACAGTGCTGGTTTGAGTTTTGGTTTTGGTTTAGGGAATCAAATAAAAAATCTCAAGGAAAAATTATCTGTGTCTCAGATCAGGAAAAATTTCATTCTGTTTCTGTGTGTATATATAATGCATGACTACAGTCATAAATATCAGGTGGAGCAGCCAATTCATTCATACAGAATACGTAAATAGAACAGAAACTCAATGAAATATAATAGCAACAATTTTAAAAAAACCAGAATGACTGTTAGGTCAAGTGTTATTTCTAAAAACACTAAAAATACTTTTGCTAATATACAATTTAATATTTTTGCATTACATTCTGCCCTTTTTTATTACAGACAATTTTTAAAATTCACTAGCTCTGTTGATAAAATTGTACAGACAGATTTCAGGCTGGCCTCCTTTCTCACATCACTGAGAGTCAGAAATCAGTCTAATCTACGGTATGCAGTGCAAACAAAGTGCTCCTCTAAGTTCCTCTGTTTTGTGGAGTTTAACAGCCAATCCAAGAGGAAAATAAAGTCTCTTTACATTTACTGTCTACTTATGTCAGAAGTAGCATGAAGGTGGTCAATACAACACTATTCCCTGTTTTCTGTCAAAAAGCTCTGAGACACTTGGCTTCCTAAGCTAGGTCAGCAGAGATTAATACCACATTAGTAAAATCTCATTCGTCATTGTCATTGCAAAGCAACAAGGCTTTAAATATTTCTTATCCATAGCTGATCTCTCTAACATGTATGGGTGCTGCTTTTTTTTTTTCTCTTCGCTCCTTTACACATTCACAGATACCTCAACTCAACTGCAAATATCCAAGTGCAGGAAATACCTGCTCAGGAGCACAGCACAATAGGGTCACAGGAAATCGTCAAACAAACAATTGTAATAATAATATCCCAACAAGTGCATCAGAAGGGATTCTTGCTCCCATAAACATATTTGTATAAAAAGTTTCTCTGGCAGTGGTTCACCAGCAGGCAGTAATTAGCTAAGATACTTCTTTGTAATTTTTTTGTTTCATAAATAATACAGGAGTTTACTAACAGGAAGTTTGTGGGAAGCAACAGTAAACAGTCTAGCAATCCATCTGTTATTGCGGAGTGCAGGAAAGCTGAATCAGATTCTGTACAAGTGGACTATTTTTGCTGTTTGTGCTAGCAAAGATGTGCGGGAAATGGGCACTTAGAGTCATTGTTAACGTGAACTCTTGTGGACCTCTTTTCTCCCTCACCTTGCAGAAAGGGATGGCTGGGTGCAATTTCGGGAAGAAGCCTGAGGACTTCTGTGGCTGCAGAGCAGCTTGTAATAAACCTGAGCAAAGCAGACAAGGCATTTGTATCAGATGTGAAATATTCAAGTGACAGTTACAAAGTGACTTTTGCTTCCTCGAAACCAATCTCAGAAAGAATGACTTCTAAATTAAAACACTCACAAACTCCTGTTAGCGCCTTCCTCAGCATCAAGATATTTATCAGGAAGAAGTTGAAGGGTTGGAGGGAACTGGAGTAGGAGGAAAGGAAACAAGGAAAAATAAGGTAACGATGGAGGTTGTACTGACAGACTTTCTGTGCCAGCACAAGTAGAGAGTCAAGCAAGGGTGAAAAAAAAGCTAGTATCTTTCCTGAAGACAGACTGTTCTGCTGGCATTGGTCCACCCTTGATATATTGCTTATGAATAGAAGGCTAGAAAGAGAGCGGGGGCAGGCGTGTAAATTAGTCACTACTACTACAAAAGTGAGCTTTCCGTGCCAGCGGCAACGCGGTGTCTCACCTCAAAGATTAATTTGTAGCACTGAAGTGTGTGTCCAAGACAAAAAGTTGTGCTACGAAATAAATGAGAGTCAGAAGTCTAAGTATTGGATTATAGTCTGCACTTGTTAGGAATCACTTAATTTTAACAAGCTAACAAATTCTGCTTATTCACAACGCGTCTGAATATTACACATTGCACTTGGTTTCGAAGAGACAGTAAATACGCAGAAAACCTCTGTCCAAAACAAATCCTGCTAAAAAGACGTATGAAGCTGTCAAGAAACAAACACGTCAAATCGCGGGGCACGGTACCGAGCTGATGGCTGTGCGCTGAACAACGCCGGGCCAGCGGCGCACGGCTGCCCTGCGGGGAGGGCAGTACCAGCGGGATGCTCTCAAGTGTTTACAACGGCAACGCGACGCCTTTGGCCGCCGGCCGGCCCCTCACGGCGCTGCCACACGCCGGGAGGAACGCGGAGGCCGTGGGCTCGCCGGCCGGCCCCGAAGAGCGGAGCCGCTCCCGGCGCGGGCAGGGCCGCCACCCGCTCCGCCACAGCCGGGGCTGCCCGGGCGGCTGAGGGCCCCGCGCGCCTCCCGCGGCGCTCTGCTGCCCCCTGGCGGCCCGCCGCGCGCACCGCGGGCCCGGCGCCCTGAGGGGGCGGAGCGCGGCCCGGCCCGCCCAGGGAAACCCGGGATTCCCCAGGGAAAACGGGAGCGACCCTGGGCCTGCAGCCCTCTGCGGGGCCGCTGGCACTCCCCGGGACTCACAGGGACGCTCCGGAGTGAAGCCCTCGAGGACAAGCTGCCTCTTCTCACCAGGTTCACCCCCGTTTGGACAAGGAACGTCAGGCCAGGCAGTGAGGGTTTCAAGGCTGCGCTGTCTGCGCTGGAATGCAAACTTCGGCAAAAATGGTTTTGCACGACAGCACTGGACCTTTGCCATCGCAGATTATAATAACAATTCAGTTGTTATTCCTCAAAGCGGTAAAATACATTACCGAACACCCGGCAGTGCAGTCCTGTGCTCGAGCAGGGAGTTGGGGCCCGATGACCCTTTGTGCTCCCTTGCAGCCTGACCCGTTCTGTGAGCGTGATCCTGTGAACTGCAGTAGTTACAAATGCTGCATCCTCTACATCAATTACTCCTGTACAATGGCCAGTAACATTTTTTTTTAAAAAAGGACTAAATTTTTTATCATTTTCACTCAAAGTGGTAAAAAAGCCAGAAAATCCTTGTTTTTTAAAAGTCAGTGTCTGATCTGTTTTGTCAGTGACTGCACAGTGCCCATCCCTTCCTCGCACAAGCGCCCCAGAAGTAAATGACACAGCATCACCACTCTACTGCAGGTCTCCCATAGGGACACATCAGGGATGTGGACCACTGACACAGCAGTAGAAGTGAACTTGTCAAAATGTGTGTCCAAAAGCTGTGGCACTGCTTTCTAGGACTCCAGCTGCAGCCTAGCACTGGCAACATCAATTATTTCTAGCTTCTTGATTTGTTTGGGTTTTGGTTCGGTGTTTTGAGCATAGTAAACCCTACTGCTCCTGACTGGTTCCTGCCAGCATTCACCTTGAAGTGACACAGCTCAGCTGTATGACTTTTTTGCCTTGAAGACTGAGAAGGATACCTTTGTCTGATCAAGTAAATCTCACCCACTTCTGCACAGTTCAAGAGATGTGTCACTGAGTCAGTTCTACAAAAAAAAAAAAAAAAGCACGGTAAGAATTGGTGTAATTTTGTACCCTTTTTCTTTTCTTTTTTTTACTGCTTGTTTATCTCTGCATCCTCATGGGATTGATTTCAATGCTCTTCCACAGCCCAGGTATTGAGTGAGGTAGTTAGGATGGTCTGGGGCTCCACCTAGGCACACACAGCCTCTCCACAGCAACAGCAGCTCACTTGAGCATGGCATGCACAAATGTGCACAGTTTCTCTGTAGTCAGAATGAGACACGGCAAGCTTAGCAATCCAGTGTTTTCTGAGATGAAGGGTCCTGATGGTATTTCTGAGTATCCACTGATCTGCAGTGCTTCTGCGACCCTGGGTACCCAGCAAGGCCCATCCAGCAAGTGTTTGGTGTTACAGACATCTGTGCACCACAGGAGCTACAAATGTGAATTGCAGGCTGGCAAAAGGGTCCCAACACTGAGCAGTCTGGACACAAAGCCTTCCTTCCATCCCTCCCTCCCTCCCTCCCAGCTGTGCCAGACACATCTTGTCTCCAGTCTGACAACAAAAGGGTCTAGCACTGGTTTCAACTTGTGCCATTACTTATCTGGATTTCCTGACAGAAGTGTTCTCCAATGGATCCAACAGACTGAAAGAGATCCAGCAAACCTCATCTCTTTCCCAGTGCTCCAAGGGAGAAAGTGGAATCTCCACAAGCATGCCAAAACTTCACCTCCAAAGTGCTGATCCCTCAGTTCACCCTGGCTGCAATGAGGTGCAATAAAACAAAGGCTGTAGTACTTGGTAGAAAACTGAGTTTCTCACCACTTTTGTTTAGCCTGCCTTAACAACCCTGTTGGGTCTTTCCTTAGGCCTCACCTCCAGGCTGGCAAAAAGAAGGCGACTTCATGTCCTCCTTTTACATGGCAATCCTCTCTTTCAGACACTTCTGCTCAAGCTGCCATTCCCCATGAGAGTCTCTGCCCAGGTTTATGGCCCTGTTGTGATCTCTCAGGACACCTTCTCACACCTTCCGTAGCAGTCAGTGCTCCTCCCAGCTGTAATTCCTGCAGTGCCTGCAAGCAGGGGCTTTCCACAGGGGTCAGAAGCTGTGTTCAGAGCTTTTATGGAACTCGTGAGAGCCAAGCATTTCTCCTGCAATGTTCAGAAGACACAAGTGAAGTAGATTGAATTCCCTGGTGCAAGATGAGTTTGTCGTCATAATTACAGAAATGGATGGTCAAACTCCTCCTTGCCAGAGTTCCTTCATCTGATGGAGCTACACTACAGGAGACAGCTTTTCCTAGAGAAATGAAGTCTTTTTCTAAGTCCAGTTACCTCACTTGGATGAATCAATCTGTATTTTATACCACCCCTGTTACTGCTATTTCTCTTGCATTTGGAAGTGATTCATGTTGAAAACCACCAGCCTGTCAATTAAAAGTCTTATAGACAGGGACCTTAGAAATTGATCCTAGACTAGAACCTTTGCCCAAATTTATTGAGTTGTGGTTTATTTCCTCTTTACCAGGGGAAATCCCTGTCTCTATAGTTACATTTTCTCTTCACTCCCGTTTTGTCCCCAGTTCAGTTGCCTGATCCTTACTATTTTCTCTTCCTGTGTTCATGGTGATCAAACCCATTTTATGGGTGGAACAGTATTTCATATGGCTTTAAATCCAGTGAGGATAATTTAAAACAGATTTTAAATCACTGGAATTTTTTAAGACATCCAAGACAAACAGTCCCAGATAAAGGATGTAAGATGGACAAACTATTGACATACTTGCTGACAAAAAGTAAATTTTCTTTGAAAAGAGGAATGCATTGCTTCCAGTTTGATTACTCACAGAAAGTGCTGCTGGGGATATATCAGAGATACACACTTGCATGTTCTTTACTCTGAAATAATGGCAAATACAATTAGCACTAGAAGTGATGAGCACTGATGGATATTTTCTCCTGTTGGTGGTATAGCTCTGAAGTAGGAAAAATTACATTGAAAATACAAGGCATCTAGATAGGGGATGTATTCATAGAACTCAGTGCTTAAAAGAAGACATTGTGTTTTATTAGGAGAAAAAAATCATTCCTAAATAACAAGCCTAGGCCATCAGTGTAGTGTCCCTCTGTGTGGTGTGAAGTGAGCACAGGACAGAGCTAAAGACCTGTGATGGGCATGCCCAAAATGTGCAGAACTACCTACAGTCTACCTGAAAATTGTGTCCTCAAACAAAGACAAAATTACCTGAAAGACTGAAACATAGGAACAATAATTTAAATCTAAGAAACATTTGTAACTAATTTTGCTTTAAAACAGTGATATTTCTATTACAGTAGTTCCACACAGAGCCTCAGAGTTAGGAAAAAAAATTGCCAGATCTTTACAACTCTGAATTCTACTAAAGGCCATCATTAGGTCAGTTTTTGTGATGTTCTATCTGGAGAATTTTTCCAGCCCTAGCACTCTATACATGTTTTTCTGTCTTTGCATAGTTTTCCTTCCCAGCCCCTCTCATTACAGGCAATAATACATCCTCTGTTTCAATTTAAGACTATTGTGTAACGTTCCACAAATCACATCTTGGAACTAGAGTACTCAGCTTTTTTCTTATGCCTTTTTATTTTTTTCTGCCTTGCTTTGGGAATATCCCCCTCTGTCTGCAGTTGCAGTCACGTTCACCAATAGGTCTGGTATTTCTTGAAATAATTCTGATTTCCATCTGCTTCATGTCTTCTCTGTCTACATAATAGCAGCAATACCTGCATTTCTGAGTGCTGCCCCTCTTTGTATGATCTTTTTTCTCCCAAATCTCTGGGAAGCACCAGGTACCAGCTGCTCCTGCAGGTGATCGTGTGTGTCACTGAAAAACTGAACGTGTCAGTAAAACCACCTGCGTCGATCACGAAAGAACAGCAAACATTCTTGCGCCTGAGAAACGAGTTGTGAGACTTCCCGACCCTGTTCAGCCTGGAACACGAGCGGTTCCACCCAGATCCCTGCAAGGCGCAACCTGCGAACCACGGCCGGGCCGGGCGCGGGGCGCTGCCGCTGCGCCGCGCCGCCGCCAGAGGGCCCCCGCGGCCGCCGCCTCCCGGCGCTCCCGGCACAGCCGCTCCCGGCACAGCGCGGGATCAACGGGAAAACATCCCGCACGGAAGGTGCCAGTGACCCTGGAGGAGCAGGGAGACTTCCTTGGCAGATGAGCACTTTGGAACACGCAGGAAAAGAAATGAACGGGTGAACAGGAGTGGACAAGAGGGTGTGCGCTGCAGTTACAAATAAGAGGAAGGACGTGCATGACGAGGAATCAAAGATCTTCTGAGGCTTTCCCCAGGGTGTCTTTAGCAAAATGTGGCATGTTAGTCTGCGAAACAGAGCATCCAGCGTGAGTGAGGCCAAAATGACCCTCATCTCACCTACATGTTATGGGATGTCAACCAAAACGTGGACTTTACAAGATGTTGTTCTTCATCTTCATCCCACACAATCCTTGAAAACTCCTGAATCAAGGGACTGATTGAAAATTTCTCTTAAGAGAACTGCAAGTTTTAAACCAGTCATATTCATTACTTGCAATCCAAACCCTTCCTTTTTAGTATATATGTGGAATCTAGGTATGTATTTGCTCATTGCTTTAGCCTAAAAAAAATTGCACTGAACAAATGCTCCAACATTAAAGCTTTATTCATTCCAGGACCTTGCAATACTGTATAAACCTCAAGTCAATAGCTGTAAGTGAACTGCACATTTTTCTCACAGTACATTTAATTAAACTCCCAAAGGTTTTAATTTTAAAAGACTTTTAAAAAATTTTATATTCTCCTGTTTCTTTCTTAATATAGATGGGACGAGTTCTTTGTATGGTCTGATGGGAATATCTACAAGAAAGCATTAGAAATTGCATCTCCAAGCACCTTTCTTTCCCAGCTCAGTTACCAAATTTATTTCCTTCATTGGTGCTCAACCAGTTGCAAGGTCTGAGAAGTGCGTAATGCATTTTCAGCACAAAAAGTGTTATCTGTGTGGATGTAAAAGTTTTATGTGTATAAAAGTAATGAAGTTCAGTGATAATTTGAGGCAACCTAGACAAAGGAGACTAGACAAGGAAGAGTTCAGCAGCTCAAGAAGCCTTTTCAATGATCCCACTGACTGTTCCCAAGGCTCAGTCATGCTACTGGGAACAGAGGAAACAAGTCTACATGGCCTGGATTGGTACCTACCCCAACTCTGCTTAGTCCCAGCACTGGGCAGACAACCAGACAACAGTTACATGGATTTTTTAATGCACAGCACGTTTTCCTCCACCAGGGAACTCCTCAGCAGAGGGGACTAAAGCTGCCCCTGATCTTTCTTCACCTCTTTAGGACCCAGGCTGCAGACAAGGCAAGCAAGAGAACCCCTCCATAGGATGTGACACAAGCACAAATTGCCTCAATGGGAAACTGTTCCAGCCAAGAGATTTAAAAAAAAATCACAAACATCCACTACTTTCTTGAGGTCATATTTTCTCAAGGTCATCATGATCAGTCTTTTGCCTATTAGATTGAAATTTCTTGAGAAAGTATGTAACTTTCAAAGGGCCAAGTTAGCTGTTATTGTTACAGTAACATACAGTGTCATTTTGTAAATAATGACAAATTATTTTGGAATAATTTTTGTGTCAGTGAAAAGCAGCCAGAATGCATGGAATTTGGCTCCTCTGGAAAAGTAGCAAACATTTATTTTATGTTTCACTTTCTTCGGGGGGAGGGGGAAGCTCATTTTGAAAAGATCAAAATTTAGAGGAGGAAAAGGAAGGCTTGAAATCTCTAAAATGCAGCAGGTTTAACTCTGTCCCTTTTAATCATCTGGACTGTATGAGCTTGATCTTGGCTGACACCAGATTAAGGAAAACTGAAACCAGATGGTGTAGCCACAGATTTCTATACTGATATTTTAAAGTAGCACTGACACACTTGAAGGGAGGTGAAACACAATTATGTGAGGGAAGCACCAACAAACTGCAACCTGTAAGTGAGACGTTGCAAAGCACTGAGGTCTTTGGTGGCTGCATGGTAACAGTGACTGGCGAACACAACATAATAAAAATAAATCTGAAAATAAATTCCTTTCTCCATTAAATTATCCTTGGGTTTTCCATTCCCATCTCTTCCCCTTTCCACCAGCAGGGGTCTCACAGACATAAAGACACAATAAGAACTCAAAATATATGTTAGATTGGGTGTCTTTTTCTAGTCAGAGTTAATGAAAAGTCTTCGATTGCAAGGCATCATAAAGCTATTCCAGAGATATTCCTCTATCAATAGCAAGTTGGCCTTATTTAATGGAGGCTTGGAAAGTACACTGTCAAGTTAAATTTGTGCACACATAAAAAAAAAAAATTAGTAACCCATAAAACTAGTAGGAATGTTTACACAATTTAAAAACATTCCAGTCAGGACTGCAGCTATTAAACAATTCAGCCTGTTCCAGAGTGTTTGAAGCTCAAGCACTGAAACATTACATACTCAAGAGTATAATTTGACTTTAACCGCTTCTTTGAAATGAGATGCTCTTTATTATCAAGAAAAATTCCAGTAAAAATAACTGGGGACAAAGCAATCTCCTGAGTGAGTATTATAGACAGGGAGTTAGAGGTTTGCAGGGCGAGATCCTAAGCAGGAGTGGTGCTGGTTGTCATGTCAGCTGAGGACTCCAATTATGATTTATAAATCTGCAGTCACTCTTTTAAGGGCACTTTAGCCCTTTAGGATAAGGATCTGTTGAAGAGCCATGGCTCCAGTGAAGTCAATAGCAAAAATATTTCAATGCACATGAAGCAGCCCTACTTCTTTCATTTCAAAAACTGCCAGTACTCATACAAAAAGACTTCATTAAATTGCTTGCATAGTACAGCCAAACTATGTTCTAATAGGTGATAAATTCCTCTCCTTTTTTGGCAAAATCCCTTCAGAGGAACTTAGCAGCTCCGGTCTGGCTTGAGTCCCTTTTCTGCATGACACTTCTAAGTATTCCTAGCTGCAGGGCACCAAATCCCTCAGCACAGGGCTGATGGTGAGGCATACTTTGAAAAGTGCCTTTCATGCAGTGTCCTTTTCTTTCTAAAGAAGGAAGCAGGAAGGTTTGCTTCCTAATGGTCATCGTACTGGTGCCTGAAAGTCAGCCCAGATACATTTCAGGAGCTATTTTACAGGGAAAATATGATACCAGTGCTTTTAATGATACACTGTAAGAGAAGAATATACCTCAGCTTCTCTTAATGTTATGTTGTTAATGTTGTTATTAGATTTATGAAATAGGGTCTTTAAAAGCTTGATTTTCTGTGTTGCTACCTTAGTCAGCAACCAAGAGTTAAGATACATCAGAAGGTCATGAAAGAGAACAAGAGGGTGTCATCTTTAGAGGGGCTTTCATCTATCATAAATATAACCAGCACAGCAGAAATTTTCTTTATCACCTTTCCCAACACAGTGCCATCCAGAAGGAATGGAGACAATGTGCTGCATCCATTCGTGTTACAAACTCACATCAATGCAGTTACCAGATTCAATGACTTACTTTCTGGATCTTCACAAGTAACTTCTTCAGAGGACAAGGCTCCCATCCAGTTGAAGCTCCTTGTCGTTCTGTCCCTGTATGTCCTATAAAACTGCCCCTCCTGTTCCACTGCACCACATATAGAGAGGACATCAGCAACAATGCGAAGGTGCCCTGTAGTAATTTACAATTATAAGAGCCAGTGTATATAAAATAATAAGTATCATATATTGGTCTGATTAATGCAGTCTTGTCATATTGATTTGTTTTCGTAAATGCCTGTGTGGGGCATGCATAGGGCCAAAGTACTTCCTACTGATCCCTTGTGGGTACTTAAGAGTAGCTCCAGTGGACACAGCATTTGGAAAGTGGAACTGGAAATGTATGTGCAGACCACAGGAGTGCACTCAGTTCTATAACCATGTCAGAAGCTGCAAACACCATGAAATGACCACATAAAACATTCTCCTTGTGGGAATTTCAGTTCAAATCTGCAGCTGAAAAGTCTGCAGGTGGAACTTCATCCTGGTTCTCCATGAATTCTCACAAGAATTAAATTCCTTCCTTGTCAGAAACATCCTTGATGTCCTTAAGAAAAAAGAAAAGTTGAGAAGAATGATATTTCCACCACTCCAGAGAGATAAACCATGACAGCAGCCCCAGTGGATATTGTGGGCCCAGTCACAAGTCTCAGAGCTGTGACTGGGCATACAAGCAAAAGGAGCCAGCAGTCGAACTAAAGAGGACCAAAAAAGGAGCCTTTCCAAGTGACTCACTATAAAGGATAAAAAAGGAACTTGCATAGATAGCTAAGTTCTTCAGAGCACGAATTAACTCCTCTGTGTGCATCCCTGCTTTGGAATGTGAGCCAATATCACAGCATGTGGGCAGAGCACTCTGGACAGCTTTCTCATTACATATCCCCGGCAATCCATCCGTGTCTCAGCAGTTTCCTTGGTCATTATCCCACTGAAACAAGGCACAACAGGGGACATTGAACCATGCTGCAGATAACAAGATCCAGACTGTATGCAAACTACTCTTGTGACATAGAAATTCTAGGACCCAAGGCCACCAACAAAACAGGAAAGAGACTCCTTGTTTGGCAACCAGATCTTGCCTGGGTTTTGACACGGAGGACACAAATCAGATTAGACATGTTCCTGTGCTGTTTAAGACAAGAGTTGGGGAACAGTGCTAGAAATGTGCTCAATGTCCACAAAAGAACCTTTGTCATGGATATATTTAACACCAGATTAGCATTAGAGGGATTTTTCCCTACATAATTTTGCTTCTTAGTGGAGATACAGCCAAATATGGTGAGTCCACAGGTCTTTAGCACACCATACAGATTGTCTCAGATCTTCCTGCACATCTGGTGAGCATAACAATGTTTACCTTTCTGACCTGGGATCTCCAGTCATACAGTCCACAGCCTTGCAAGCATTAATAGTGGCAAAGCAGCTGTTACGATTCCAGACTTGAGTTCAGCTGGAGTCCCCACTTGGGCTTGTTCCATCTACTGCGAAGATGTTTCAAGTACACACCACACCCATACATCTTGTGCAGTGTGAATGAAATCAAAACAGACCTGCACAGGAGCTCATATTGGCTGAGTCTCAACTGCTCAATACTCAAATAATAATCCATTTAAAAAGCAGGGCTTTCATTTTAACATGCAACATAAATAAAATGTCAGCTAATGCTGCTAAAAGACAAAAATGTGATTTCCATAACTTCAAAAATCTCAAGCACCTAAAAGTCATAAAATGCATGTCTGAAAACATCAGTTCTCACAAACTCCACATTTTTAAAAGCTATAAAAAGCACATACTTCATCAGAGCAGTAATGGTATTTGCACACCATTTTATCAAAACTCAACACTACATATTTTCTTTTATGTGAAACACCAGCAAACTCTTTCTCAAGAGGCAGCAATCAGCACATTCTTAAAAATCATTGGTGAAAGGATATCCCATCCCTAAAAGTAACTTGTTAAATCCACTGATCAGAACTGAAGTTGCAAGTCAAGGGCAGTGGTGTTATGTCTGAATGATATGTTTAAGCTGCATGAAGTTTCAAATCCTGCACTTGATCTCCTATGTTTGTTTTCTGTGAGAAACATAATAGGGACCACACTGACACTTTAGCAGGTAAATTGTTTGGTTTGGAATTACTGATCTACCTCAATTTTGTTCCAATTCAAAGTTGTTCTGGAATTTGTTTCAGCTTTCCTTTTTGACCCCCAAAAGAGCAAGATATTTTCTCTTTATAACTAGCTGCCAAGATCCAAATCTGTAGTTTCTGTGTTTCCCTGGTAACAGCTGGTGATGTCATAAATTTACTAAATGGTAGAGGGAGATGCTATGCTCTGTGCAGCCATGAAAGTCTGGAAGAGAACAGCACGCTGGCTCCCTGCCCAGCTGCCAGCAGCATTCACCTTCTCTGCCTCTCCAGCTCTGTATCTGGATCAGTTCCGAGTTCTCCAGGAGCCTTGATTCCTCCTGGGAATGAGAGTCAGAGAAATTATTTCTACTGTCTCAATCTTGAGCGCTTTGTGAGCTCAGTTTGCTGAGAATTGTTTTTTAAGCAGGGTTTGTATCTGAAATGACACTCTGAGTTTTGGTTTGTCACCAAGGTAGCTCAGAACTGGCAGTGAGTTCTTCTGCCACAGTGCCCTGCTGTGAACGGCCACCCCTGAGCTCCTCTGGAGGCCCATACCTGTAGCAAAGGTTGGCAACTGGTTCCTGATCAGCCTGGGTCACTCTGCCCACTGCTATGTTAGGATGCAGCGGGGAAATGGAGAACAAAGAGAGCAGGTATAACATTCTGGTGTCTTACCTGGAGAATGACTTCCAGAAAATGTGCTTATTTCCAGCAGAATCCATAACACATACAAATGTACTACTTCATTGGAAGTTTCATGCTATTTCACAAAGGAGTCACCTGCAAGCATTATAGCACATGCTTAAGAGGGAAAAAAGCTTTCCCATCATTAAATACTAGGAGGTAAGAGCAACAATCACAGATTGAGATGCATAAAAATTTTGTTGTTTGTGTGCTGCAGTCACTTACCTCCTAGTGTGTACAAGCAATGAAACTGGCACTCCAGTCCTGAGGTATGCCTTACAACTACACTGAAAAGAAACAGGACTGCATGTTATTCTTAGGGATTAAGCAAAGCACTGTGGATTCTTATTCAGGGCATTTCTCTTTGAGGAAGAGGCCAAGGGAAGAGAAAGTTAAGTTTGTAACAGAGCTATCAGTGTGATTTGAATCTGCTTTATCTAATGCTTTCAAATCAAGATCCTTCTTGATCCTCCTAGACAGAGTCCCCTGTCATGCTTCAACTGGACACTTTCAAGAAGATAGGAGGTAAGGGAATCCTGTACATAAAAAATCAGAAGGCAGCAGGTTACCCAGGACTGAGAGACAAAAGAGATTTTATAGTTTTCAAGGTCTGTACTCCTTGTAAGCTAAAAACAAATCTGCCAGGAGCAGATCAGAATTCCTGCGGCAGTTTCACCAGCACTCAACAGAGATAATGTGCCTCTCTAATTTCTGCCTGATTTGGAGTTCTGATGTATCTAGAATAAGGAAACATCTGTGCACTGCATTGCAGAGCCATATGGCTCAGGCACCATAACCAAACCCAGCTCAGGTGTCTGTACATAGCTGTGTGACCTTTAAGTTAATCTTGCCATCCAGGGCTTTACTGTGGGAGTGCATTGTATTGTCCCTGATGTTATTTTCAGAGTCAATGCATTGCCCATCTCCAGACAAAGCATAGAAATTTCACTGGTGATCTCAGCTCAGCCAGAGCACAAGAGTTACAAGAAAAAGAAAGAGGTGTAGATGAGCAGGAAAATGATGAGAGCTTTTCCTTCTCCATTTCATTGTTCAGATCCAGATTTGACAACTAACAGCACAGTAGTGTCTCACAAACTCTTGTCACAGAGGACATCCCAGGAAAAATCAAAGAGCTGCATCTACTCAGAAATATTGTTCTTGTCTACACTGAGTATTCCTTAAGTTTGGCCTAAAGGATTTTGGAAAGACTGCCCATCTAAAAGAGCTGGTGTCCCTTCTTTACCTCTTCCTTCTCTTAAACTGACCAAATAAGGAGTTTGCTTGGGATTTCTTCAGCACCAAAAATTAATAAAGAGAAATTACTTTGAGAGAGAAGATCCCCATAATCTCTGGTTTTGTTTATATATCTTTAGCCTAGAGCTTAGTTCTTGCATGAACCATACGGAAAACAAAACAAAACCCCACAAAACCCAAAGTCTCTAGACAAATAAGAGGAACTCAGAGCATAGTGATGAACTCTACAGCAGTCACTAGAAAAGATACCTAGGAAGAATGCTACTACTAGAAAAGCAATCATCTTCACTACTGGTGCAGAGTGAGAGAAAAGAAGGCCTGAGGCTGCAGTCGCTATCAAGCTTATTTCATTAATTACTTTTATTAAATCATAAAATATTTGAAATCATTAAGAGGCCAAATTGGACAGCTGAGACCAATTATTCTGGAAAATAGGACTCTTGGAGAGGAAACCTCTCCTGAATATTAGCACGAAACATGGGGAGCTGACCAGTTTCAGTCTCACTGGGGATATGGAAGCATTCCTGGTATTTTCAGCATTTTCAGCAGTAATGGCTAATGGATATCTGTTAACAGAAAGCAATTAAGTGATGCCTAAAGAGGCTACCTGGAACAGAGGCTAGACAGTGTTAAAGGAATAAAGTAGTTATTTATTAAAAGGCCTTTAAAGGATACACATTGGGCCGTACAAGAGCCTGGCTGTGGCTCTACCAAAGATGGACCCAAGATGGACGATGGGTCATGGGTTTTCACACTTTAATAAGTTTTGGTTAATTTACATATTGGGGTTAATTGTTCAATTACAGCTTCAGGTATGAAATCCCATCCTCCCAGATTGCTCTCCTCCATTCACTGTTCACACCTTTTGAGCCTGAAGGTGTAACGGTGTCCTTGGTTCTCAGGCTGGAGAAGGATTGTTTTGTTTAACTAAACTGTGAGGAGAACTTGCTAACACTTTATATGAAGTTCAGAGTTATATACTAATGCAGTACAAAGTCTGGATAATGTGAAAGCTAAAACTTAAGGCACCAAAGGATTTAATGTCCCACCAAAATATTTTCTTAGCTTATATAGTAAACATCAAACAATACCTGCACCTTAGACCCAAGGGCCAAATAAATATATAATGATTTCATTATCTCTATGAGAGGATAAATTGTATCTGCTAATACAGCATTAAGAGCAATAAAGCATGAAGTGCATCACCATGTTAGGCTTAGAACAAGCTAACATCATATTTTAACATCAAGTGTCCTTACAAAAGGTTAATGAAGTCAGGTTGTGCTTTTCAAAATAATTGTCAAGTTAATGTTTAACAGTGTGACGCTGGTGACATTGGAATGCAAGAGCAAAGGGTCAAATAACATTAAATAGATGACTAAGACGTTAGTTCTAGCGTAAGATGTGTGAGCAATGCATAAAATCTACAAGCACATGTTCGTATTTTATGTTTTTAAGGTGATACTGGCATGCCCCATGGTTTACAGGGAAGAAAAGCTGTTAGAAAAATAGATCTCTGTAACAAATTCAGCCTTCTTGCTTCAATCAAGCACAGATTTTAATGATAAGACAGTGAAGAGTGTTATCCTTGAGAAGAAAATGCAGAATACTCGAATGATTTTAGTATTAACTTAAACCTTGTGGCTTTACTTGTGCAAACTGCAAGATTTCCAGTGATAACTGCAACTGATGTCTTATGGCTTTTTAGAAGGACACAAGCCTGTCCAAAAATCCCAGATATTAAAGTGTGCTGTCTTCACCTTTATGTAAAAGGTAACAGCTTGATAGATAGGGCTAGCTGTATCTTCCTTATCAGCTTCATTATTTGCAGAATGTGCAGAACACAGATTTGTCTTCCAATGGCCACAGAGTTTCCAATTGTATTTTTACCTTAGGAGCCCCTTATTTTTTAACTGTTCTCAGGGAAAGAGATTTTAACGCTTCATTGGTACTCAACAAAATTGACACAGTTCCTCTGTCCCAAATAACAGTGAGAAGTGGATGGAGGTCCACTGAAAAATACCATCTTGGTGAATTTCTGAATTGGTCTCTTGAGGTTTCTGAAGCTGAGAGATGCTTCAGATATCCTCTAATCCAAGGAATAAGTGCCAGTTGTACTTAAGTTTGAGTTTTCTCATTCTTGTGTTTTTCTTCAGTAAGCAGAACTTAACTCTTTGCTTTGCCAGCATAAACTGGCTTTTTTCATGCACTGCACTTGGTATGAAGACTGACATCAGCACGATATATCCTCCAGAAGAAGCTGTTCCATACAAAGAGATTCCATTAACAGAGCCAAATGCTGGGATATGAATGGAAATCTGTTTCTGAAGAGGTAATGCTTGAAGTGGCATCATTCCCATTGGGAGCCTTACATCATCGTAAGATCTTTACTCAAAAAAGAGACTTCATCATCGCCCTCTTATGGTTCTGTCTCCATTTTCCCCTCTCTCCATCTTTCATGTCTATCACATATCACAACTCTTGATATTTTGAGATCATTCTGTCAGGCATACAATTACCCCCTTGTGGATGGGCACCATGTGCTTTCAACAGCTCACTTTGCAGGGAGCCCCAGATCCTGCTACTATGTAGATCAGCAGCCAAGTTCACACGGGCAGGCAGGGTGAAGCTTTCCATCCTTCAGTGACCTACAAATGAAGGGCCTTTACTGTAAATCTCATTCATGCTCTCTCTCACTTCAAATGGCATTAGCCAGTGGCAACTCTAAATGCCTTGTAATGTTTTGACATTAAAAAAAAGACTCACTACTACATTGCCAATCCACTCATGAGCTCACACAGCAACAGGGCAAGTTCCAGCTCATGAGATAGTTACAAAAAGCTGTTGACTAAGGAGAGTGCAATTCCTAAAGCAAACTTTTCTTTTTTACTGTGTGCCCAGCAGTATCCACAACCAGCAGAGAAGTTTTTAGAAGAATTGACAGCTGGATCTCTGAGTAAGCATATTTGTCACTTCTGTCCAATATTGCATTTCAGCTTGATCATGTTGTCTAAACTCTGCTGAGACCTCAGATCACCACTGTAACCACCACTCCCCCCAACAAATGAAACTCAAACAATTACATCAAATACCACAACTGATTTCCTATACACCTGTCAGTGAAAGCCAGGCAATTGCAGGTACCTCTGCTCCAGAGCAGTAGGTGCCCACTGGAGATGTGCAGGAGATTTGGAGTCACCAGCGAAAAAATACAGCTGCTCTCAGCACCGCATTACACAAGCTAACCTTGAAGAACATCTGATACTTATAAAGAAGAGATTAGCCATGGAAATTTTAAACAACCAAAAACCAAAATAACAGTTAAACCTCAATAATTCCCGTTTGTGTCTGGGAAAATTAATTTTGTTAATTAGCAAATAGCAACTGAGTTACAATGGGACCCTGTACTTTACCATGTACCAATACATTATTTTTAAAAGGTCATATTGCATTTTCATATATCATCAGTATTTACATCCACAAGAACATTAATATACTATGAGTTTGCCCTTATATGTAGATACATAGCTATGTGTGTGTGTATGTATGACATACACACCAACATATATACATTTCTTTAAAACTTGTAAAGCTCTACTCTGAAGCCTCAGAAGTGAAGCCAAAATGCTTTCATTGCACAGAGCAGAAGATAGTAGCAGCCCTCTGCTGTAGGGTCATTCATGCTCCAGAAGAGACACTTGACAAACATCAATAGGAAATTGCCAGTAAAGTAAAGCAGGGCATTGTTCTGCTGGAGGAAAGAGCGTCTTTCATCACTAATTGTCACTAACTTCCAGCCTTAAGTGTGCAAGGAGGAACCAACTCAATTATTTCACTTTTAGGTGTTGGCATGCATTTTTCCCTGGATTGTTGCCTAGGATTCTTGTCCTTCTCTCATACCTGCCACCACAAATTGGGATTTACTCCACTCAAGAAAAAACAGGGAAAGAAACTTATGCCCTCCATTTGTTTTCCATAAAGAATATTTGCAGTCACTCCTTACCCTTTTATGATGACAAAGCAATCTTGGAATTTAACTTGATCAGCTCCTTCATGTTCTTCAAAGAGTGACATTTGGCACAATTACCATAAGGAAGTTTAAAAAAGAACAGGAGCAGCAATAACAACCATACTCTGAGCTCACTTCTTTTGATTAGGAAAATGTCTTAAAGCTGTCAACAGCTAAGAATGTCTCGTAGCTCTAACACTTCTTTTAACTGGAGACCTCAAAAGGCCACATACATCACAAAATGAGTCTGACAAACACTTTTGGTAGCGAGGGGCTGAGCAGACTGCAGGCAGAACTAGCACCAATAATGCCCTTGAGTGCAGCAGAGTAATTCTCAGGAGCCCACAGCAACATTATGAATGCGTCTGTACTGAATGAGATGCTGTCAAGATCCTAAGGCTATTTTGAAGCAGACAAGATTTTGCAGAACAGGAATGTTATTAAGCTCTGTTTTCAGTTTTATCTTAAATATTATTAACATGACTTTTCTCACAATGATCAAATGACATTGGGATAAAGCTCTAACACTGGCTAAATTACATAAATAGAATATATAATATTAATTGCTGACCTTTGCAGAACAACGTGCTTCATTTCAAGGTTGCTGGTACTACTGTAGGAAGAGTTTATTTAAAATAAGTAACAAAGCCTCTGAGCAACAACATATTCATGTAATGGGAGGGGGGGAAGTAGGAAAGCAAAAATTGCAAAGTGATAGGTTTGATCAGGTTGCCAGCAATACCCCATCCCCCACAGACATGTCTATTTTTAACAACAGCCTGTATCTGACAGAGGCAGATTTCATCCTCACCTTTCACATACAAAAATAATGATGAGGCAAAGAAAAGAAGTCAACAAGAAAAGTAGCTGATACATCTAATGTTCTCTTTACCATAAGAAGGCTTATCTTACTAGGGTTTGACTGAAATGTCCAGGAAATGATGCATGAGGGGAGTTTCCAGTCAGTTCTGTTGAGGAGCTCAAGATTCCCAGGAAAGTGATGGTAAGCTGAAATGATGGGTTATGATAGGAGGCATTGCATATACAGACAGGAAGAACAAACCAGCTTCAGTTAAAGACATCTAAAACATATAAGCCTGAAAGTGCACTTAGAAACTATTAGCCTGGAAACATGCCTGCTTCAGCAGGAATGACTTGTCAGTGGAAAGCAGCCACTTTAGGACTTCTTAATCAGTATTTCACAACTGCTGTACTGTAGGCATTCCTCTGGCAGTATTACTCACTTGGCTGCCCATACACCTGATTTTAATGGTTGTTCCTTGGCCATATTACTTATTACTTCTATAAGGCAGCAGCCTTCCAGCTGCATGACATATGAAGCCCACAGGCATATACTTTTAACATATGCTGCACCTTGTCCTTTACACTGCTCCTATTAAGCCAACACAAAATGAGGAGTCTGGGTCTGCTCTGTCCTCTTAGCAGTCAGTATGTCTGGGAGCAAGAACTGAAAAGCTTCCAGTCTTGCAAGCCTGGCCTGAAGGATTAGGAACAGTGAGGATTAAACACTGCCATGTGTCTAACCAGACCTTCATGCTGAGGGTTCTTGCCTTGACTTTTCCTTGTAAAATACCTATTTTTTTAACCTACTTTCTCCTTTCAAATAGAAAAGTGCTCCATAGTACTCTGGTAAAACTCAGTCTGAATAAATACTCAAAGACATTTTAAATTAGATCACATCACCATTGAGCCTGTGAGACTTACCAGAAGGTCATGTACAGATGTAAGATTTACATGAGCTATTCCTGATTTATACTCATTTAAGTGACAATTAAATCAAAGCAGCATTTTTACTACACTCCAAGATCAAAGCCTGTGTCTTACCTGGCTGGCTAAAGAAATTGTATCATTCCTTTGGTCATTCATAGTCAGTTTTGAATTTGCAGTTCATCCAGGAGACTTGTATTCTGCTGGATACTGGAAGTAAGAATTTGGATGTGGAAAAAGTCTTTGCTACTTCTCCAGTGAGTTGTGTAGAAAGCTTCTAATGCCACTAATCTTAGCTTGAGGTTAAACAATGATACAGATATCTGTCTAGTCCATAGGAATGAGAAGTGGAAGCAGGTAGATAGCCACCCTTAGCTTCTCTCACTCACATATACACCATATATGTATGTACCTACACAACAGAACCTGCTGCATTCAAAACACAGATGGCACAGTGAGGCATAGTCATGTACTGAAACATTTAAAATAAACCACCCTTTTCTGAAACAGCAGGTCATGAAGCATTACTTAGTGCTGGGCATTAAATGGGACCTGAGCAACCTAACTTTTATGCTACAATGTGTTTCCAAACAGTTTGGGCTTATGGATTAGGTGGTTTTCCACTCATATCTACACATAGTCTGCACAGGGAAGGAAGCAATATCTAGAAGGGGAAATTGCTCTCCTATCTCTTCAACTGTCTTCCCACAAAGGTGTATGCTCTGATTCTCCACTTTATGATAACTTGCAGTTTCCCTCCTGACAGACCAATATGCACAGGCTCAGCATTACTGAGATAATCAGTCTTGGCAAAAGGGAAGAAAAAAAAGAGGCTTTCAGCAGCTAATTTTTTTTAGCAACTTCAGAAGTTCTGGGAACAAAAGATCCAGCCTGGCTATACAATTGTAAAACTAGAATGCAGTTTATGAAAGTCTGCCCTCATCAGGAGCTCAGAATCTCCTCTTGAAAGGCCAAAGTCCTCTATGTGCTGGTGACAAGCAGCTTTTTCTTTTTCCAATGTCTTTTGGCAGTCTTTACTTCCTAGTTGAACCTGGGAGTAATGCCAAGCTGTTTCTGAAATACTCAGACCTGTAGACCATTTGTCAAATCTCTGAATCAGAGTACAGCAGAGTGCAGAGAACAGGATAAATTTAGCCCATGCTGAGTCTCACAGCTGGATTCCTCTGTGATATTCCACTGCATTTCATTTAAATCTAACTCAGGAACCTCTGTATTCCACCATGGCAGAGGCTGCTTTCCAGAGACACACTGCCTCTTTAAAGGGAAGTCCTGTGCTCCTGGTGAAAAATCATAAAGCAGGAACCAGAGAAGTCCTTTGTGTACACTTTAGCCCAAGTCCCTTCTGGATTAATCTTTCTTACCTGAAATGGTGACAGGGTTCTTTCAGTGGTGGTGTTTGGAAGGTTGGACACTACATGTGTCAGGACACTGTGAATGACAGAGGCAGTGGGTGTTCCCAGGGGGACCCCAGCCAAGGCCCAGGGAAGCCTGGGAGCAGCTCCAGCAACTCCCTGGGAATGGGGATCAGACAAGGCCAGGCTAGGATGTGCCTCCAGGGTTGGGGGTCAGGTTCAGATTCAGGCTTGGTGCAGGAAACCAGGATCAGCCACAGTCCCAGAATGGCTGGGCAGGGCCTTGGGGATGGAACTGGGCTTGGCAGAGCCATGGCTGTGCTGAGCTGAGCTCAGCTTCCTATGCAGCACTGGTGCAGGGACTCAAGTGGGGTTCTGGCCCATGGCTGGGCTGAGGAGAAGCCCCAGGGGAGGCTGGGCAGGGACAGGGAGAGCCCATGTTAATGCCCCATGGCTCTGACAGCGTGGCAGTCACACCATGTGCTCTTGGGGCTGTCACAGAGCAGCTGCCTGACACAAGGCTGTATCCATGTTTGAAAGGTTTAAAACACAAGGAGGAAAAAACTGTGTGTAAGTCTCTAGCAGGAAATGAAGAGGCATTAGGGTTTGGAGTTTTTGCATTTGGCAGGCAGAGGGCATACTCCGCCTAGACCTAAATATAGCCTTCAGTCTGCTTAGAGGCTATTTATTCTTTCTGTCTCCTGACACCAGTACACACAATATTAATTCAACATGCAGCAGATGCAGCACTCGTACAAAATCATACAATCTGTTTTGGAGAAATCAGTGTGCTGGGAGTGCAGGACTGGCCAGCAAGAAGCCACAGTTCTCCCCCAAACACCTGGAGCTGGTACTGGGTATTAGGAAATAAGATGTTCAGAACCAGTTGAGGCAACTGGGATGACTGATCAAGAGTTTTCCACCTGACTGATTTTTCCAATAAAAAGTCAGATTCTGCTCCCCTCCAAAATTACTTTTTATTCTGTCAGAAAGTCAGAAGCACAGCTCCCTTCCCAGCTTCCTCTACAGCTTTTGCAGTTTTATTCCTGCCTCCAGGAAAATGGTGGGTTTTGGATCTTTGCATGTAAAATAACTGCATGGAAGAAAAAGCAACCATTAATGTGTCAATGCAAAAGCATTATTTTCCACATAGAGAGACTCTGCTGTCAGTGATTAAATCAGCAGCCTTAATCTTAGCTCACATATTCATTAAATTAATTTTACTATGTATTAAATATAATAAGGACATATATCCTCACTTAATTAAATAACTATTCATCTGGTGGAAATCTGACAGATCCTTAATTGTTAGAACTGAACTATTTCACACAGAAGACTGTCCACTTGCTGGCAAACCCTGTTACTGAATACAGTGAGCCAATTTAAATATATACTGTATATGGCACTCAGATGAATATTTACTAAGATGATTTTTTTTTTCTTTGCAATATTGTTTGTCTATAAGCAGACACATATTGAGTCCCCAGAGGTGTGGTGGGTGCCTCAGACAGTGGAGTCCTTAACATCCCCAAATAACTCGGTCCTGGGAGTCTCTGTGGCTCCTCAGTACCCAAGCTGTCAGGATCATCAGCCTTCCCAGATCCTGGGATCCCTGCCTTTGGGATGTGGTGGTGGTGCTGGAGATGCTGCCCCAGCTGTGGCTGCAGTTATGGCTGTGGGATGAACCCAGCCCCGATGTCACCACTGCACAGCCAAGCAGGGCACAGAGAGATGGCGGGGTTGGGGCACCAGCTGATGCTGCAGCAATGGCACTTTTCTTTACCACCAAATAGTTTTAAGATGGTCCCTTTCCAGGAAAAAAGTTGTGTTCCCTTGAACAGAACTATAAATAGGGAGAGGAAATTCACATGTGCTGTTTCTTTTTACATGACTCTGCTCTCTGCTCCACAGTGGGTGCAGTTCAAGGACTGGGGTCTGCTCCCAGCACAGGACTGATATGGGAGTAGCTTTGTGTGTTGCTGCTGAGCAGCAGGTCCACTGGCTCCTGATTCTTGAGCAGCATTCACTGCTGGCTGGCATTCACAAATCACATTCAACCACAAATCACATCACAGTCCTTCTTGGCTGTTTGTCCAGGTTCCTTCTGTACATGCAGTATATGAGTTTGGACTTCACATTGCTGAGTTTGGGTCTACTTGGCTGCAGCTCCTGAAGAGACTGTGGTCTAAGTGCACGGGCTGCACCATGGCACATGCCTTCTCAACCTCTTCCCCTTCCATTTAAGATCTCAAAACATATCCATGGCAACTGCAGCTCTTGCTTGCAAGAAAACAGAGACATTAGGAAATGCCTAGGCTCCTTCCAGAGTTTAGCGTCAAAACATAGGATGCAAATTCAATGTCTCTGAGATCCCTGGGAACCATGACCATCTCCTTGGTCTCCATGGCCTTCTACAGGGACTCTGGGCCACTAGGACACTACAGTTACCCTAGATACACAGCAGCAATCGAGCACAGCACTTGGCTTGAAGAGATCCATTTCATGCTTAAAGAATTCCACAGAGATGTAGAAAAGGTGGGACAGTAGGAGGAAGATAGTGTAGGAAAATAATTAACTCATTATAAAGGAGCAAGATATGAAACAGCAAGCAGCTTGGATTTCATATGGGCAGAAAGGTGAGGTCTAGAAGAAAAAAACCTGATGTGTTGGAACAGACTGTTCCAGTAAAGCACAAAGCTAAATGTGGCACACAGACATGTTATTCACCCACAAGCTCTAAGCCTACAGAGGAAACATACGCCTGTCAACATTTTGACTTAGAATTAGCATCACATTACAGCAAACCAAAAGAAGGCTTAAAAAGACGAGCCTAAAATGGAAGAGAAAAAGGAAGGTATTGAAAGGGCTCGTTATACTCTGCTGATCATGGCTGGCACATACCAAGAACAAAGAGGTGAGAGGGGCTCTATTTGTAAGAGAGTCTCCCACACCCCAGTATTTGTGTACAGCTACAAACCACACAGATCCTTTGGAGGGACAACAGAGTGACATTAGAATGATGCACACCCAGCAAGAGAGACTGTTCTCTGCTGTTTCACTAGTCATCAAAATATCTGCTGTGCCTTTTTCTTTCTTTTTGCTATTATTTTTTTAAACTGTTGCTCAGACCATCAATGATTCATTTGTAAATGGAAGTCATGTTTCTTTCTTCCCAGAGATACTACATATAAACAAAAAAAAGGGTGTTTCAAGAATCCTACTGTAATGTGTGTCTTGTTCTGCAGTGATTCTATCCAAGGCTGAGGTTTTAGAGAAGTCATGTTTCTTATTAAACCAGCTGATATTACGGAGAAGAAACAAAGTTTTCTCAGCCTTCTTGTGTATTCTGCTTTCTTTTTTCTCCCAAGACCACGCAATTTTGTCTTTACTTTTTATTACATCTCTCTACAAAGCTAGGCAGATCATGCTAGTTATAGCATGCTATACAGTAGTCATGCTGCTAAATCACAGGAAATTCTTTGTGAAAAGACATCACAGGCATTAAAGTTAAAAAGAAGTTTCCTGAAAATATTTCAGCCTTTTGTGCAGATTGTGGATCAAGCCATAAGAGGTCAGCATAGATGCTGTAAATTCAGCTGAGAAAAAGGAGTCAACAAGAAAAATGTAATCCTTAGGTACCTGAGTTCAGGTAGGAGACAGAAAAAGTACCAACAACATTCCACACAGGTACAAAATGGTGTATTTTTTTTTCTCCTCACAAAATTGGCATATTTAGCTTTGGTACCTAAAGGATGAAATAATCAGTCTTGTTGGATCTTAGCCACACATTTGTGTTTGATAAGATTGAACAACACGTATCACAGCTCAGCTTTACCTCCAACCTAGTGATTCTCTGTTGGGATTTCAGTAACAACCAGGCAATAGCCGGTATGGTATAGAAATTGTGACATACACAGGAATCAAGTATTCCTGCTAAGATTTGAGGGAAATGCGGAGGGTGACCCCTTGGTGTTAACCTTCAGACCATGATTAAAGACTTTGAAATGTGATTTTACTTATAATTCTCATCACAGCAGGTAAAGAAGGCCCAAATGAGGCTGCTTTTCCAAGTGCTACATCACTTTTGGAAGATAAAAAAACAAGCTGCTTCTTAAGAAAAATGTATTACAGTGCAAGTCAGAAAAACACCTGGGACCATTTCTTCTCTAAAATTAGATGTCTAGTGTGTATTAGATTGGCAAAAAACATTGTTTTGAAAACCGCTGATGGAAGAACCAAGGGCCAGGAGTAGGAGAACAAACACAAAGCAGGATGCACAAGGCCTTCTAGCAGCAGACTGCAAGAGTGTAGCAAGAGGAGGGAAGGAAGGCAGGAGTTCTTGAAAGGTAGTAGAGGTACTGACGACTTTTTCCACACCACCATAATGACACATGCTGTTTGAAATGAGCATTCCCAGCTGCACTGTTGCTATAGCTAAACCTTTGTTTCCCACCCTGGTTTTGATTTCCAAGCAGTGGTAGGACTCAGAACACCTCTGTGAAGCTCAATCCAATCCTAAAGGGAAAAGCAAGCAACATTATCTTTCCTATCTCCCCACATCCTTTGGCATCTCTTTCCACATCTCTGAAAACACTGACCTTTAACAAAGGTGAGCATATTCTCATTTTCACAGGGAGCATTAAGACTCCGCAATCAGTGCGTAATAGCACATCACCGCTGAGGGACACCAGGGGCATTTCCAGTGGGTCCTTCTGTTCCACAGACAGCTAAGACTGCCAGGGAGGAGAGCCTTTTTGCAGTGATGAGGCTCTGAAGAGGCTGGGGCCTTGACAATTTTCACACCAGAAACAGGAGGCAAAGAGCAAGAAATGCCAATGATACTCCAGGGTTTATAGACTTTCTGCTCCTATTGAGTGCTGAGAGATTATTTTGCCCTTCACACATCTTGTTCTAACCTCATCAGAGCCCAATGGAAATTTGTTAAAGAGTCTCTGTTTAACTTGGAATTCCTTCAAGTTAGTCTGGCCTTTTACCAAGTACATCTGCCAGTCAGACCCACTCTTGTGTGTGCCCCAGCACTGTGAAAGCACTACATGGCTGATTTATAGCTGGCTTTTATTAGGCTTGAGGAAGAGAGGGGGATCTGAGCAATGAAAATGTACCTTTGTTGCACCAAATTCTGAGAAAACTAAAATGTAGCATGCACATGAATAATATAAGATAGGCTACAGTCTTCCTCTTGTTTTTGAGACATGACAGAATAACTCTTAAAAAATCTGGTAAAACCAAGCAGGTTTTAAAAAGAAGCTACAGCCCATCTATATTTACATCAGGAATGGGGGAAAGGTGAGCAGTGTAAACCTCTTTGGGCTCCAAATAGCTACAGAGACACGCATACACACAATGCCTGTGGAAAGGCTCCAAGCACGGTGGGAAAACAGTGCAGAACTGCAAGGATTGCACAGGAGCGCCAGCATGTGCATGGCTCCATTTCAAATCAAACAGGGACAATATTTGTTGTTCTTAGTTTGTTTCTTAGCACTCAGGAAATCAAATGCCATGCTATTCTTCCTTTATATGCTGGGCATTTAGGAGGCTAGTTGTCATTGGAGTGCCATCTCTTAGGAAATTTTAATAGGGTTTCTTTTCTTAACTTTTTCTTAATTTCTTTTCTTAGAATTTTCTTAAATTTTATCTTTTCCAAGAACTAACTTCAATGGTGTAGAATGAGTTGCTGTAAAAGCTTATCTGCTTGATAAATATTTGTGAAGTTTGTTAGGTCCTGGAAAACTGACAAGCCTGTGGAAGCCTTTACACTGGCTTTCAGTGGGAACATGCTCTGATCCAACACACACTGCCAGATTTCACACCAGACAGCTAAGACTGGATAGAAAAAAAAACAAAAGTAAAAGAAAAAACTTTCTTATGAAAATAATCAGCTGTTTGTAACATACAGATGAACACTGGATTTACCCCCAATCTGACATTGCTCCTTTAAACTCTTAAATCACTACTACAATTACTGTGCCTTCCCTGTAACCCCTCCATATGTCATTCAGGTCCATTGCCTCTGTGCTGATTATTTAAGCCTACTTTGGCATGTATTTTCCCCTGATACCATTTTTATTGAGTGAGCCCAGCATAGCAGGAGTTTTGATCTCCTCGTGCCAGTTACATAATTCCTCTCCTTTTACCAAGAATTCAGGACACAGGCACATACTGCCCCAGATCGGCCTCATGAAAGAGCAGCTTAATTCCCTACGGAAAAGTGAAAGAACCTGAGTGTTATTGAAGATAAAACATGCAGATAGTTCTGTTCTTCTGAGGATGCTTGACTGGCATAGTTAGGGCGCCTTTACTTCCCAACATATAATTAAATTAGGCTGGAGGTGAGCAAGTTTCTTTCCTACCCACTCCCTTTTACCACCTCTGCTGATTTGTGGTTAGACTTTCCTCATGAAACTTTACTTTTGCTAGAGAATTTGCACAAAACTTTGAGACAGAGCTAAGAACAGATGCTGCCTCTGAAGAATCAGCCTCATACTCAAATCCCAGTGGCCTCAAAACTGAGACTACCCAGCCCTGAGTGGGGAGGCAGGTGCAACAAGCCCTTTGCAACTGTGGCCTCCCAGGCCACACCTCTGCCCAGCCACCCACCTGGCTGAGGGCAAGTACTCTCGGGCCTCCAGAGAGGTCCAGGCATCAGGACAAGACTTCTCCTTGCTCCAGAGAGAAAGTCTGCCTGAGACAACAGGCTTAAACATTGTGGTGACAACGGCATTGCAAAGCCTAGTTCAGACATCAAGATTTTATGGATCACCATAATTAAAACAGGGTCATTTCCACGTACCTCATTGCAATGTTCCATTAGAAAGTGATAATCCAAAGATCTCAGTTTTTGGGCTTAGGTCACACCTCAAGGTCACCAACCCCTTGCCTCGGACCTCTCCTGGGAAACAAGCACTGAGCAGAGCTCCTGAAACAGCACCAGAATCTTTACTTCTGTGGTGGACGTGCAGCTGCTGAGTGCACAGCATGCTCAGGAAGAGCTCACTTCTGACTCAGTGGTCTCAAAATTATGAAAACCATAATCAGGTCCAAGAGATAACTTTGATCCAGCATCTTGTTCAGTACTTTTGTTGCAGGAGACAGGTGATTGTTACAATCAGCATTTGAAGATGCTGTCTTTTGGGGCATAAAACATTTCGTACAAAGGGTCCATTTAACATCAGTGCTGAGCCTTGCACACCTGGTCACACAAACCCTTTAATGGGACCTTACATGAAACAGAAGCATCACAACTTCTGTGCCCCAAGGCAGCACAGCTCAGGTTTCTCCTTGAAGTATGGCCCAATCTTTAATAAAGATGGCTCATTGAGGCTCCTTTGAAGTCACTGCAACACAGGCCTTTGCCACATTGCTTGAATAAAATGGCCTGTGAGATCTGGGAGCAAGTTCAGGGGAAGGGAAGCATCCAAGTTCTTTTTGTGTTTGTCTGCAAAATGGGATATGTGAAATATTTTTCTTGTGATGATCTGCTTTCCAGGCAAGCCAAAAGGGTTCAATCATTGTCCAGTAAAGCTTTCAAGCAGGAATAGCCAGGAAATCAGTGCAAGAAGGAACAAACAATCAAACAAACATAAAAACTTCCAGGATTCTCCAACCTTAAACCAAGGTTGAGTTTATGCTCAAAATGCAATTTTTTTTTTTTTTTTTCCCCTAACAGTATCTTGGCAAGAAGAAGAAGAAGAAGTGGACATTTATAAGCACCCTTGGCTTCACTCAGATGACTTCCACTGAAGTCATCACCTTCTTCCTTTGTAATGTTTGGGTACTGATATGTGTTAATATGGGACATATTCATCTCGTTTGCTTTGTGATCTGTCTCTGGAAGAAGCAGATGCTGTGCAGGCTAATCCAGCCAGGACAACAGTACCACAGGGCTGTGCTGGGCCCTGTCCATAATCACCACAGGGTGGTAACAGTGACACCACAGGCATGATGGCCTACAAATGTGAGGTCATGATGAGTTTCCCAAACAAATCCTCAACAAGCTGGTGCTCAGCCTGCCCCAGAGACTTACTTCCTAATGCTCATGGCAAGCCAGGTGAGCATGCAGGCCCTCTGGCATGAGAAAGAAGTGAAAAATTCAGTGTCTGCTTCTGACACAGATGCACCCAGACAGACTTTTATGTGCTTAGACTAGATTTCCCATTAGGACTGGGGTGTGCTGGAGCTGCTGGCCACCTGTATTTCTTGCTGCTGCCCTGCAGCTTTTTTCAGAATACTGTGGGAGAAGAAATGCAGATGTATTTCTGGAAATTACACTGTGATTGGGACATCTGGAACATCTTTCACCCAGCCAGCACAGCCGCTGGCTTCAGCCGCTTCGGTTTTGTTTCAGCTCCAGCAACATCGTTCAGCAGCGCTGTAGCAACATTGAAACTGTCACTCCCATCACGGTGCTGCTGCAGCCACCCGGGGAACCAGACAGGCTCTGGAGTCAATGGCTGCTTCCATGGGAGCACAGGTCAGCCACCCTGAGGGGACGTGCACATGTACAGCTGCTGGGACCGTAAACACAGGGTTTGAGGCTCCGGTCCTGGGGAAAACATATCCACATCTGGCTCATCTCAAAGCTGTTATCTGTGGGATCTATTTTCTCTAGTCAGCAGGGGGAGAAAGTAGTGACTTTTTTTTGTACTATTTCATAGTCAAAATCCTGTGTCTCAGAAGTGCTGCTGGGACAGTTTGAGGCCCAAAGCACTCATCCATCAGCCACAGGGCAAGCAACAATCTTCAAAAGCAACAAGAGCTTGAAATCCTGAGGCAGTGACAGTTGTCAAACAGGTGCATAGCCTTGACCTACAATCCAATGTGCTGGAGAGTAACTTGATGACAGAAGCCATTTTTATATGAACTAGTGTTGTACTTTGCACATCCCACATTTCAATTTTTATAGGTATCCTACAGTTAAAGCAAGAATTCTCCAGACAATATCAAGATGCTGTGGTGGCAGGACCTCAAACATACAGTACTGTCACTGCCAGAAGAACTTGCAACAGGAACAGCCCAGTCTCACTAGAAAAGTATCACTCCAACTTTTTAAAGAAGTGGACAAGGACTAGGTACTTTCCCAAAACGAGATGAGATATCTCAAACTTAGCTTTAGGTTTCAGAGAGCCAAGTCAGTGTGTTCTCTATAGGCTATGCTTCCTCTTTTGAGGGACAGAGTCAGATTTTACAAAGTTGCAGCAAAATTTTCTTAGGGTTCTAGCTAATTGGTAAAATTGCCCTGCTAGTGGCTGCTCAGCAGGCAAGCAAACATCACAAGTGGGCTGTTTTCCATCCCTTCAGATCTTTTAGCATTTTAGTAGTGGTGTCAGTAGGGAACAGGAAATCTCAGAAGTACTGAAAATAAAAACCCTATAATTCCTTTACTGCAATACACAACTCTGAGTCATCAGCAGAGTTTGCCCTCAGCTCAGAGTTTTCCTACTCAAATAAGCCCATTGAAACCAGCTGTGATCAGAAGGTCTTTGTCCTGCATCTAATTTATCCTGTCAAAGTGTTTCTCCCAACTGAGTCTCTGCAGGGAAGAGAGTCATCGCTCTGTGATTCCACCTCTAGCCAAATCCCCTGTGCCCTGCTGAAGGTGACAAAGAGAATATTTTCTGTAACACCCAACAATTAACTGGTACTGCACATTAGGAGTATTACTCAGTTCATAATATCCCTCCTTTATTCCAATGTAGGTGGAAGCAGGACAGGTTTTGTCCTGCAGTGCTTGAGAAACTGTTCAAATACACTCCCTTTTCTGAACTTTTCAAGGTTTTCTGCTGTTCTGTTCATTTTTGCCTATAAAGACACGTTTCCCCTAAATGTCTGTGAACACAGGAGGAAAATACAGGCTCTTCCATATATCTATCTGCACCTGATCAAATCTAGACTCAGTTTGGAGTGGTTGTGTTGCTATTTCTACTGCACTTCAAAAGAACAAAGCTTCTCTTCTGTCAGAAAATCATCTGCTGGAAGTATAAGGCAAAATTAATATCTTGCATACTGCATTCCCAGCAGCCAAGCTTTTGAACAGGAAAAAGTCTAAGTTTTTTGTATAGTTTGCTCAAATTACTTCTATTAATAATTTGTCAGAAGGATTTAGGATAAGCTTCTTGAAGGCATATTGATCATTTTGAACACAGAACAGCATGCACAAAGCTGCCAAGTAAAAGCTATCCTTTCAGATAATCATATTCATGAGGTCAGCAGAGGACACTAACTCTCAGCACTTTGCTTTGTTTCCACATGATCTCTTCTCCCTGGGGTGTGAGATTAGATTGGGACAAAAACCAGTTACCTCTCATCTCTCAGCCAGTCATCAGCACTGAATCTCTCAGTGCTGCTATGAGTCAGCTACGGATTGCAGCAACCTGAAGTCACAGCCAGGGCACTGAGGGAGGGAAATGAAACGACTGACCCTGATGATGTCCCTTGTTCCTTCTTGGCCACTCTCCTGCATACCCTACCCAACAAGGAGATCAGGATCCAGGGCCTCTGGCAGCTTGAAGGTAAAAGGTGGATTGAGTTTCATTTCCCATGGAAAATTGCCACTGCATGTGTCCAGTCACACGTGACTGACAGTGGGGTGCCACCTCCTAAAATCACGGATGTCACAGGATTTCTCCTGGACTAAACAGCCAGGACTCTGGCTGCCCTTGGAGCCCCAAAGGCCCCCTCTGAGCTGACCCTGAGACACTGGGGGTTCTCCCCATGGAAAAACTGTCCAGTCACATGTGGCTGACAGTCACATGAGATTTCAAGGCACAGAGCTGGAAAGAGCCAGTAGGAACTCTGGGCCCAGTCCTGCCACAGTACTGCTTGGAAACTGAGTGACCTTCACTACAGTGCACAGATCAGTGCAACTTCCTGGGGGCCTGAAGCACAATGTAGTGGCTCAGGCATCCATCCAGGACAGGGGTTCTCAGCTCATCATCCTGCAGGACAGCCTGCTCATGTAGCAGGGAGCAGGGCAGGCTGGCACACCTGGGATGATGCAACTGGCCCTGCCAGAGGGGCAGAGAGAAAAGCAGAGGCAGTGATAAGGGTGTTATCTCTATGGCAACTGCCAGGGAGCAGCACCATGCTCACCGGGGGAGAAGGGAAGAAAGGGAGAAGGGAGAATAAAATGCAGAAAGCACAGTCAGGAAATTGCTAACCAGAGGTGGAAGAGGAGCAGCAAAGCCCAGTGTTCTGAAGGGGAAAACAAAGGGCTCACAGTTTCTTTTCAAGGAGAAGGCTCTTAAGCTCCCAGCACAGGTCAGCTCTGCCAGCTCCCTCTCTGCATCCTACCTGACACGGTCTGCTGCAGCCAGGCACGGCTTCTGGCAGGCCAGCAAAACTTCCCCATCATCTACTAGGAGACACCAAAAAATGTGTGAGACTCAGGTAACTGCACAGGTCTTTGAGCCTGAGATGCCAGTAGTGCTGGCATCATACAAAATGTACATGCATAATTTAAACTGTGAAATACTCATTTTACTCAAACTGCAGATGAATATTAAGCTCAGATAAAGATGCCAGATGGGCGGTGAATAAATTATATTCCCTTAAATGCATCTGAAACAATGTAAAATAAATATTGAAAAAATTAGCAGGCTGAAGATCATGCCAGCGCTGTACAACTTGTTTCATGTTTGCATCAGAGTACAATGAAAAGGTAGGTTGGATTAAAATTAATCACATTTGTTCAGCTTCTCCCCATGCAGGAAAGCTTCAACCTTACAATCCAGAAGTCAAGGTGAAAAATTCACTCCTTATTTCCCACACAGTCACAGCACAAGTTACTCTCCCACAGAATGGAAACATACTTTGTGCCAGGCCTCCAGGAGACTCCTGTCCCTTCTCCTGTCCCTTCTGTTACTCAGCAGTCATTCACACGTCCTCATGATTTGAGAGTGGAAACCTATTCCTGTGACTTCTCTTGACAAAGGTCACAGAAAGGACTCATTTTACCACCTTACCTCTGTATGTGGTATGGGCTCTCCAGCTTGCCTGAATTTCAGTAGCAGTGACAGTGGTTTGCACCACTAAACTCTGCTTCAGAAGAAAACACAAGTGCAAAAACCTTACCAAGCAGAGAGATTATCAGCCCCTTCAGAGCTGGGAGGGCATTCAGTTATCACAGAAAATCTCTCAGCTGCTCATGCAAAAGGAGGACAGGCTGCCAGCTCAGCAGTGGGTCAGGTGAATGATGTACATAACCCAGAAACTCCAGGCTGAACAATGTGCTTCCCCACAAAACCTGGAGTAAGGCTTCCCAGGCTGAAGTGCATCTGTGCCATCCCCAACCCCCCTCTGAGATGAAGGCAAGCAAAGCTGTTGTTCAGAGGCCAAGTTCACCTGAGAGAGGCATGGGAGATACTGCTCTCACCTTGGTGCCAGAGGAGATGGAGGCACTAGGGAAGTCACATCCCTCAATGTGATAATGGGCTGGCTCGGGTCCCCAGGCTGCGTTCCTGCTGCTGCAGCCTCCTCAGTGGCTGCTTTTTTGCAAGGGAGAGAGGCTACCTTTCAATGATAGACAGGCTTGGCAGGGTATCCTCAGCTCCTCCAGAGGTTGGGAACAGGAGGATGGTGGGTGGTGAACTGAGAGAGCCCTGACCACCAGCCAGCACCTCTGTGCTCCTCTTTTCCTTTTGGCAAGACCTGAGTGATGAAAGCACATCACCACATTTACTGCTGGGGACTAACCCTGCTGTGCTCACACGGCCACCCAGTTCAGCAGTGCAGCAGCTGACTTACCAGTGGGAGACTGACATCATCTGTGCCTTGGGGATGAGCTGGGAAAGGAACCACTGCCATACAGCTCCATCAAAGCACAAGGATTATACTGACAAAATGCAGTATCTCAGACTGAGATTTCTTTATTTCAGTTAACTGCCCTGTTCTCTCATCTTGCTGTCAGTTTTCCATTGCTGAGCAGTACCTATGCATTAAACCAAAGGTAGATGCCCTGAAACTATGGGCAGTTCACCAAGACTTGTCAAACAGGAAATTAGTTTCCATTAACTAAAGTCCTGAATTAAAAAGAAATTTGCTAAACTGCATCAAATGCTGTTGGAGATACTCATATTCATGACTACTTTAACCTTAGTTATGTTGATCTTAACTAACTTTCAGATCTAGGCTATATTAGTTGTCCATGTATGTTGAACACCATTCAACCACTGGGGAATGGAATTTAGGTTTCTTCTTGGTGTACAAACAGGCAACCAAGTTACAGCACAGCAGCTGAGTCACAGTCACTGCTTGTGCTCACACTGTAACTCTTCACAAACGTGACTTCCAACACATTAACACAAATATCCCTCCGTGAGGTTTAAATGAAAGCCTTGCCTCATGGCTGCTGCAGGGTGGGAGTACCCACAGCATTAGCTCAGAATGTGATCAAGAATGTGATCAAGCCTGTAGGATGGATAGAGAATAGTAATTACAGTAAACGCCTATGGGATTAAATGACATGTGTGCTCTGTGACAAGGACACTTGTCCCAGTCAAGCAAAGTCATCTGAAGATCATCAATTCATCTACAGTTAAAGAAGCCTCTTTTTCATGAAGTGAGGGTACATACGGCACCTGGCTCTGGCTCCTCCACTGGAAAGTGGAACACAATCATGAAGGCCATTTGCCATCCTCCCACAGGCTCACACAAGGCACATCACACGTGTAGCCCAGCTCACAGCACACCACTGCCAGTGCAGAGCCCTTTGCAGGGATGTCCTACCCATGGTGGGAATGTGCTTCAGCTGCAGGAAACCTTTGGTCTTCTGTGCTCCCCTTCAGCACAAAACTCCCACCATCAGTGTGATACACGGGCAGTTCCACTGAAGCACAGCGTAGTCATTGGTCCACACAGAATTTGCTGACCTGCAGCCTGTGCTCAGGTTATGCAGACTGGGGTTTCCACGCAGAACAAACTCTGAGGAAAAAAAAGTATGTGATCGCATCCTAAAGGATGAGCTCAGATACCATTATATGAAGGGACCAGGAAAATTCTGTAACTCAAGCATTTGTGGGCAACTCTCCATATGTGCATCAGCATAGCACAAGAGGAGACGTCTCTGTGGCTTCCTCTGAGATAACAGTATAGGTTCCCTTAAATGGTGGAAGCAGTTTAGATGCTGGAAACATAATAAGTGAAACTCTTGAACTGTCTTGTATAACCTATATTTTTTCCTTCTTAAAAGAAGATTCATTGACCTGAAAGAAAGATTACTAACTGAAAGACATTAGATTTAGGTTACCAGGTAGAAATCCTCACTAATCTTGGCTTCTTATGCCTGCTTAAATTCTGCTTTCAGAAGTTTCTGTCCAATCGCGCAAAACAACCTGTATTTGAAAGACAGACTGATGTCATTAATTACCTTTATCCCTCATCATCTCTCTGTCATCTGTCTTAAAGAAAAGCTTAACCCTGCGGTTAAAGCTTTATCTTGGACTTGGTAGTTCACAGAGGACAGGGCTGCATGGGAAAGGCAAAGAGATGCACTGCATTCCTGGGGAGAAGTTTGGTGCCCTGCTCTGCCACAGACCTCAGGTCCCCATCAGCCAAACTCTGCACTGTCTCCATGTCCCTCGCGTGTCCAGGGAGCACAAGCCACCTCACCTGATGGATGTAGGAAGAAGAAACATTGCAGGGTACAATACTGTTACAATAATGACAGTCCCAGCCACAGGAGTCCAGGAGTTCCAGGCAGCTCTTCCAGGAAAAGAGGACAAAATTCTCCCTTCCTTGAATGGGCACTACAAAACCGGTGCTTTTATGGCCTATTCCACTGCCATCTGGCACAAACCAGGCGTTCAGCAGGGACCTCACAGGACTAAGCTGTCTTTTCCAAGATGATAACATTCACTTATTAAAGTACAGCGTGAGCTCAGAGGCTGCTCACCCCCCTCTGACATCCCCCCTGTGCCCGTGCATTGTCCCCAGTGCTGAGCAGGGCACGTGCCAGGCCCCATGGCCCCGCTCTGCCTGTGCTCCAGGGCTGACTCTGGGCCCTGGCAGGAGGCAGAGGCAGGGCTGTGCTCCACACTGAGTCTCTCTGGCAGACATAATCACACAGGCAACCGCCCTAAATCCCTGTCTGATGTCTCAGCCATTCTGGATGCCGTTAGAGGCAATTTTCTGTCCAGCCGCCGGTTTTAATGGGATGTGCAGTTAAACAGATTCATCCTTTCAGCTTCACTCTGCAGAGCCTTCACTCTCCAGCTGCTGCTGCTCCTGTCCCAGGGAATTAGAGTGCTCTCGGTGTTTCTCTTTTGCAGGCAGGCACATTGCTCAGAGAAGCAGCTCTTGCCAAGAAAAGTGTGTAATCTAGAAAGCCACCTGCTCAGCTTTTGGTCTTTTAACTCCTTACAATCAATTTTCCTTTCCCAGGAGAAGGTGCAACTGTTTTCAGTGAAGTAGGAAATAGAGGATTCATGATATGCTATAAAAGCATAGCCAGTCCAAGGGAAAAGGTTAATTTGCCTCACTGTGGGGGCTGAAACATATTATGTGGGAAAGCAGAGACACCATAGGATCCCCAGTGCTGACCTCCCAAATTTCAGGAAACTGTCCTTGTGCCTACTGCAGTATCTTGCAGATTTTTGTCACGTTCCCATCAAGCTAGGTTGCAATGTTAGTACCACACAAAACAAGATGTGGCACTTCAGCTTCCTGACAGGTCTCCATTTCCTCCCTGTGACTTTCTCTGTGACTCCTGCTCAGGACAGGAGTATGTGGCATTTGCTACAGGGGATTCTCTCAGCTGGTCACCCCATGGCAGAGCCACAGTCCACCTGAGGCCCCAGTGCCTGAGGCAGTGAGCACAAGGGCTGTGGGACTAAAAGCCACCCATTCTCCCTGTCCTTTGGTTTCGCAGATGTGCAAGTTCATTTCATGATTCAATCATTTATTATGACAAAGCTGTTCTTTGCAAACAGCAGCCACGTGCAAACATCTGCCCCTATGTCTGCAGGGTAACCTAAATCCCCACCAGCTTCCCTGAATTTTCTTGTTCAAAGAACCTCACAAATGACCATAGAGATACATCATGTAAACTTGTACAAGTGTACACCTTGTGGCAAGCTGTCACAGCCAGCTGTCTTTTATGCAGATAAAAGTTTGGTTTCCCTTTAAGGGTTTCCACTACAAATACTTGTAAGATATGGCATGAAACAGGCACTGTTGGGATAAAACTATTCCTCTCCTGAAGTGTACAACTAAAGCAGGTGGGACAAATGGCTGCCTAAAGATACCTATTTCAGCACTGACAATAGAGAGGGTTCAGCTGCCCAGGAAAACCTGCCTTGCACAAGGCTGGCAGCCCCATGCCCAGAACTGCTCTCCTGGCAGTGCTCAGGAGACCTCCTGCTCTCCCCATCATGCTGAGATGCTGCTGTTTGTGCAGTTTCTCTGAGCAGGAGTTCCTTGGCCCCCTCTTGAGGAGCTCCCAGTGGTTGGAGGGTACCACATAAGGATGCACCTGAGGCTCTCCAGGTGCATCTGCCAGTGCTCTGCTCACCTACCAGAAAAAAGGGCAGGTCTTAGAGCTATCTGTTCCCTTAGGAACTGGGGACACATGAGCTGTATTTTCCTTGCTGGACAGCTGGGATCCAGAGGCCCCAAGGTGTAAAGCTACCCCATAAAAATTCCTCACCAGGCCTAAGCCTCTTTCCCATACACATCATTAATAAATACTATTCAGTCAATTTTCACATCCAAATTCACACAAATAATGAGAGAAATCAGAACGGATACCATTCTGTCTTCTCTAATGCTGTCATCTGACTCCACACTGGAGACTTTCATCTATACTTAATTTGATACCCAGTAGAAACATTTTTTTCCTGTGGATATTTGTATTCATTTGATGGTAATTATGACCTTTAAGCATTAACAAAAAAAATCTCCAGGCAACAGGCTCCATGCACAAAGAGTGTGACAGACCACAGTGTCAGTTTTCACATATCTCCTCAAGACCTGGAGGGGGCAATTCCAACTGAATCACAGCTACTGGTTAATTGCAATCACCTTGTTAAGAAATATCAAGTTAGAATCAGTAACCAAAAATTTACACCTGGGTTTGCTGATTCCCCCAGCCTGCTGGATTGCAGGCAGTCACTTGCATACATCCTGCCCCTGCTCAGACCCTAAATACCAAAGCAGGCTTTCCAGAAACACAGGATCATTTTCTGCTTGCCCTAAGGGGTATGTGCCTTGAAGCAACTCTAAGCCCACCTCAAACAGTTTGCAAGCCTGAGCCAGTCTCATGGAGTCAGCATTTTTGGTTAACTCTGATGACAATTCAATTCTGCACTCAGTTGCTTCCAAAATGTTTCAGCTGATCTGACAAAGATGCCCTGCCACATCATCAGCTGCCTGTGGCTGTACACCTCTAGATGGTTTTCTTGGCCTGTGCATCAAATCCTTTGGAGTAACTCTCTTTCCACACCACAGTCTAATGGCAGTCCCAAAACAGTGCTGCCACCCTCTCCCTCAGGAGCTGGGACAACACACTGCTTGCCTTGGCAAGGCAGTGGGAAGTTGGGATGGGTCTCACCAGGAATCAGCAGAGCAGTTTGTGTGGATAACCAGCTACTTATAGACATGATACCAGCAAAATGCAGTCACAGCATCAGCAGGTGAAATTACAGCTTAGTTTTGGTAGGAGCTGAGCCCCATCATGCAATGGTTGATCTGAGCCTCCTAAAAACAGCTTCACCGGGCAGTCTCTGAGGGAGCTGCCACATGGCACAGGCTGGGTGCCCGCTGCCCCTGCCCAAAGACATTTCCTTCTTGTTACTCAGATTCCATAAAAATAGAATCTGATGGACTAGAGTCCATCAAGGAGCACAAAAAAAGGAGCAAACTAGATGTCCAAGGGGGAGTTGGTGGCACAGCTCAGCTCTAGTTGTGCTGACCTGGCTTTGGAAACACCTTGTGCAGGAAGGCTGCTGCAAACCAGCAAAGCGCGGCTGAGTCAGGGCTAGTGAATCCTGAAGGCAGAGTACATCAACACCAGCAAGCAATGGACTTGCCAATACTGGTATATTCTTCAGTGCTTTGTTTCTGCCCCTCCAGCACACTCACTTCCCACCTTGGGAGGATCCAGCAACGAAGCACAGCAGCAATCCCTACTCTGCCCTGTTTGCCAGGTGCAGGAGGCAGCAGCAGCACTCGGCTTCTCCCCCGCACAGGGCACACTAATGCTGCAACTGTGAAGCTCCCTTCTCCATCCACCAGCATCATAAATAACCACAACAGCTCCTGCTGTCCCAACCATAATTTCTAGCTTGTTTTTAATTGCATTACGTGTAGCTGGTTCACCACACGCTATCTGAGGAAGCACACAAATAATTCATCTCTAGCCTCCATGCTCCCCATATGTGCTTCCAAACAACCCAGATAAATCATCTTTCTCCCACCTCAATAAACCATGGGCCAGGGATGGGACAAACTGCCATCCCACCTCCAGCCCTCGCTGAGGTGTCTGCAAACTTCTGCTGGTGCTAACCAACCCCACCAGTTACCAAAATGCTCCCTGGCCAAACAGCCCTTTTCTGCCACTGCAGGGGGGCTGATGGCTCCTCCTGGGCTCTCACCCAGTGCTCCCCCATGCACAGCCCCACACCCAGAAGCCCCACACTCAACATGCTACCTCCTCTCCAAGCACACTTTTGGCCTCAAGTATCATTTGCCTCCCAATTCTACTATATTAATGTCTTTCTAAATGAACGAGTCTCTGCTGTTAAACTTAACAGGGAAAAAACTTCTAACATCATCAATAACTCAAACTTGCCTTTGGAATCATTCATTTTTCTTCAAGTTCCCAGAGGAGGGTGGTGTGGACTGTGCACAGCAAACAGCTGTCAAACACAACACTGTCTCCTGCTCAAGATACGTCTGCTGAGAATTTGATATCTGCATGTTTTCTTGGAATTACTCCATGAATATTTTCTGCAAAAGCAATTTATTCATAAAGTGTTTCAAATAATCAGAAAGAGTGTAACATCCTCATTTAAAACATGACCTGTTTGATCAGGGACATGTTCACACAGTACTCTCTGTTGCAGAGGAACAGCTGGTGAGACACAACTTGCATCACATTTCTGGCTGGGTCAGTCACATCTTGGTTACTGAACTCACAAAGCCCTCAACATCACTTCAAAAAGGAAACGTTTTTTTCAGGGATTTGCTGTGGAAAGCAAATGCAAGACTGCTCAGCCTGAGACTGTGCAAAGGCAACCTGCCAGGACCGTGCCAGAACAGTCTCAAAGAGCACTCATGCTTTGGACCCATGAAACAGCTCCCAGCAGTGCTCCCCAGCTGCCTTTTGCTTGGTGTGGCAGTTTGGAGACAGCTTCACTGGTACAACATTATGGAAACCGATGGATTTTCATGCCTACCTAGGGCAGGGAGAGGGGCCAAAAAGAACCAAATCCTGGTTTTACTGAATGTGTACTTCACCTACTGCTGCTGAGATATGAGCTAGGGCCACCATGCTCAGCCCCACAGCAAGTGGTGGAGACCTGAAGACACTGCTCCTGTGACCCCCTCACCTTTTTTTTTCTGAAGCTTCCTGAGTTAGTGCCCTGCCTGAGGCTGCTAACCCTGTAGGAGTGGGACCAGTGCCAAGAAGGCTATGACCTAATGTTTTAGTTTGAACAGAGAGATGGAAGAGATGGAATATCACACAGGAAAGCGCTCTCTGTGCATGCAATTATCTGATAATCTATTTTGGGAGATGAATCTCAGAAAGAGGAACAAAACTTTCATCTTCTTAGCATTGGGAAGATGCATTAGCCCTTTAAAAACAGGGAACTAAATATATGAAAAATGATACAGAAAGCAGTGGAACAGCATGGTGCTTTAAGTCATGCCGAATTCAGGAAAGGTAGGGGAAAGGGGTCAAGTCCTGCTGGTCATGTCAGCACATGAAATTTGGTAAAAACTATTCCTGCTGATTTAAGACTAATCAGGTCTGTGAACATCTGGACTAATTCAGCTTCTTCCCATGCTTCATCCTTAATGCACGTATATAAGCAGCAAAATCCAAGTAAAACCTCTTTTTCTCATGGTCCCCAGTGTCCTCCTCACAGGTAAACAAGTCAGACTGCAGCCCTGTGCCCCACGCTGGGGCCTCTCTGAGCTGCCTGCCCCATGCTTGCTTGGGAAACCTGCAGGAATTTAACACCTCTCAGGTGGCTGCCCCTCTGCCCCACTTGACCAAAGGTGCAGTTTGGCAGGGGTCAGACACAAGCATGTGGACAAGACATCCCTGATCCCTGGAGGAACCAAGACCCTTGGAAGTGGTGATTGTGTGGTGGCTCAGCCCTTCCCACACATGCTGCCTCACCTGTGCTCACCAGCAGTGGAAGGATTTGGCAGACACTGGTGTTACAGAGCCTGGTTGTCCTCCTGAGAGCAAGAGCAAACTCAAAGGTTTTCCAGAAATGTGTAATTAATCTGTATCTGGGAAGGAAAACATCATCAGTCTTATCTTACAGTTGAGAGAATGGCAGAGAGAAAACAAATATTGTAAAGATGGAGGACTCAGTGGCAGAAAGAACTTGTGTAGATTCACTCCTGTGCTCCCTTCTGGCAGCCAGCTCCCCACACCAGTCCCTGACAGCTTCTCTGATTTCTAGCTGTTCAGCTACACTGTAAGCAACTGCAAATGCCTGTAGTACCTTCCTGACATAATTTCCATAGAAGTTATACAGATAATATCCACACATTCATGTGGGTCATCAGGCAAATCATACCAGCAGAGGGCCCAGAGAAGGCTGTTGTTCACTGCAAGAAGCCAGGCACTCCATGAAACACTACCCAAAAAGGCCAGGCACTCAGTCTCCTGTGTGTGTTTGTTGCTGATGCTGGATATGATTTTTCCATGTGTTCTCCCTCAAGGCTGAATTTTTATTACACCAACTGCCACTTTATCATTCATTTCCACTCCCAGTGACTTCAAAGGAGCTCAGAGGAAGGTGAGATGAGCTTTTGCTGCCAGCCCCTCTCTTGGTGCAGGAGGAAGGGTGGAGCTGGTGCCAGCACCACGAATAGTCCCAGCTATCTAGGGCAATCCAGGGTGCCCCAAATTCTCTACTTCTGTACTTGGCATAGAATGCATGACCTTGGCAGAGGACATGACATGAATGCTAAACATGTGGGTGAGCATGTTATGGGATTTCCATCCAGCCACTTTGGGTTCTCCAAATTCATCCAGAGAGCTGTGTAGTACCCCTTCAACATGTGAGCACAGAAAGAAAGCCCTTCTCTCTGTAATTGCATGTTCATTTGTTCCTAACATCACAGAAGGTATTTTGTCAGCAGTTCCTGTACAGACATTAGGACAGCCTTTTAAATTGAGAAAATCAAGATATTTCTAGATTTAACAGAAGCACCAAGAGGCAAGCCACTCACCCTTCCTGAAGCAACCTCTCCCTGCTGAGAGGGACACCCTCCAAAGGCTGATCCTTTGCAGCTGATGATGCTGGGTAAAGGTTTCCATCATCCCTAACTGTAAATAGTGAAGGCCAAGTGCTGTTTTTGCACAAACATAACCCAAGAGGGCAAAACTTCAACATGCACACTTACACCATTGATGTGGGCTTTATGCCTTGCAAAACATAAAAGACTTCTCCAGACCTCGGTGAAGTCTGAACACACACTCATAATCTAATGGAGAGATAAACAGAGCATTTAGGGCTAGATCTGAACAAGTATGGCAAATTTTACTGAAATGGCATTTAAGGCACCTGAGTTACAACCTTTGCAATAACACAGCTGCTGTTAGAGCAGGACCCTCTCTCAAGCAACTTACCCAGTCTAACCCCCCTTTATCCAGGGTCATGTAAAATCACTGCAAAATCATGGGTCAAAGTTGTTTCATAGCTTTACTCTCTCAGTAATGTGCAACATGAACATAATAGTGTTATTAAGAAGTCAAAAATAACTTAACACAATAGCTATATAAGATTTTCCAATGATCAAACTTTCAGCAATTACTTTTTGTTAATTCAGAAAATTAGCATATTTGTTAATCAAATTAATTTAAAAAGTAGCTTTTAAAAATAAAAGCAATGCTTTAAATAAATATAGTCTTTTTATAATCATAAAACACTTAGTCCTGTTAAAGATAACACAAATACTCCACTCAAGCACAGTACTTCAACAATTGAAATGAATGTTGTGAGCACACGTGGGCCGGACATCTGGAGGGACGAGGATGCATTGCTTCAGAACATTCTCTGTCTCCTTCCTACAGTGGCACAAAGAGGCAGACAATTCTCAGAACTTCCCCAAACACATGACATGTGTTAGGATACTTACAGCTGCTGCACAAAAAGGCTGGCACCCTGTTTTTCCCCAAGCTATTTCTCTACACTAGACCTGTAGCAGTTCTTCAGCCCTGCTTTTAAATCTCTAGCACAGCATGATTTTAACCACAAAAACATAAGTCCAGAGCCTGCTTGCTTCACCCAGCTGACTCCAACATCTACACAGGAGGTGGCAAGCAAGGTCTGACCTCTCACACATCTTGCACTAAAGCTCACATCTTGTGATATCTGGAAAACCTTCCTTTTAATACTGGCACAACTGGGTGTTTCAGAACAGCCTGAAGGTCACCTTCAGAGTTCATGACCACCAAAGGGTATTCACAGCTCTCCCTGTAATTACAGGGCTGACTAGCTATGGTCATTACTACTCGAGTTAATGCCTGTCAGCAAAGACTGTAGCTGTCTTGCAGATCTACAAGGTAGCAATGTTTTGCTGGAATAAACTAAATTAGCTAGTTCTTACATTAGTATGCATTGTCTGGGTGTACCCTGAAGAGCAGTTTGCTAAATTCAGCAAAAAATACACTTCAAATCTACTGATAATCTACCTAGCAACTCTGATCATTTACTATCCTGTTTACTTGGCTGTAATTGTTCACTAAAAATCACCTTCAGGGTCTGCAGCAAACCACCAGTTTTGTCCTCACAAAAACAGCTGTCAGTGAAATTTGTTGTGTGTTGTCTGTTTGTTTAAACAGCATAACAGTAATATAACCTATAAGTAAAATGATAAAAGCTGGAGAGTAAAGTAAAGCCCAAAACTGATACAAGTGCTCTCAATTTGTTTTGATCTTCAGAATGAACAGGCCTATTAAAAGATGACAAAGGAATAAATTAGCAAATGGCTAATGTAATGCATGAAAGGGTGTCTACAGGATTTGCATGTGCGCACACACACACGCACTTGCATACAGACAGCGTGGCTTCATTAGAAATCTCACTACCAGAGTTTAACTTGGATAAATTAACTGCATTAAAATACTGACATTGTGAGGATTTTAATACTATCACACCCTGTAGAGGGCACTCCTGTGTGAATTTTTAAATGCTTTAAAAAAATAGTTTAGACTTATTGAAATCTGTGACAAATGTGACAGCTCTGCCTCTCCTCACAGCCTCCCATTCTCATCTCCAGTATCCTTCTCCTGTATTGCCTCCAGGCACCGTTTTGCCTTGGCATCTGCCTGCCCGCTCCCAGTTTTGCTCAGTCCACACGACAGGCACGCCAGCTGGATCTGCTTCATGTTCTCCAGGGCTTCGTTCTTGGCGTTCTTCAGGAGATCTCCTTGGCCCTGGGGATGCACAGACATGCAGGAGAGAGTCAGGGATTGCACACATTGCTCAAGACCAAAAGCAGCAATACTGCTCCTGTGTTCCTACAGGTCCCATCTCAAATCATCTCTGCCCCCTGGAAATGGGACTGAAGACCCTCCTGCAGCTTGGTACCAGCGCAGTGAGGAAGGCAGCAGCCAACACTGCACAGGGTGGGACCAGACTCCTCCCACTTCAATGTCACCGGCCTTGGGAGATAATTTCGGCCTGAAAAGAAGGAGGCTGCAAAAGAAGGTATTTCCTCTTCCATAGTCAACAGTAAGGTCCGGCCTGGGCCAGACAAGTGATGGCACATGGCGCCCTCTCCCCAAGCCACTGCTCCCTCCCTGCTCCCTGGTATCAGAACCCTCATGGCAATGGCCGCGTGTTCCCAGCCAAGGGCTCCTTAGGAGCTGGGAGACCCTGATAAGCCACCCCTCCTTCCACCTGGATTTGATACCCAGCCTTGGGCCCTCCTTCAGCAGAGCAGGCCAAGCTGTGCCCATATGAAACACATCATCCCATTGCACTCCAGTGAATTCTCCTGAACCATTTTGTTCGGGACCTTCAAGAAGGCAAATGGGAATGAGACTTCATGAACACGCTGCTTCTGTATCTTCTCAGAGCATGTAAACCTGAGGTGACTAACAGGGTATTAATCCAATTTGTAGCAATCAGGAAAAACGTGATACATTAAATTTGTATTAAGGAGTTGGGGTTCAGAAATGCCAAAATGAATATTTATGCAATATTGATATCTCAAGTGCTGTGAAGCGACAAGATTCTGGAGCTACAGGATACAAATAAATAAAACCCAGGAGATGCATCTGGTTATTAAAACTCAGTATCAGTAAGAACTTAAGCTCTTCTTCTCTTAATGTCACCCCCAGTACAGCTTGAAATATAGCACCTACTGCAGCTGGTTATATTCATAAGGAATACCTCCACTGACTGAAATCACATTCAGATCTCTGCCACCCAACCTGATCTCCTGCAAATCACAGGTATTTTTATAGGCCTCATAGGATAGAACAGACACTACAGCAAGACCATGGGCTCACTGGAGGGATGACTGATCAATTGCCCTTCCTTGGGTTCTCAAAACAAATCAGATGTGCTGGATGAGTCACAGTGTGACACCTTCCAGCAGTGGGAGCATCTCTGCTCTCCCTTTCCCCAGAGCTAAGAGGAAGGATTTATCCTACAAAGATGAGCACAGATCCCTTTTTGCCAGTGCCTGGCACTGGACTCACAGGGTCTGAACCCCTGTACACAATGTTCACAACCAAGAAACAATGGTGGCTTGCAAGGCTCTGGCACTGGTAAACACCACGTGGGACACCACGTCATTGAGGAACGGCAGCCTGTGCCTGAGAACATGATTGCCTCATCTCCTGGTGTCACAAATTTGTCCCTGCTGAACGATGCAAATCACCATCCAGATGCTGGGAATACAACTCAGTGTGAGAATAACAAAAAGCACTGGGACTGCGTGAGCAGCTCTCTGCTATTTGCTATGAAGCTCTTTTGAAGGGATTTGTGTGTCGGCAGCATGACAGTAATGGGAATACACAGACAAAGAGCTTGAGATCCAGTCAGCAGGCACGGTGTGAAAAAACAAAACAAGAATAATTTATGCAGCAGATATTTCTCATAGCTCTGAGCTTGCTTTTATGTCAGAGCTTATGGTTAAAGACAGTAGGCAGGAATTCAAGACCCCAGAGCTGCCCGGAGCACCTAGCCCACCTTGGTGTCCCTCCCTGTCTGCAAATGCACAGGAATAGTGCCAGTGCTGTAGTGACAGAGACAACACCGCCACATAAACAAAGCGGCGTCATTAACGACATGATGATGTTATCAGAAACAGTGTATCTCCCCAGTACATCTTCCATCTCTTCAAACTGCACAAATGCAGTTTTAAATACTTTGGGTTTAGGATGAAATATCCCCGGCTGCTACTTCTTATGCATATAGGACCAAAGACACTAAAGACTTCACCATCAAACAGGGAAAAATCAGTGTGACCATGCCTCGCAGCCTTAACTTCTCCAAGCCAAAACCTGGCACTGTGTGTTCATGTCCAAGAATAGAAAAATCCCCTTAGTGCAAGAAGCAACTCCTCTTGGAGGAGGTGAGGGCAAAGCTTGGAAATGTTTCTCAGGGCAGCCCACGAACTGTGTGTTTGCCCAGGGACGGAGACACACTCGGATGGACGCTATCTGGGAGTAATGCACTGCTTGGAGGACGACAGCCCGAGTCTGCCCTGCCAAGACTCACATCTGAAGTCTGCAGAAGCCAAGGGACTTCACACACCACGTGAAAGCGCCAAGCCACCCGCTCTCCCTTATACATATTCTGATTTCACATTTGAGTAAACAGGCAATTCAGATTACAGATTTTGTCTGAGGCAATGCACAACATGTCTTCAGGTTCCAAGAAGAAACACACGCCTCCTGAGCATACTTCCAATATTTTGAAGATATTCTTATTTTACAGTGATCTAAAAACAGAAGTGGACTTACCAAAATAGTGCAATTCCATTCATATATATAGACCAATTGATTTATGTCTTAGTTTCCTTGTGATTTTTATTTTTAAACAGCTGGTTCATTTGAGCAAGACGAAGAAGCAAAAATTATTTTGAATCATCTGTCATGAGAAAATTAACGACAAACTAGCCCTCTCTGACAGAGCTGTCATAATTCTAGAGACACCATTAAAAAAAAAACTGTGTGCATGCTCTGTTTGAAAAGCCATCTGTTTGCTTTGAAAACTGGCTGTGAGCATAATCCACTTAAGAAGAATGTCAGCAAAATTGTGTCAACACCTTAACAAACTAAATACTGGATAGAAGCTAGAGTAAACTTTACAAGCATGACTGCATTGAAACAACCTTCACAGACCAGTCATTGTGAGCATCTCTGTGCACAGAACCATCCTGCTCACCCTTACAAACAAAGTACCTCTCTTTCAGACAAGGAGAGACCGTGACAGTCCATCTATCCATCTATCTCCCTTCTGCTACTGGTATCAGCAGCCTGTCTGAAAATAAATACTCATGAGAAAGTTTAAACTCAGCATTTGGCAGGACAATGAATTAAGCCAGAAGAGACTAATCAAGTGTTCTAACAAAAACTGATCAAGGGGTCCATTTTCATTTAGCCTTAGGGAACATTAAAAGTCAGGTTTCATACACATCATAACTACACCTAACTGCTGAGCCTCAGCACAAATTAACATTACAGGACAAATAATGCAGCTTGTCAAGCAACTGCAAGATTATAAGCCTGTACCTTGACAGGTTAATATTGCTTAGAAAACCCATAATCTGCCATGGTTTTAAATACTGTTCAGTTCCCATGACAAGCCATGAAATGCTTTAAGAAGCACAAGTAAGTCTAGACAGACACTGGCAATGGCTACAGATGGGACAAATTCCATATAGTTGTAGGTTCAGTTGGTTTTTTCCAAATCAAATACCAAAGATTTTATGAGTCAAAATGACAGCTCTATATCCAACAGCACCCCACTCTGGGGCTGGGAAAATGAAAGCTGGGTTAGGTTAGTGGCACCATTTTGTGTTCAACTTCACAGTATTATTTCTTCTATATATGTTGCATGTGTATTTCTACATAAATATAAATATATGGGCATGTACACTAATAATTACTATTTCTATGCTTTCTAGGAAACACCCTGTAACACACAGGCCAAGTTGTGGGCACCCCCAGCACCAGGGACCCCAGTTATGGCACTGGCAGCACCCGCAACCTCTGTGTTGGCAACTCCCACACCAGCACCGGGGCTGCAGGAGGACCCTGAAGGCCAAGACTGGGCCTGTGCAGGAGTGAACTGCACTGACATGAGCACCATGTGCTCATGTGCCCCACATGAGCACCTTGCACTACTCCTGGTGAAGCAGAAAATCCCATGCTGAGCAATGGGGCTTTCCTGGTGTTCCGGACTGGCTGTGTTTCCAGGGAGGCTGAAGCAGTAGCTGTGAAAGCCATTTTCTAATCTGCTGCTTGCTAAAGCAGACAGTTGCTTATCTCCTGAGCAGACACATTCTCTGACAGCACATTATGGGAGCTTTTCTCTCCAATCTTCAAGGGCTGAGTAAATACAAACAAGTAACAGAGGTTTTAACACCCATCCCACATCATGCTCATGATATTACTGTTATTTTTTAATTTATTCTCCAAGAGTCAAGCTCTTTCATTACTATTTAATCACAAAGTAAAATCTCCAGAGGAAGCCAGTGGATGCCAGCAGGTGGCTGAAAAAGCCAGACACAGTCAAATAAAACAGCTGCAAGCACCGCGCCACTCCACATCTCAGAGGCAACACAGGCACAATAACAGCACTGACAATCTGTGCCAAGGGACTCCAAATGCTGGAGAGCTGCTCTCACATTGGGATGCTCTGTGTGGAGGCAGCACTTACTGCAAGGGGTGCATTTTCAAAGTGCCATAGTAGTACTAATTGTGTTTAATATTAATAAGGAGGCACACAATTAAATGATTGCATATGGCTTTGAAAATGTAATCTTGGGTAGGAAATCATTAATGAAAAGATTACTCTGTTATGTTAAACTTATTACAAAAAGCAGATATTTTTCCACGTGTCCTTCAAAGCTAAATGTGGGAACAATTGATTTGAATTTGATTATGATACATGCACATTTCAGAACAGACTACTCCAAAAACATAGTGTAGCTGAATCAATGCAGACTGTAAAAACCCACCCTTTTCATTATTACTGCAGATAGTTTGTCAACAGCTTTGCTTTATTGTCTGTGACAGAGATCATAATGCACATGTTGGCATGAAAAATTACTGCCCACAAGTATTAGACACAAAGCTATAATCACTTCTCACACACTGAAAAATAAAGGATTGCAAAAATGAGCCACATCACAGAAAAAGCAGGGTTCAAATGTTACTTGCCAATTTATCTTTAAACCCTTGCACAGCAGAAATTCACTTCCTGCCAGGAAAATAAAAAGGCCGCAAATATAAAAGATGGCACTTAAATGGCATTCCTTGTGCTACTGGTGTATCATTTAAGGTCTGGGGTTTGGGCACAGCTTCTCACCCATTGTAAACAAAATGCAAGAGCTTGTTTCTACCTGGCTGAAACCAGCGATAACTTTAACACTGAGTAAATCAGATGATCAGACCGACTGCTCACTGGGGCCTGAGTCATCACATTTTGCAAGATGTGCTGGTGATTTCAGACATCAAACTCAGCATCTCATTTCAGTATATCAGCATGTTACTGACAGCCAGAGACCTCCTCTCCCATTTCCCAAAGTAGGGTCTAGCAAAAATTTGCAAGGAGGAAACAACTGAGAATCAATTATATCACAGAGAACAGATCTGAGATGTATAGAAAAGAAAACATCCACCTAGGGGAAAGGCAGTCACCATTATATCTAAAGTGCTAAATCTCTGTAAGCAAGAGCAGCAAAGCGTAACTACTGTGGAATAGATTCCTGTGTGCAGTTTTGACACAAGGTTACATGATAAAAAAAAAACCCAAATGAAATTATCTAAGGTTATGCCAAGCACCAAGGTCAGAGCTCTAGGGCTGATCAGCTCAATGCACTAGGCAGCAGCTGGGATGCCTAGCAGAACAAGGCTGAGGATGATGACAAAGAGAAGGAGATGGACAGTTAACCGGAACAATCTCCTACTAATTCTGTATCTAACCCAAATTATTCCTCATGCCATCTTTTCTCCATTTACTTCATGAATCAGCCATATGGATGCTGGCTTCAGGTTTTCCTGCCTGTCATTGCACAGGGTAAAAACCTAAGCTCCTTTTCCCAGGAAAAGCACCAGGAAGCACAGAACCAGCCCTGACTGTTCTGTATGTCCCAACCGTTTTACTCCTTACTCAGGAAAAAAAATCCCATTTGCACCTGATATTTGCAGGAGTCTCAAAAACAAAATCACACCAGCAAGAAGCACTCAAAGCCTTGAGGGCACTCACTGCCTCGCCAAGACACTCAGCTCTAAGGTGACACATCCCAGTCAGCAGCCTCCTGCCAGCAAGCACCTAACCTAAGGACAACTGCTGGGACAAGAGCTAAGGACCAACTATCTCTGCAAGCACCATTTACAAAGCACAGTCTCTTTTTCAGTGCAGCCAGTTGAAAGGGAGAGAGGAAACACCAGCATTACTCCAGGTGGCTGGGAAAATTCTAGAGGTAACTCCAAAAAAACTTGGTCCCATATAAAAGCATAAAGGTCTCTTAGTAATTCAAGGGAAAGCGGGCAGGAATCTGGATTATGGCACTTGCACAGAGCCCATTCAGCCATGGCTTGCCCTAAGCATCCAGCAGGATCCAGAGGATCAGCCCAGTCCTCTTTGAGACACAGATTTCTCTAGGTGTTCAGATACCATAGCAAAGGGACACAGAGGAAGTTAATAAAAATTAATAAATACATTACAATAAATAGAATGAATAAATAAATAAATAATGAACAAAGTAAGCAGAAATTAGAATGGCCCTAACTTGTAACACAGACCAAACATTCACCCTACTTGTAGCTCGAATGCCATTACACACCATGGGCTGTACACACTCAGTGGATATGTGACTGCAGGTGGGTAGTCTGACCCAAGGATGGGGCATGATGCTAACCATGTAGATGTGGTGTGTTAAAAACAATACTCACATTACCTGAAAACCAGTTCCATCTGATTTTAGTTACTTTTATTTAAACTCCCGAACTAGACCAACCTGACAGTTGTTCAATATTAGGCTATCCCATGCAAAACTCCAAACTTCTACACTGATTTCATTTGCATCTCACCCCAAAGGTGTGCACTGGGGACGGTGACCTAAAGGGATTTACAGAGCTGCTCTGCATGAGCCTGGTTGGTTTTCTAGGAGCCTGGTGACAGTTCATTGCACAGCCAAGCAGTCAACCCAAAGCACGTGGCATGACACAAATGGTTGGGAAGAGGGAACACTGTCTGTCTCTGCTGGTATGGCACTCCCTTGAAAAACACCCATACCATTTCTTGCCTTCTTTTCCAGCTGTTGGAAAGGTGCAGTTAAAATCTAAATGGTTGTGCTGGATACCAAGAGACAGCTCCCACTCCACCACATTGGGCAAGGCTCTCCAGTTATTACAAAACTGCCAGTCCACCACTTGCATATTCCCGAATTATGTGACACAGCCAAACACAACCCCGAGAACAGCCTGGGAGGTGGAACTGAACAAACAAGGAGAACCTCGATGAGAACAGTCAGGCAATTACCAAAGAAGCAAATACTTAGAAAACCTTCTGATTCTGGCTGCTGGCCTTGCCAGCATGAGAATATCACTGCTTTGTGCAGCCATGGCAACTTAGGAAAGAGGGTCTGTATTTGTAATTCTCTTACAGGATTTGCCTAACAAGACAAAAGCGAAGGACGTACATGGCCAGCTTGCTCTCAAACTCACTTGAGTGCCCCCCCAACCCTCGATCAAAGCCTGACAAGGAATTAACTCCAAGCATTTGTTTGAACACCTAAGTGGCAAAAGCACTCATGCTACAGTCTTCCCTATTGATCTTTAAAAAGAGCACTTCACTGAAATCCAGGGGCTCTTGCAAATCAATTGCAAGATTTGCTGTATGGCTACTCATTTATTCCTTCGAGCAGGCATTTTACGTTTTAAAAAAATGTGGGCTTTTATTTTTACTTTTTAAATAAATGCCTATGCATCTGTCTCACATAAGCATTTAAATTAAATTATGTTATATCAGGCTGTCAGAAGCAATGAATGTGAACATTGACTATAACTGTGCTGAAGCAGGAATTTGCTTTCAGAAATAATGCCATTAATTTGATGTTAGCCATGTGCTGAGCAGCTCAGCTGCCTGTGTATCTCTCAGGCACTACATTAGGCAGACAGTCTGCAAACACAGCCACAAATGTACGGACTCTTGCTATCAACCCCTCCATGCTAGGAACCTGCTTTTTTTTCTGGTGATAAGTCTAGAATCACAGGGTTGGCTGGAAGCCCAGGAGTGCACAACTAATACTAAGAAAATCCCACATCTCTGAAGAAATTTGGGCACTGTTTATTTTTGATACATGAAACGAAAATTGAAGCTGTATGTCCAGGCATTTATTTTTTAGTCCTCCTTTCATCACAAAACCCAACTTCTCACAGGTACCAGCACTAACTGGTAACTCCAGTAAGGTCCAGAGAGTCCTAGAAAAACAAAACAAGGGGAATAAAGATGAGGCAGAAAGTGCACAATTTTTTTTTTGCATTTGATTTTTCTGAGTAAAAGGACCAGCTGCAGGAAAAGAGATGTTTTGCAGCTAATGAAAGACGTGTGAAAGGCAATCCCCAAGCAAAACATTTGGCCGGCACCCCTGGCTCCTTGGTGCCCCCTGTGCTGACTCTCAGATGCATAGGCTCCAAGCACACAGTTAACATCAAAATCATGTTCTTCACCGCAGTGTAGCCAGCAAAATGTCCCTTAGGTTCATCAGAGCCTGGAAAGGGTTTAGTGGCCAACTCTGAGCTGATTCTGTTTTGACTGAAGACAACACGAGCCTGTGCTGGTTTGAGTTTTTTTGGAGGGAGGGAGTGCTGCAGCAATGTCACACAAACAGTCACTGCTCTCCTTTGAATTGCTGGAGATACTAGCTTAAAAAATACCTACAGCTGTGCTTAATGCTAACTGAAATAATCTAATCAAGATGAAATCAAGTTGTGCCAGTCAGAGCAGACTGTGGACAGAGCACCTTCAGCTTCCACATGCAGCTCCTAAGGCTCTGCTCCTTTCTCCCTGCCACAAGCACTAGTGCCTTAGCAACTATGTGGTTTGCAAACGCTGTTGGTGCAGTGGCTGCTGGCCAACACCACCAGCTGACTGGGCCATGGGAATGTGCAGAAGCCATGCAAGCTCCCTGCTCCTACTCCCCCAGATGGGACAAGACATCCCTCTCCTCCCTTCACGCTAGGAGCTGTGGGCAGCCAGTTTCTAACCTGTTCACAAGCAGCACAGGCCACAAACAACTTTATGCTGATGCAGAAAAGCTTCAAGCTGAGACCAAAGCCTCCAAATCACATGAAGGATTAAGTGCAAAAAAAAAAAAAATAGCACAAACCGCTAAGTACTAGGAGGGAACAGGTTTTTATAGGATCCCTGAGCAAATGCTCTGATTTGCCTCATCCTCTCCAGGGGTCAGCCTCGTCATTCTGGTGCCCTGCAGCCAAAGGCAGGTTTGCTGGTGAGACTGGACAGTGTAAAAGCAGTAAAAGCAGAGCTGAGCCACCCTCTCTGCTCCTGTTCTGCCAGCCAGTGCTGAAGAGGCTCCTGTGGGCACAGAAGCCGTGGGTCTTACAGGCTAATGGGGCTTGTTTTCCCTGCAAGAATCCCAGCCCTGCCTTCCCAGCGCAGATGTGAAATCACGCACAAACAGGAGCGGATAGGGTTATTTTTGTAAGCAGAACACTGACTGACCCAGCAGGCAGAGAGCTACTGAAAGGAAGCAACTGAGAGGAGAGGAGAAAATCAGCAGGGGTCAGAAACAAGCCTGGGTGGAAGTGAGAAACCTCTGTTTCTGTTTTTCAGAAGGATGGGAATGGAAACACACGGCAAACTGAGCGAGCCAAGCACAAAAATTAGTGGTGCAGGATAGGGGTAGTATTAATTTACAAATTCATTGCCCCAAAATGTCAGTGAAGGAAACTGAACAAGCATAATTTACAATCCATTACAATACTATGCCACAGAAAATACGTGGCTTTTCAGCCAAACCGAACTCAATTTTTAAGCCATTATTACAGAAGGCTGTTATAATACCTCCACAGTTACTGGGGAGGGCTGAAGAACATGACTTTAGACTACCCAGCATCAGACCACTGAGCTACCCTCCTGCTGCTGGCAGCCTCCAGTCCCAGCCCGTTTATCTCAGACTGCTCAATTAGGCCACTCAGGTTGTTCAACCACCAATGTCTGAAAAGGTAAAAAAAGCACTTTTTGGAGTGCTTTTCTGTGCCTTCATGTGGCTCAGCTCCTCCCCACTGCTACATACACCGGCATCCCTAGGTCACCATCCGACAGAGTGGGAAGCCAGGGAACAAAGTGAGAACTTAACTGCAATTATCGCCTCTATTATTACTATTCAGAGCAATCACAGCCTATCAGCCTCTTTCTGCCAATACCAGACCAATGTCTTATCTGTAACACAGAGGGTATTGGAGAAGAGAGGTACTAAATATGCATTTTGAACTTACTCCTCTAAGTCTGACTGCTCTCATGTAATCGCCTTTCTGACATCAGAAATGTCATCTTTTTATTTTTGTGATCTAAAAATAAATAGCAGCTGCCTCAGCACATGAATCACTGGTTTTGTCTCTGCTTTTCTCCACAAATGGACCCCACCTGTACCTGGGGCAATGACCCATAAGAAAGTGTCCTTTATCTCCCGCAGGTTTCATCACCTGACACTTGAATTCATCTGACCCAGGTAAAAGAAGACTGCAGCTGTCAAAAATATAAGATTGCAGTTTCCCAATCCATTGTTCCTACAGTAAAGCTTACTTCTACCCACAAGTACTTGGGTCTCTCATTTCCCTAGCTCTTGTGCAAGTTTTTTGAAATGCCTGCCGCATTTAGGGCTTATGGGGCCCACCATGATCTAGGGGAGAATCACTGCAGAGCAAATGCCTGGTCTCACTGAACACCCACAACTTACACTTAATGCAGTTTGTGGTTTTTCACTGTTCCAGCCTTCCCCAATAATAACTGATTATTTCCAATAATCACACATGTAAACACAGAAGTCTTTACTCCACAGCCTTCTACTGCTAGTGGTTCCAGACAACAAAAATGAATCAATACCACCATTGAGTTAAAGAGCATTTTACTTTAACCACAATCCCATATCAGAATATGTAGTGGTGTGGATGAACACTTTTCAATGTCAGGAGGCAGTAATGCAATCTAGACTGGCACAATGAAAGCGGGAAGGTCATGCCAGCAGATCATTCCCTGCTGGATTCAGAGTTCGGCTCCCAAGATTCATACACTCACACAAGTACAGAAGAAGTCAAAGGTCCCAGCTAACAATCACATTATGCACACTCTGACATGTGGAGAGAGGATTTCTATCAATGCTCGGGAGAGAGAAGGTGAGGACTTGGCTTTCACACAGAGACATGCCAGCCCCCAGCTCCAGCCAAGCACAAGGGCCAGGTACTGCTCCATTATAAAACATATACCTGGATTTCACTGAGGCCACTGACTGTGCCAGGGAAAACCCAAACTCATCTTAGCAACTGCAGATGAGGAAATTCCATTGGGACAACCAGCAGCTTTCATTGCCTCCTGAGCTCCCCAGAGGAACTATCTTAAATTAGATACCCATTCTGCCACAGGAAGCAGCTTGTGTAGATGTTGGCACATAATTCACACAACAAAAGGGGCAGTCAGCTTGTCATCATTTGTGAGCTCTGGGAAATTGTACATGATCCACTAGCAGGAGCTGTAAGGAGCTCCAAATATACAGGAGTAATTTTTTAGAAAATGTTAAACCTCTTGTCACATACTGTTCAAACACAGCCATTTCAGGTGAGTACCAGTTACCAGCTCCCAGGGAGTAGCACAGCACACATTTAACAATAAGCAAATGCTGGAAAAAAGCAACGTACAAGCAATTCTCTCAATGTTCTTGCCATGTACAAATCAATGCCCTGGTCTCTCCCTGGTACTAAAGAAATTCAGAAAGTAGCTGTGGGTGGAGGCTCCCTCATGGAGACCCACCATGGATGCCTTAGAACCAGAGCCCTCTGCTCCCTGAGGCCTTCAGTAGTATGAATAAACATCCAGGCATGGTATTGTAGGCCACTGCCAAGCCAGGAAGGAAAAGGTCTCTCCAAGCCCCTCGGTGAGTGCCAGGCACTGGGGCAGGGGTCCTGCCTCGGGCACTCACCCAGTGCCACCCAAGAGCCCAGAGCAAAGGCTCCTAGCCCCGCCTCGCTGCCTGAGCCGTGTGGGCAGGGCTGGCAGCTTTGCTTGGGTTACACTGCAGTCCAGAACACCTGACACAGGCAGCTGGTTCTTTTATCTTGTTCTTTGTAGGTACAGCCATTGACAGATAGAAGCAAGAAATGTGTGAATTTCTGCAGAAACTCGTACTTTCATTACAGCCTTTTTAATTCCTCTGAACAAGGTCACATTGTCAGATTGGCACAAACTAGATTCCCAATTTCCACGTCTTCCAGGCTGTGTTAATTAACTCCACTGCAAGTACAGCAATGTTTGATATCCATGTCTCAGATAAAACCCTCACCGTGGCAGGGGAGGGAAGGGTGGTGGCAGAAGTTGCCTAAGTTCCTATGCCACCAGCAGTTTCTGCCTGTAGAGTCTCTTCCAGAGAGTGGTCAGTAAAAACTGACCCAGTTTTTATACCCAAGCAATCCTCCTTTGGTGGAGAACCACCTACATTCATCCACCTTTCCTTCCCACCACCCCTCCTCTTCCCACTGCCTCCCCTCAATAGTACCAACTTTCCAGCACAGTTCTGCAGTTCTGCCCAAGCACGTACATGCAGGAGTAGCTGCTACTCCTCAAAAGATGAGGATCTTCAAGAAACTTGTAACCCTGCCTGCTGGTTTTTCAAATAACCTCTTCATAGATGATTATCTTGTTGCTGCCCAAAACAGCTTTCAGAAAACAAACTCTCTTTGTATTCCACCTGAACACTATTAATTACTTTTGCAGTTGCAGAGGCTTTGGACCAAATGACATACCCCCTCAGGAGATGCTGGCCTTCATACCCAGGCGACAAAATCCCTGCCAAGCTGGTAGAGAACAGTGATGTGAGCAGCACAGATGGGGCTCAGGCTGTGATGGGTCTGCCCCAAAGGCATAAGCACAAAAGTGCCAGGTCCCACCCAGCCACCCCAGGGCAAAGTGGCACCAAATATGGAGGAATAACTCACAGGAACTGCATCTTGGTGAGGGACAGCGATAGAGCCATGCAAAGCTTAGTCTAAATCAAGGGTAGGGGTCACAGGTGGTTTGCCCCTCACAGTGGCATGATTTAAATGATACAACTGGGGCAATGCAGAGGGAATGGGATTTGAGGCTGGGGAGAAGAAACAGTGAAGACTGAGATGACAGTGAGGCAGAGAGAGGTAATGGAGTTAGGACAGACAACCAAGCAGAGGTTGAGCTGCCAGCCTACACAAGAGAGAGCTGGGCATCTATTTTGCCTTTCAAACATCTTGACAAGCCTCCATTTGTGAAGTGACACTAGAAGTGGTTTTCTATGCACAGCACCTCAGCGTGCCAACCCTTGGCTGGGCTCAAAGCCCATGCTGCTGAGGTGGCCCTGGCACAAGGGGTACCAGGCACAGTGACCTCACATGCTCCTGGCCCTGTCTCCCACCACAGCACAATGCATCTCACCCTGCATGCACAGCCAGCAGCTTGGCATCACATCCATGGCTTTTGGCAATTTGTCACATTACTCAAAAGAAAAGATATCACAAGACTGCTTGAGATCCATCTCTGGCTTATTTTAGTCAAATGCAAGAACTCAGAAAGGTATCACTCAGGGTTTTTTCCTACCACCTTTCATTTTTCTAATCTCTTCCTTTTGTGTCAAAGCTACTGTTGTTTTGCACATATATTTGATGGCCTGTCTCACCTCCTGTATAAATACATGCATGTGTGTTTGCACACATACAAACCCATGCCAATGGAATTGAAGGAGTAATATTTAGACTTGAATTTCAGAACTTTGTACTGCAGTAAAAAAAATAGTTTATATCAAAGGAAGGCACCTCACAGTACTTGTTTTCTGGATGAAGCTCAGTGACTCTCCATTTTTGGTCTGTCATACACTAGGGTCCACACTGACTGCAGGAAGGTCTTGTCCCTAAACCCACCATTGTGAAACACCTGTAGAAGCAGAGCCCTGGCACTGAAGGAAGAGGAGCAAAGTGAGAAAATTCTCAGAAACACACATTTCTGCTCAGATGACTCTGGCCATCAGCTCTTTCCCCAACAGCCAGATGGCTCCCTGCGTCTGCCAGGTACTGAGTATCACCATGGAAAACAGTACAGCCTCATACCAAGCACCTTCCATGCCAAATATCTGAGCAGAGCTTAGATCCACAGCAGCTAAATATTCATCAGCAGGAGGAACTACACAGCTTCTCATAGGCCTCTCCAGTCCTATTTTTTTACCCAAACAGGTGATAAAGGCTGGAGAAAAGAGAGAAGACTGTGTGTGCTCCTTGGAAGAACAGAAACTATTAACTGGCTTTGGTTCTGCAGGGGCTGTGTGTCACGGGGGAGCGAGTGCTGCTCCTCACAAGCACCAGCACTGCAGGCAGGCAAGTGCAGGCCCATGTGGGTGCCTGTGCCTGGACAGATAAACACAGACTCTGATCTGCCTGATCTGAACATCTTGCCAGTCAGTGAAACACTCCTGCTGTGACATTATTCAACAACCCCAGCAATAACTGAATAACAGGGGACAAAGTCTCTTCTCTTTGTCAGGCTATCCTGGGACTTCAAGCCCTACAGAAACTCACAGGACCATGAAGGAGATCATCAACAGCTGTGAACCCTGGTAATCTTTGCTCTCTGCTTAGTACCTGCTATTGCCAGCAGTTGGTACTTGAAGATTTAAGATTGTCTGGGTGGCCTTCATGTGTATTTTAAACACACACAAATATTTAGCTTGTTCTAAATCCAACTCATGTCTCAGAATTTTCCTTGGCCAAGAAAACAGAGATCTTGTCAGAAACACCATTAGGGCTTCAAAAAGTCGCAGGGAACAGCCAGGTACCTAGAGAGGTCATGCTGTACTTGTTCAGACTGCTCACTACATCCTCCCCAGAGCAATGCTCCAGCAGCATGGCTGAGGGCCAAGAATAACAGGATATTCCAGCTGATTAACTAGTACTCCTGATGGACTGGGATTACACTCCTTTTACCCTAATATACAGTGTTGAAGCAACTTGAGAAGTTTCCATCACCAGATAGACCCGACAAAATCCACAGAGACTGTCTGTTAAAGAGCTCTGGTTCCTGCCTTTGGGCTTGGGCAAAACAAACAAAAAACAGTGCATTCCCCATTTATGGAGGAGGACTTTATCAACCAAATCAGTAGAGAGCAGCCCTCTGCTAGGTACAAGAAAGATCTGCCTATCCTGCCTAATAATTGCATGGTTTGGTTCCCTTGGTTTACAAAATACACTGATCAAAACAGCTTGGCATGTGAAGCAGAACACTTACACTTACCTCCTTTCCTTGTAAGTCAAGATCATTCAAAGTACTCTAAATCCCCTATCCCAGAAAAATCTTGCAACACCTCCACATATAGAAGAGCCCTGGAGCCTGTCCAGAGAGCCAGGAGCACAGGCTTTGCCCTGGAACCAGCCCTGAAGCTGAGAGCCTCCACTGCACTCACCTCTGCCTTTAGAATACACAAAGGTCTGGGAACAAGCTGTGCTCCCATGTGGCTCCTCCAGACTCTTTCTCAGATTCAATAAAGAAAAACCTAAATCGACCTTCTCCCTCTTCTTTTAAATTAACTGCTTCCAAGTAGCAGGCAGGTATTTACAGGACTAAATGGATGTTGACCTTGATGGCCCTCTTCACCTTGTCTCTAGCACTTTCAGAAAGCCAGCTGTTTTTCATTAATTTTCTCCTTTTTGTCCTTCGGTTTATGTGTAAGAGACCAAGCTGATCTAGTGACTATGTGACTCATTAGAACAGCTCTGCACTTCCTCACATTTGTAAAATCTGCCACTCAATCACAGACTGACTGGCTCAGATAATCTCCACTGTAGCTGAACGCATCTTGGCGTAAGGCAGCAGATCCTCCAAAGGTAGCCAGGGCACACAGTCTGGAGACATTTAAAAGTTTGAAACACTGCTTTTAGTTCAAAAGTTTGAACTGCATCAACAAAGCAAATGCAAACAATGTGGAGATTAGACATTTAGTCTCTCTGGAAAAAGAGCCTTTGGGGTAATCACATTCAAAATACATTTATCTAGATCTGGGTGTGAGTAGACACGAGGTGAGTTGATAGGGAATAACAAAGTGAGCCCTGTACTTAAAGGCAGGCATGAAAACTCCAAATCCACACAAACCACTCCTGCCTACTGCTCTTGCTGGACTATCACTCTCAGAAGATGACAGCAAATCACAAGAATTTGTTGCTAAGACACTATGGCTTACATTCCATCTATTTCTGACATTTCACAAATTGAGCACCAATGTACTTATGTCCACAGAGGTATGCTGGGAAAAAGAGGGAGATATGGTATCAGGAATTTTTGGGGGTCAGAGGAAAGCCTAACTGACACTTACAGTGAATTAAATATATGGTACACAGAATACAGCAGCTTTGTAGGGGCTCATTAATCAATCATGCTCTCACTTGATATCTAGCTAGAGTAAATTGTCATGCAAATCCTTTAGCAACAATTAAATATTATGTGGCAGAATAGATTGTTCCCATTGTGCTTAACTACATATAAGGTTCCTAAGATTCTGCTGTGCTGCTCTGTTGTCCACTCTGCAGCATGCCAAGGAAAAAAGCCAAAGTTCTTGCCTAACTGCAGGAAAAAGGACTGATATGAAAAGAACCATATAAATGTCTCAAGATTTTACCATACTGTAGAGTATCCATTCAAATCACTTCCATAGTGCACTATAATAATCCTTAAATTAAGGCTGGGAATGGACCTAGTTCTTCCAAAGATCATCAGAAACTCTGTGTTTAAGGTGCTTTAAAATATCAATCACTATCTGACAGGTAGTTTTTCTTCAAAAAGAAGACTGATACCTTATAGTGATGATAAATTCGCCTCAGTTTAGGTGAGGGCAGGTAGTCTGTACATCTGTGTATCTATCAGAAATCTCACTTTTATCTCTGCAAGTAGCCTTAAAGTGTGCATTTGGGGCTCTGTCACCCAACTGAGGGATCTGGGATGCTGCAGGTCTCCCAAGCAACTGAAGGACATCATCCTGCAAAAGTGCTATTTCTGCACAGTACTGCTGCATAAAATAACATACACTAGAGCTAACATTGATCACAATCACATCATAAAACTGTGGATGCCTCCCCCAAAGAGAGAACTGCATTAGCAACTTAATAATTGTATGCCTTCTGCATTCAGCAGACTTCTCTTGATACATCTAATCAGCATTCATTTAAATGCAGGATAATTAACAGATACACTCATGGCTGAGAGCTGAAACAAGCCCTGAAAATGTAACCACTTGATGTCTTGTGGCATGCACTAATAGTTGGAGTCCTGGTCAGACAGAACAGACTTAAGACATCAGGGGTGAAATCTTATCATGGGGAGCAAAAAAAGATTTAAAAACCCATGTGCATTTCAGAGCAGACTAAAATCAAACATTTCAGTCTCTCGCCCTTCAACAGAAAACCAAAACCAGTAAACACCATTTTTATCTTCTTTTTCCCATGTTTTGCCTTCAAATAAGGCAGCATGTTGTCATATTAACTATCCAGATATTTACCATCAACATACAAGTGCCTCTTGGTATTGTTTCTAGACTTTGTATGTGCTGACCCAGCAAAGCACAAATAGCCCAGAAAAATCTGTCTGCAGACTGTCAAAGCACGTCCACATGAGAGCAATAAATCTGAATCACAGTCAACATACTCAAACCTTGTTTGACTTACTCGCCAGGCTCTTGGGACTCAGGCAGATCCCAACTTCTTTGCTGGAGTGAACATCTCCTGGCAGTCTGTGACAGTTTTTCCTCAGCAGGGAGAGTAGTTTTGCAAGCTACAACTTTTTTCCCCTCAAACAGTCTCAAAAACTCATATAGCAGTCATCAAATCAGTGGTTTGCACATGTGACAGATGCTAAGAGTGCCTCAACTACTGCAAAATGTTTGGTACAAGATCCTATGGGAGAGGCAGAGGCAGTGGGCTGAAGAGCCCCAGGAGAGGTGGCAGCTGGCTCTGTCCTGTGCCGAGAAGGGCAGGAGCAGACCCAGCCTGGCTCTGCGTGACATCACCCACATGTGAGCGTAGCTGACCTGAAAACCACCCAGCGCTCTACAGCGGCACTGAGGGCAGGGGTTATGTCCCAGCTCTCGGGACTCATCAGCTCAAGGTCACAACTGCCCCAGGGAGGCTTCTCAGCTTCTGCCTTCCAGGCTCTGGTGCTCCCCTCTCTCCCAGCGCAGGCAGGAGGAGCTCACTGCAAAAGCAGCCACGGGAACCAGAGCAGAGGTGGCCTCGCCAAGCAGGCGGGACAAGCACCAGCATCTGGGGAGAAACAAGCACAAGCCCACGCATCTACATAAAGGCATCTGCTCTGGGAAAGGGGAGTCACCTGCTTTAAAAACAAGAAATGCCTCATGAAAATGAATCATGACCTTCTGTGACAAGGGAGGGTCACATCAGAACAACCACTTCAGCTGAGCTGAGCAGCTCTGCATGCCTGGTAGGGTGAAATTAAGGGTTCTTAACACCATGGCCCCTGTGAGGGGCTTAATGCCGAATTTCTTTCACTACCTTTGCATTCTGCTGGCATTCAATTAAATACAAGAGAGGAAAAACAAAGACACAGAGCTGGTGCTGCATGGAAATAAAAGTTAAAGTGAAACTAAATTTAGGATCATAACCATTCCTGTAATATTGCTGTGAGAGCATGATTCTTCTGTCTAGCGTACTTAAGTTATGCCTCTCAGTATTACTGACTGTGAATGTGACAGTGTTCTACACAACATGGAACCAAAAGAGGAAGATGTGACATTTTATAAATATTGATGTCAAAGCGGACTTGTTAGACTGTCACCAAGTCATAACATCCATTCTCTTAGTGACATTCTTACCTTCCGGCAAACAGTTTGTCCTTATAGTGGGTATTACTAATATGTAATTAAGTTTATATAAACTAAGGAAGAAATTGACATACTATTTTGATTCACCTCTAAAAAGTACCCCAAGGCATTTTTAAACATGACGAATGACCACAGTTAGGATTTTTATAAAATACACTTTAATCTTGCAGTCTGTAGCTATTTAATGATTTTGCCAGTAGCAATTTCTTATTGCATCTCCTCTTTTATTCAAAGCTTACCTACTGCAATGAGTCTTTATAAAGAAACACGTTAATTAAATATGTCTTGGCTTCACTAGCCTAGGAAAAGACTATTAATCATTTCACAGCACAAGAACAACATAATACCTGCTATTGCTCACGGGCACCTCACACGAACTGACTCCTGCCGCGTGATGTAATTGCCTCCAACAACCCTGAGCACACAAAGAGGCTTTCTCTCATCAGCCATTCACTCACCTCACCCCTTGTAAAGCCCCTGATGCGTTTGTGAGATGTTGTGGGATATTTTTTTCCTTTTCTTACAACACTGGAACAACATCTAGTGAAATACATTTGTAATGCCCACCCTGCCACTGGACATAGGGAGGACAGCTATGCCTTGAGTGGGGCAGGGTTGTTGGTCTCTTCCCACCAAATTCTCCTGAGTGGCTCTCACCAGCACTGAGAGGACTCAGTGCTAAATAGGAGATGCAGGTTTGTTATGGGCAGGGTCACTGAAAGACAGTATTTTTAAGGGGGAAAAGAAAAAAAAATATGACAAATGAGAACAATTACTGATGGTTTCATATCACACACCTGAGGCACAACTTCATTCCCAGTTTTTTAATGTCATCCCTGAGTTGGACTTCAGTCAGAATGAAAAGATGTTTCGTGTGTATTTCATGGATAGTTGTCACAAACTCTGTTAATATTTTATTGTGTGAGAAAGGTAGAAAAGTAGTCGTGGCTTACAAATCAAACAAGTAAATTATTCCTTGACCTTGACTGGATTTTTTAAAAGCTCTTCAGTAAGTTGACAATATGTGCTAGCCAGCAATTATTTTCCATGGAAAATGTTTTTTTGATACCCTACTTGTAGGTTCATTAATCATGGGTCACCCTCAGAGGTACAAACTCCATATTTGCCAAACATCTAAAAAATCAAAACATTTAGAGGGACTCTGATCATTACACATTTATTTTACCTAATACAGCAAAAAGTATTCAGATTAATGTTCAGAACTGCCTGGTGTGCTTTGAGGGGGGAGGAGGGGGATGACTCTAGCTACTAACCTCAATTGCTCTGTGAGGAATAGGTTATCTATTTAAGGCTGTAAGTTTGAACTGGTTGACTTCTCTCTTCATCAGAGATCCCATTAACTGAGCTGACTCTGATCCATTCCTCACTTTTCCACTCCCTCATGGTGAATCAAGGTATGCAGGAAACCACAGGTCTTCTCTAACCCTTTTTTACCACCAGTGGCCTCTCCCACGTACTTCTGCCCTCCAGCTTCTCTGTTCCTAGTTCCTTTTTCCTTCTCCTGCTCAAGACATGTTAAGCACTCTTTCCAGCACCACAGTGCTGACACATACCTGTCCTACTGCTGTTGCATGCCACATTTAGGGGTATATTTGATGAGGAACTTAGTGAAAATTCCCTTTCATCAACTGGCTTGCTCTGGGATTTCAGCAAACGGAAAGGCACTGGGAGGTCACAGGAAGATGCTGCCAGACAGGGCAGCCTGGGAGCTGGAGCAAGGGAGCAGCTGGGCCAGAGTGAAGAAAAGTGTGATCCATCAGAGCAAGGTGGGAAATGAGGCTGTGAAAGGTGTGACTTGAAGGCTAACAACCTGTCTCCTTGTCTTCTGCTGCAGCTCCACCAGATCCTCTCCCTCTTTCCATCCCTGGTTGTCCCTGGCTGTTTTCACCCTGGCTCAGTCACACGGCTACCATGACAATTTGTGGCTGGCTGATGCTAAACTAGTGGCTAAAGCCTGGTAAGTAACAGCTTCACCCCGTGGTATGTCCCTGCACAGCCACCATGAAGGGCTGAAAATCCCCTTTTGGCTGTTTGGACAGCACTCCTCTTTGGAAACATAATCCTGCAGGATCTACAATATTCCTCATGTTTTTTTTCTTGACAGCCCCTTCTACCCCCTGTCCCTTCCCAAAGAGATGCTCCAGTTCTCATTTTACAAAATAGGTATTTGACACACAGTGACATCAAACAGGTCACTTTCAGGGTGCCTGGGGCAGAACAGACAATCAGACCCATGTCCCTCATCATACAAACTATAAGCCATCTTTCCTCTTCTGTGCAACGCTTAGATAAATTCCCTTCACAGCTTCCAAATCAGAGGTATAATTGATACATTTGATAAATATCAGTAAGTGGGGGTAATTGATACATCCCATTAAAAAAAGAACTGCATGTATCTTCAGAATTAGTAAGATGTACAAAGAGAGGAGCTAAAAGAGCAAGAGTTTACTTATAAAGTTAATATGAGACAGGAGGTGGTACTTTCTGTGCTTACCTTCAGCACTGTGATATTCCATGCAAAACTCTCAATGGCTTTGCTTAATTTTCTTCCTTTCAAACCTTCTTTTGTCCCAAGGTTATGAAGCTCTTCATGGAATTCCATTCCTAAAACCACAGATTGCCACATCACTCAATGCACAATTGATTTTCCCTATAAAAACCTTGAGTGAGCATTTTCAGTCTTGCAGTTGGGACTTCCTACAACCTCCTTCTGTGCTTTCCCCCCATCCTTTTCTTTTTATTACTCCATCCTGGGAGAACATTTTCCAGAATAAAGGTGCCATGTACAGTTTTGGGGCTGTGCTTCCACTTGGTTTGTGGCTCTCCTTGCCAGTGCTGAGGCTCCACACAGGCACTGGTCCCTGCACAGACACTCCTCCAGCACTTCTGCCTGCAGCCTGCAGTGCTGCCAATACTGCGACAAAAGGTAATTGCTTGTCACTCTCCCTGAGCTGATGAGTTTGCACCTTGGAAGGCTGTCTGACACATGTGGAAGATACCTGTTCAGCACAGCAAATGCAGGCTGCAATGCACATCTCCTCATTAATCTTCACCAGTCATACAGAAAAGCCCTTGTACTCCACAATGATAAATTACATCAGAAGCATATAACTCTAATCGCAGGATTGTGAATCCTGCAGCATGGAGAACTGAAACTTCCAACCACAGCCCTGTTGCATTTCATTGCTAGTTTCTGTGGCAAACATATGCAGATCTGCTGCATATAAAAATTCAGGAAATCTGGGAGCAAATTAAAATCTTAAGGTATCCAATTAGCCCACCATTTTCACAAGACCTGCCCAGTGTATGCAACCATTTCTCTGAGCCTGGTGTGGATTGAGAGACAAAGTGGAAAAGAGCTGCTTGTGTTCCCTTAATTTGTACCTTACAAAGACCAAACTGGCACTAAATAACTCTAAAGCACCTGAAGCCTATCCTGGCTGAACAAACCAAGCTCTGTCTCCAGTTGTTTCATAGCTCTCCGTCCCCTGACACTTTAGGATAAATGTCACTCATGAATTTGAGCTTTGTTGAAATGACATCAAAGAAATGCCAATGGAGAGAACATCTGTACAGTGTAGATGCAGAGGCAACTTGGCAGGTTGCTGAAGGACAGTCCAAGGCAGGCTTGCACTCAGCACAGCTTGCCCAAAGCACTCCTGGAAGACTAACATGGGTTTTCCTTCCCATGCACCGACTCCAGGAGCTCAATAACACTGAGGCTGTTCAACCCCACACAATGCAAGATTTCTCTATTGTTTATATTCCAAAACACCCACTCACAGGCTTTGAATGCCAAGGCTAACAGAGCTCCTGCAGTACATCCTTTGGAAAACTGTCTAATAACTGCACCCCAAGCAAGATTTCCTTGCAGGTCGCTTCATGCCAACTGACTTACAAATCATCTCACTTCAATTAGTAAAAGAAAATCTTCAAATTACTTGCTTTGTCCTGGGAAAAAGTAAGAAGGCTAATGGATCTTAGCTCTATGTGGACAGCCCTGCCTTCATGCAGCATCCTTTTAGTTATTTTTCCCTCTGGACCTCACTCTTCCATCTGTAACTTGGATACAGCACTGCCCCAGAAAGAGGGAGCCACAAACATTTGTTAAGCTGCAGGTAGCAACACCAGCAAAAGCTTTTAGCAGGGTCAGTCCTCCAAGCTGCTGCTGACCACTGTGCATTGGGCTGAGCCTGCACATTCAAAAAAACACAACAATAAAAAACCAGGCACACAAGAACCAGTCTGGGAGAGCCAGCAGGACCCTGAGGCACACAGAACCAGCACCAAAGCAGGCTATGAAGCAGAGGTCTGGTGGAACTCATGTTCAAAGGGAGCAGCAGTGGGGCGAGGCGAAGGACAAGTCACAGGTAATTGTATCTCTGACACATTTTGAGTGCTTCATCTTGCCACATTTAAAGTGTTAAGATAAAATTTTGCCTGGGTAACATTTGCAACAAACTAATTGGCAAATGAGCACAGGGAGGGATATCTCTCTCTCAGTCCTTTCCTCTCTCTAAATCCCATGGTTTCAGAGAAGCGCGTCGTATCTCTCCAGCTGCCTTCTCAATCAGAAATGTTAAGGCTAATAAAGCAAACAAAAATGAAAATACGAGAAGATGCAACAGCAAACTGAATACACTTAAAAATTTCTCTTTTTCCAGAGGGAAGGAAGGAGAGGAGAACTGCATGAAACTCTGGAAATCAGTGCGGTGGCCATGGTACTGCATGGTATTTTCCATACACATCTCCTGCTCACAAAGACTCCAGTGCCCAGGCAAATGTTGTGGGTCCTTCTCTCTGCACAGACCAAGCTGGGCAGAAAGGTGGCTGATGCTGCTGAGAGTCTGCACAGTTTAGTGCTAAGTATTGCTCTTAAATTATACTTTCTAGAGACCCTCCTGGTGCTGCATTTCCTTGTTACTGTCCCTTTCCTAAACCCTCTGCACAAGATGAAGGTGTTGGGCAGAGGAATTTTATGCTGCTTATGCAGATATGCAGAACCCAGGGCATGACACAATGATGAGGCCACGACCTCCACTCAGACACGGCCACTTGCCTCTCGTCCCTTTGCTACCACAATGGCAGCATGGCTAAAGAGCAGAGACTAGGTTTCATCCTGCTCTTGCGCCACATGAAATCAGTTAAATGCTACTGTTGAAACAGCTTCCACTTTCTCCTAATTAAAAAGATGAATTAAAGTATTAACTAGAACACAGAAGTTTCATTGATTATTTACATTTAATAGAAGCAAATGTCTGTAGCCTGCATCACTTGCCAAATCCAAAAATGTCTATCAGGAACAACAGTATTTATAATTGTTGTGGTCCTGTGTGTATAGAAACCTCATGCCTGCTCTGTGTTCAAAGGAACAACTGAGCTAACGAATGCACTGAGTAAAGGCACCATGCCTTCTCACCCCCCTCTTTTTAATGCCTTCTTGGTTCATTTGACTAATTTAAATGCTGTCAGACAGTTCAGAGCTGTAGAGCAGATGGAGAAATAGCTTCTAAGGTGAAAGCTGAGTATTTTTGTCTGATCCCACACCTGCATTGCTATTGGAAGATGAGCCTTCAGGAGGGTAGAGCATACCAGAGAAAGACCGAAATGCTCACTTACATCCAAGTGAAAAATGCTATATTAGTCAAAAACTGTAAGTAAATTAGGGCACATTATTTCCCATCTTCCACCCAGAACTGCTCAATATAGATGGATTACCTGCTTTCTGGCACTGAACAATCTTGTCATGAGTGGTGTCTGCCGTCTCAATAAGAACCCTGCTCTCTTGAATCATCTGTCAAAAAAAAAAAAGGAAGAAAAAATCAACATTACTAGGGTTTCCTGCAATATCTAACACACAGAAAGTACAAAGGTTGAAACTGGGGAGGAGGTCTGCTCTGAGAGCAATATGATAAATATTGGATCCTTCCTTCCTTCAGGGGCCTCCCAGATCTGTATCAAGCTAAGTATCAGTTGCTCTGAAAATGTTTTGCTCTTAAAGTTAATGAACAGCTGTTTTACATCCCTGAGACACCATTGCAAACAATATGAAGGAAACACAAGTGATTTCAGAAGAAAATTGATTTAACAGACAAACTTCATTCTATGTTCAACTAAGCCCTTTCTAACCGGTATTTTCTTAAAAGGGGAAGTAAGTATAGTCCTTGACATAGGTGGTTATTAAAAATGTTACCAAGTCATGAAAGTCATGAATAGAGCTGATTTCCAGAGGTGTTTAAGCCTGTGCTGGATTTTATTCTATACAACAGTTCAGACACCTATAGGAGTTCTTGAGTTTCTCCTCTGAGAAACTGAGATCCAAATCCTAATCTATCCTCAATATTTCTGTTGAAACTTAACAGAAAGGACGACAGCACAAAAAATCACAATAAAACAACAACAAAAAAATCTACCTAAAACCAAAAAAAACAAAAGCAACAGTTTCAATAAGCCTACTCGCAAGTTTCAAGAGACCAATACTTAGACATCTCTGTAGAACAGCCCATTAACAGCAAACAAATGAAGGGTCCACTACCTGATAGGTTTGCTGAGCCTCCCTAATGCAAATACTAGTCTCCTTTGATGGTAACAAGCCTCTAAAACCCCTCAGAAGCCCAGGCAAACAAGAATATTGTTGCATTGTTCTGTTTTGTGGAATTGCAAAAGGTGGTACATACATCTGTTACGGAAGGCAAGAACATGCTGTATAACAAACTGTGCCTGAGAATGACCTCACTGTCCTGGGATGTCCACCACAAACCTCAGTGAAACCCAAACAGCACAGGAGCAGTGCCAGTTAGAAATTAAGCAAACTGAAGAGCAACTGCCTAATATTACACCCTGAAATTAGAAAAGTCACCACTTGAAAGCTTTGCCAAAATGCTGCAAGTACTAAAAGCCTCCCTGCTTTCAAATACACTAAATATGAAAACCTAAGTAGTAGGTTTCGATGATTTTAGTGGAAGACAGCATAACAGTAATAAATTAACACTTGCAAATTAGCACATCTTACTGTTTTAATTAGACACAAGGAATGAGAGACACTTCCATTTGTCACACTCAAACTTCCAAAGGAAGGAATTTAGATCCAAATTTTGCTCCTCATCTTATCTTTATTTCTAATTAAATATACTAAGGTGGTATTTAACAAAAATACCTATGCCTTTCCTTTGATATAAAGAACAACATATGGAAAACAAAACCCATTATCAGCTTCACAGCCAGAGTGAAAAAAGCCTGATATACCTAGAGAGTGCAAAATTGTTTTTCAACATAACATGCCCAGTGGATATGCCTGAGATTTAAATTACTTTCAATACTATCCTTTGCCTTTCATTCTTATTACTCACTTGTTCAAGCATTACATTGACTTTTTTTTCCTCTTTGATATTTTCACTTGTCATCTAGAAAGAAATTACAATTTCTACCCACTCTCTGGCTCTCCTGTACCACAGCACATTATTCCTTCTGGGCTGAAGAAGCCATTCAGCTGACAACTACAAATCCCAGAGGTTGGTCTGAGCAGTGAAGACAGTACGAGTCCCAAAAATCCTGGAAGTCACTGAAGATGCAGCCAGAGACCAAACGTGCACCTCTTGCACATGCAGAGCTGGGGCCTGTGAGGCAGTGCCTGCACTGCCCAGCCCAGCCACGTGATCCCAGCATCTCCATGGCTCCTGCACCCCATGTAGCCATCACCCTGGGATTGGGTCCCCAGTGGGTCTGTGCCTGCACTTCCTACCCAGCAGCAAGGTTTGCCCCGTGAGGTCAGCTGCAGCAAAGCTGGTACAGGACATCCCATGTGTCAGACTCTCCTGTGCTCAGATCTCTCAAGCAGAATGTGACTTGTGAGGTTTTTATATATACACATGCATACGTACACACATACGTGTATATAGAGCCACAGGAAATAATCCCACCATGCACAAAAAAGCAGGATCGAAGAATCATGCAACTACTCGACCTACTCCCAGGAGTTTCTGGTATGCCTGTTTAAGGATTCTCAGACATGAAGGTATTATATTCATTTTTGAAGAGCAAAGTAGCACTAGGATGTCAATTTTCCCTTACTGCAGCGTAGGTAGAGCAACCCTCCACTCCTTTGATGCTGACATCAAAGTCTCACTGCTTTCAGCTCAGCAAGAACAAACAATTAAAAACAGATCATGTAGCAGAATTTAACCTGTTCCCATCTTCCTATCCGCAGTAATCTTGACAAAAATAAGCAGCTTTTGTCCCATGACAAATCCTGAGGGTTGTTTCAGAGTTCCTCAGCTCAGTGACTAGGGTTAAGGGCTGGTTATCAGCTGGCATCCTGCCTCACACCTTCTTCTAGGAAATAATGCACTAGGTAGAAATAATGCGACCCAAGCCAGTTATGAGGTAAGATTCTGGCTGGCCTATGGCACCTTTACCACCTCTGATAATACAGTGTGCAGACCCTATATCCCTACATGACAGGCCAGACTCTGCCCTCAACAAGAGCTGCATGTGCAGTTTCAGAGGGCACGAGATCCTAACACTGCTGTAAAAGATGCCAACAACATGACAGGGCAAGGACAAAGCCTGGGTGTTAACTTAGAAGAACAGACTGATTCAAACAGACAAGAGTGTAACAGGCAAGTAACTGCTTTCCAAGAATAAAGTTACAGCATAGGGTCATGGCATCTAGATACACTTTTTCTTTTTTGCCACTAGTTTTGAAATGAGTCCATGATTTCCCAGCCTGAATCATTCCCTGCTTTTCCAGTTGCCATCACATCTGAAACCCTGCTCAAGGATGTCACCTACTTCTTCTAGAAGTGATAAGACCCAGAAGCCCTAAAAACACAACATGGAAGGAAGGCTGTGAGATCTGCTGGGAAGGTAACCCCATAAATCACAGGACAGCCTAAGATTTTCAAGCCCACTTTTGCCAGTAAAACATCAAAACCCATCACCCTATCTCAAAAGTGAAGAGTGAGCTTTCTGATGTTTGCAGCATGAAGTTCCATGCATCCTTCCTTTTCTCAGATGCACACTGAGCAGCTCTCCAGGCAGCTGTGCAGTCCCAGCCATCTGTCTGGAGCCCATCAGGATGCTATTTAATGTCAGCTCCCAAATGACAGCTCCCAAACTTCCGTGAGTGACTCTCACAGAGCAAGAGATGTCCTGCTCCCTCAGGACTCCTGTGCTCCACCAGAGTGTGTTAACTCCTGAATGCTGAGCTTCAAGGGATTACTGTCCAAGTGACATCTACTGCAAAGCAACCTTTAGAGGATGGATGTTGGTATCTGGGTCCACTCGGAGGGAGGAAATTTCTATCAGCTGCTGAAGCTGGCAGGATTTCTTGGGACAACTTGCATTTTCCATGCCAGAAAGGTGATAAACTTTCCTGACTGATGTGTTTAACATAACTGGAGTGAGGGGGAAGTCAGACAAAAAACAAGAATGAAAGCACACAAAACCTGATTGCAGTTTAGAGAAGTATCAACTCAATTAATCTCAATCCACCTGAAGCTCTCTGTAACAATCATGGTGGATTCTCAGAAAAAGCATAGGAAGTAGGAGCTGGCAGAAACCCAGGAGCTCTCTCCTTATCCAGTATATAGGACCCAGGAAGTGAAACAAACCAAGGGTTGAAAACATAACTGACCTATCTCACTTCACTGTCTAAGAATAGCATGGAATATCAAATTTAAAATCCCAGTGCTTCACACAAAGAATGACGCTTTGCTTTGCCACTTCTGTTAAACTAAATAATTTTAAGTGAAATTTAAAATATCTTAATACTGAGGGCATCATATTACTCACATGAAATTCACAGGGTTATTTATTGCCTGTAATAAGGGCAGTTTAATCACAGGATCAGTACAAACTGAACAAAAGAATGTTCTTTTTACTTTAATGAACTCTCGTGCTAAAGACCAATTTCTTCTTTTCATTGTGAATTATTCTATAAACTGAAAAGGAGAGAGGAAATTAACACAGCAGTCTCACAAAAAACAGACCAAAAAAAGAGAGGAAAAACCCTTGGTGCCAAATTAAAGTACTGCTCCTGCTGGAAAGAGAAATGAGAAAAAAAAGGACAGTTCAAGAAAACCTCTCATAAATATTCAAAATTTTAAAACAGAAATTGACTAAACATCAGACTGAAAGGAAGCTTTCTCTTAGGTGTCTCCTCATGGCCATTGTCCCAGTCTTCTATACCTTTCATTGACAATGAAGTGTTTTGCCTGGTTACAAAAACAAAACCACAAAAAACCCTCAGAAACAAACCAAACCCACCATCAAGCAAATAAAAGGGGTTACAAAACCACAACCAATTCAAAAACAGCTGAACAGAAAACTGAGGTCATGAAAATTTGAAGAGAATTCCCTTTAGCATTGAGTATTTCTTGTACACATCTGGGACAAGAAACAACCAGGCCATCAATTGTGTGTCAGCAAGTTTTGCAAGAAAAGAAAGATGGGTATGCAGTGCCAGGACATGGGAAAGAATGCTGCTGGCCACCATTCTGTCCCTCACCTTGTCTCTGTCCCAGTATAGTTCAAGCTGGATTTTGGTGTCCAAGTCTGTTTCTGCAACAGCCCAGCATGAGAAACAGCTATCAAGGATGGTTACATGAACTGGAAACATCTGAAATACCTTACTGACACAAACTGGAGAAGAAACTGCATAAAATTCACCTTAAATTCCAACTCCATGTTTTCAGTTAGAAATATTTCTGGGAAAATATGGAATCATTGCTGCAGGATGTGATCTGTGCATGAAGACCAGTCCTCTACAGAACAACAGGAGCAACGGAGGAGGGGAGAGAGAGAGAAAGGTCAGTTTTCAACATGCTTACACTAAAACAGCACAACTAAAGTATCCAACAGGAACTTCCTTCTCTAAGGGAAGTTCTGATTTGACTCTTTTCTGGTTCTGTTTTAGAAGTGACTAATGGACACGGGCAATCAGAGCAAGAAACTTTGAGAGCAGTGGGTGAGAGAATTATAAGAAGCAGAGAAAGAAACAGGACATTCCTTAATACAAAGTAGAAAAAGAAACTAACTTTCCCAGTCTATATCCAGTTTTGGATGGAATATTCTTTAAAACAAACACAAATTCAAGACAATGTCCATGTGCTGGACTGTGTTCGACATCAGTGCGTTATGACACTTCTTTGGCAGCGGATGCTCTGCTCTGCAATATCCCTTGTCTTCAGCTGCTTAGAGAATTGTGAAAAATGTTCCTCTGGGGATGACTCTGTCCCAGCTGAGGTATGCATTTCAGTGAAAAAGCTCACAAAAATCTACTTAGTTATTTTGCATTTACATAATAACTGAGAAAAAGGACTTTTTTCTTGGGAACGTGGTCACGCCTGCACCAAGACAAGCCCAAAAAGACTGAATATGAAAGAACAGCAGACAAAGAGCAGTTCACCTCACACACACCTCAGCAGACATCTGCTAGCATGCATGGACCAATACCCATGTCAACAAAACACTGCCATTAAAATACCTCTTCTTATTTCCCAGCAACCTCACAGATGCTGCTTCTCCTCTCAAAAATCCCCAATCCATCTCCAGATGTTTTTAACTACCCTGCTATCACTCAGCATTACCTGCAGGCACCCTGTCCTTCCATAACTGTCTGCTTCAACATAGCAAGATCAGGCTTGAATACAGAGAAAAACATTATTGTCAGCGTGAGTTTATGTAACAAATAGCTTCACTGTTCAATCTTTTTCACACTTCTTGTTATTTATGATTTGAAAACACAAAGATAACTTGGAAATCTCATTTTTCTTAGAAAAATTTCTGTATGCACATGACCCAGGAGATTGGGTAAAACCAAGAACACTTATTATTACTTGTTTATTACTTTTGATTTTCAAATTACTCAATCACTTGATCATGGAGGAAAATAATGCTTAACCAATAACTGAAATGCAAAGTGCACAAGTGTCCCTGAGTTCATGCATGCTTGCATCAGCACATGAATATATCGTGCAGACACAGTAACCACAATCTGTTTCCAAACAATTCTCAACCAAAAAAAAAATCCTAACTTCACAGGATAACTGTTTGCAATGAATAATTCAACCATCTGTCAAGTCCAGCTGGGCCCCATCCCTTCTCTTCACATGAAGTAAGTCCTTTTTAGGTGTGATCAAAGAACAGCAGCATTAATTTGACAGGTCGTGAGGCACACTGCGCATGCTGTCCACCCGAACAACCACTGACAAGGGGGAGCACACAGGTACAGAGGCAGAGTGAGAGCCCTTCCTCACGGGAAAGGAAAGCTCTGAAAAACAACCCTAAAAGTGGCAGGGTACACTATCCTAGGATATGTGTGTGGGAAACAATGACAGCATGACCAGAATCCATTCATCAGCTCTATGTATAGAATCAACTAAAGGTGCAAATTGAAATTAGCCATTCTACACTGTATTGCTGATCATTGACACACTTTTCAAAATGGATGTGTATTGTCAACAGTCCACCTTATTTTCTTGACTTTGGCAAATACTATTCCCTCCTCTCCTCTGCAGAAATTCCTATACAACCCAGTATTACCAATGAAGCCTCCTCCTAATGAGACATGGCCAACAATACAGCTCCACTAAACCACTGCAATGCCACCGTAAAATGAGGAAAACATAGTCCTGAAAAATTGTTCCGGTCCCTTAAACAAAGCACATTAGATTTTATTCTAATAAAGTCTCTCTCAAAAGAAAATATTTAATGCAGAGCACAATGGTAAAATAAATTGCCCAGGAAAAAACAAACAAACTGCACAAACGGGTCTTTGTCTATCTCACAGCTGACAAAGGCCGAGCAGGAGGGAACAGACAGTTAATTGTTTTCCAGATCATTGTGGCAGGTTTCTGAGCATTTGCACCTCCATTTTCCTGGACCCTCAGCCCTGTTTATGCCCCATTAAGCACACAGGCAGAGTCTATACTTTCCGTGGTAAAATAAAAAGGCATATTCAGTTGGCAATTTTCTGTAAGGGGGAAAAATTGTAACACATTAGGGTTGTTTTTATCAGAAATTATTTTCAAAACAGGCTTTTCCAAGAATGTGGCACATGTAGTGTTTTCAGAGGTGGTGAGGATGAATTTGCCCAGCACTCAAGCTCCCTGTGCTATGAGGCCCAGTGAGTGAGGCAGATCTGCAGTCACATTATGAGATTTAGGGTCAAACTTTTTTCCATTTTACTGTAAAAGGAATTAAGAAGTATAGCCTGTTCATACAAGAGACAGGCCAATATAAACAGATTTTATTTTATGCATTTAAAAATGCTCTTAGGCCTTTTCATTCAAAAAGTGCTTTGAAGTGAAGAGACATGCAGCAAGCACTTGTGGATCCAGTTCCTTGAAGCCGTATTTATCAACAATAAATTGATTGAACTGTAGTATATCTTGAATTAAAATCAATAAATAAGCTAAAGTATTTTATATTGCTCTCCACCAACATCTCTTTGTGCTCTCATTTGCACAAAAAAAATTAAAAAGAAATACACCCTGGATTATATGAAGTCATTATATAGCAAGGAGGAGCCCCTTGTCAACATTCAAAATCCAAACCCCTTCCCACACTGTGATTTCAAATATCAAGATTGATAGTCAGTTCATTTATGCAAACACAGAAAAGGCTAAATAGATTTCAATAGTCTGCCATTGGCATTCTCTCAAAAGGCAAACATCCAAAATGTAGCAAAACCACTTATTAAATCCAGCTTTCTTTTTCAGAAGCGAATAGTTTTAAAAAAGTAATAGGCAGTCACAGCCAAAGTGGGTAAAAAAAAAAAAAAATAATGTTCTCCGTAACAGAATTATATCTCAAATCAATCCTTATGTAGGCAAGGCACAACCCCCTTCTCTCTCTCTCTGATTTTAAACTGTTTGCATGCTCTCTTGACAGTCAAGTTACATTTTCCTCCATCGGAGACAAATGTGAGAACAACTGTTATTTAAAACAGTTATACAAGTGTTTCTGTCTACATCCAAAAGAGCCCTTTCACCTATTTAAATTGAAAAACTGTTTCCAAAGTACAACAAGGCCTTGAAAAGTCCCATGTGTACTCCTCAGTATATAATTACAAGATAAGAGATGACACATTCATTTTGGTAAAACTCCATTAAGCAGGCCTCCAAAGACAGAAAAATCTCTTATTTATGTGGTATTTGCTCTTCCAGAAAGACATGAGACCATGTAACAAATCTACCCCAGAAAGACTCCATCTAAAATAAGGCAATCAATTGGATTTGCAAATCCTTGTTCTGGTATTGTTACAGCTGGCATTTTATTACCATAACTTAATCACTTCCAAGTAATAGAAACTATTCTGGAAGGAACGCACAGGTTATTTCAGACTACTTTTAGTATTTCTGTTTTAATCAACATCAGTGTCTTCCCCCATCCCACAAGCCAATTTTCCCTTGAGAAGTGTGTTATAAAGGCAAAAAATGAGATGGGAAGGAGGTGGGCATTTGGCACATTGAATAGTTGGTCAAAGCTGTGACCACTCTTTGCAACACATCAGGGTCTCTGGAAGCAATTCGATACTCCCAGCATTATTCACCATTTTATTCCTTATGAACACAAGCTGCAGAAAAAACTGCTGTCCTCTGAACACAAGTTGTGATGCAGCCTGGCTGCCACAGTGCAGTATTTAAGTCAGGCTTGACAGAACTGCATCTTGCTATGGGTTCCTGCAGACCGCCAAAAAGGTTGGGAAGCAGCGGGGCACCCCCACGGCCCAAGGGGCACAGTGTGACAGCAACTTCTGCTGCTGGCACTCACACACAGCTGTTGCTCAGTCACCCACAGCAGTGACATATGTCACACAACGAGCAGCACCGCTCATCTGGAACAATTCCAGCTCGTGTCTCTACATTTGTGTAAGAATTCCTGTACCATACTGACCTCTCCTTCCCCATGCAAGAAAATGGACATTTTAACCTTCCCTTCCAACACTGCCATGCCCTCCCCAAGGGCAACACTGACTTCATCTGACAGGGACAGTACTTAACTGTGCTGCTGCAAAGCGTAGGGAAAAGGAGGGCTCAGCTTTGCCTGGGAACTCCCATGCTGCAGCTCCCTGTCTACCGGCCTTGTGCTTTGCTGCGGGGAGGCCAGCGAAGGGCAGCACACAAATCTTGCTGCTTCCCAAGGACAAGGACTACACGTGCCAGTACATGCTGAATTGCCACCAGTTTTGTAAACAAAGTCCCCTTCAAATGCCAACCTGTGCTAGCCACAACCGTGTTTAAAAAAGGAAACAATAACAAAAAGCCCATTGTGGCATTGTGGTGATTAAAGGCCAACTTTGCAGAGCCAGAGTCATTTGAAGAGCCTTGTTTATTTAACTGGAACATTTGGGCATGCGAAAGTCAGCGGGCACAGCCTGCTCCATTCAGAACAGCGGGGAAAGGCATAGGTGCTAAAGTGCTTACCAGGTCATAGGCTGCCAGGACCTTTTTCTGTACATCGGGCACGGTCCCCAGAGGCTCCAGGTAAGGAAAGGTGTCCTTCATGCAGAGGGCCACCGAGGGTGCGTTGTCGCTGCTCACGAGGCGCGAGGACAGGGTCAGGATGCACTGCTTGAGGCTGGCGATGGGCGGCAGCCCACACAGCTCCTTCACCGACACCATGGCGTTCTGGGCAAGGGACACAAACACTTCAGCACACATGGCCACTCACCACTCAGCCCCCCTGCCTGCCATTACCTTGCCAGCCCTTTCTTCTCCCCTCTGATGGAAGGCAGTGCTATCCCGCTGTTCACCATCCCTGGGCCTTGGGATTCCATCTCACTCAGGAGTTCCCTGCCAGCCCCATTCTCTGTCCTGAAGCCTACCGCAGCTCCAGCTTTCTCCCAAGCTCAGGCATCCCAACTGCCAGCTCTGCAGCAACTTTGCATTGCAAATCCAGCCCTAACAGGGACAAGTTCTGGTCCCCAGCATATTAAACCATCAGTCTAAAATGCTATTTCTCTTCCCAGCTGCTTAGACTCCAATCGCTTTTGATGCTGTAATCACTTTGTTCTCCTATCATTATCATCCTCCAGCAAGAACAAGTTTGACAGACCTTGTATTTCCCATGGGAAAGGCAAGCAGGAAAAACTCACTTTGTTTTCAGCCTTACATTATCACATCATAAAGAAACACAAACACTCTTTCCCTTTCATAGGTCACATGTAAAAAATCAATACCGGATATACAGGTCAAACCAAACTGACATGCCAGGATTTATTTATTTATCAGGGCAGAGGATATACATGACATGCACCCATCATTTAGCTTCTTGACTTGTACAAGGAGTGACCAAGATGCACAAAACCCAAGTAAGAGTATTATAACAACCCATACCTTGCAAATGTTCCTCCCACAATTTGCTGAAAAAAAATCCAATAATCAGACAATGCCTGGCTAAGTTTTTCTCATTAATTAAATATGACGGCATGTAGTTAAATCCAAAACTCTCTCTTTACACAGCATTCTCCAGAACATGAACTGTTGCTTGGAAGGCACATTAATACTGTTTCTGAGTCAAATTCAGAGTATTTTCATTTATATAGTTCATATATAGTGCCTGACCTAGACAGAAGGTGGAGTCAGCAGTTCAAACTGCTTTCAAGGCCTGAAGGAAAGGAAAGGCTGGGAAGAGTTTCCCATTCTTAAAAATATGCTGAGACAATTCCTTTGAGAGTGATTTAAAGCTTATGTCATTTTGTAAACTTTTCCAGCTGTCAACATTTCATTTGCTTTAGACTCCATCCAGAAGAGCGGGGTCAATGAAGTGCTACATGTTTTTCTCCTGTTTTCGAGAGGAAAAAAAAGTGAACTGTTTCTGTATCTTTACCAAGGAGACAGCTACAGCTGATTCCAGCTATTTATTACAGAAAACTCATTGTTTAATGCTACTCAGTTTTGTTTCTAGGCAGTGCCTGAAGCTCAGAACTGAGCTGTCCTTTAATCAACCCCCAGTCGCTCCCACCACAGAAGAGAGCACTGGGGACGTTCTTGTTTGGCTTTGCTGCCACTTCACATCCTGCCAGCCACCAAGGTCTAACCCAAGCATGTGTGACAGTGCTGTGCACCTGGGCCCTGATGCTGCTGGCCACAGCAGGCTCTGCTGCATGCAGCAGCACGGGTGCAGGGACAGAGTGCCAGGGGACCCACTGAGCCAAGAAACAGCACTGGTGTCTGTGCCAGCCCTCAGCCAGCCGAAACAGCTGTTCAGCAGGGAGGAAACTGCAATCCAAGTGGCATTCAGTGCCTATGCTGAACATCTGCAGCCCTGGGGCAAACAGTGGCAACACACACTCAGGAAAACATGCTGCCCTTTGCACAGTGGGTTTCTCTGGTGTACTCAAGACCTTAATGACACATCCACTGACTGCTTCTTATATTCAGCCCAAAAAAATTAAGAGCATACCCCTCACTCAATTAGCAAACCAAAAGCTTGTTGATGTTTTTTAGAACCAATGAGGAAAGACAGTATTTGGGACCAGAGCCACGGGGCACAAATGTACCCTCAATTCTGCTTTCGCAGGAAAAAAAAATCAACCAGTAAAACATGTTTGGAGAAGGCATACTGATTTTTAAAACATTTCTGCCTAATCCTACATTATTAGTTAGCACCTGTAACATCAGCCTGCCAATGTCCATTTCAAGGTTGACAAGAGCCGTGGGTCTGAAGTTTCATCAGCTTCAGCAAGCCTGCCCTAGCAGCAGCTCACATCAGGACTTTCACTTCCACATTCAGGACACACCAATACATACGATGGAAGTCTCATACCTGCATATTTTCTCTCATGTCAGTAGCCTCTCGCAATGGATGCACTGCCAGTTTAAAGATGTCATCGATAGTCTTGAGACCAGTGTTCCTCAGCATGGTGTACTCCCTCGCTTTCTTCCCTATCCTCACTGAGAGGCTACGCTTTTGTGCCTTCCCGCCACCACTTCGATTGGTTATTGCAATGTGAACAAAGAGGGTAACGTGCTCCATGATATCACCAACAAAAGAGCGCAGTGGGATGTGCCTGTATCCGGGCTGTAAGCACTCCAGTGGGATGGTGTACTGTCCTATGAACTCATCTCCAATGTAGTCATCATCCAAAACAACAAAGCGGATCATGGCCAGCTCCGGCAGATTGATCTGGAACTCAAAGCTTTCATCAAAAATAGGGTTATCACTGTTTTGCTGCACAGTTTTAGTTCTTTGTTCGGTGCAGTCTGCAGGAATCCCATGTATTTCTATGCAGACATAAGGGTCTATGACATCCCCTTTTGCACATGCACCCTTGGGCTTTGGAAAATTCTGACCACTGATAATTTTGACATGTAGGACCTGCGGGGAGACCCCAGGAACAATACCCTTGGTATTTGCGCTGAAGTAAGACACTTCGTCACGCATCACTGAAGGCCTGAGAACATACCCGCATCCCCCGTTCTGCAGAAACCAACCAGTGTGTAGATCCATCATGGGCCCCGGGGTCTGATAGTTCATTGCCACTATCTGGCAGCCACAGTTCCAGAAATCTTGAGGATTTAAGTTACTGGAGTCTATCCTCATAGCACTCGGGTACACCCTGGACAGAAACTTTTTGTTGTAGTTAACAAAATCTTCAGGGTATTCATTTGCAATCCGACTGGCTTCTGCCTCGCTGAAGGAGCACATTTCCCAATAATTTTGAGATTTCATGGATGTCTCAAAGTCTTTGTACTGGATAGATTTGCATAGGGACACCAAGTCAGATAATTCCTTGCAGAGCCAGATCAGCTTTGGTTCCCTTGAGAAGTCCTCTGACAGTCTTCGGGATATTTCAGCCTCTTCATCTTCATCTGTGACCTCTCCTTCTAATACATCCTGGTCACAGGGCAGTTTCTTCCCCTTCACAATGATCTTCATTTTCAGTTTCTCAGGCGATGGGAGGTAGGCTTCTGAGGATAAAGGTGCCTCTGTGTACAGTTTGTTTCCAAAGATTCTTTTCATGTGCTGCACCACCACCTTCTGCTGTTGTACAGAGCAGTGGTTCCCCAAGCAGAGAATAAGAGGGTATTCTGAGGCAAAGAAGGCCAATTTGTTTATTACTTCGATGACATTTCGAAAGGGAAGTGGCGATGCCATGTTGTTGCGGTTACAAATAATGGGTTCATTATCCGGGCCGTCACAGACATCCAGTTCAATACTCCGGCAGCTCATCTTTAGAGCTCTGACATAACCATTGATATCAGCTGGCCCTCTGAGCTGGTCTTCTATTAGGTATGTATTGTGGGACGCATTGATGTAGTAATGCGACAAAGGCTGTGTCATGTCTTGGACAATTTTTTTGTGCTCTGGGTCAAAAATATCACATTCTGAGGACAGTAAGTATTGAGTAAATCCATCAATTGCAAGAAAACCTTTTAACCGCCCTTCTTCAGAAAGCTCATACCTGCGTATAATATCTAGACACATTTCTTCTGTTATGTGGGTCACTCCTTGCTCAGCCTCTAAAAACAGCATGAGGTCATTGGCATCCAGGTACTCTTTGTTTTTGGATATCTGCACAAGTAAGAAATACACTTCAGGTCTTGTGCAGAGCTCACTGAATGCTTCACAAAACTCTTCTTTCGTTACTCGTGTTGTCAGTTTCTCTTTGCTCTTCTGAATTTCCTTAAATTTTAATCTAATCTTTGATTCCTTCAAGGTGGGATTAAGCTTCTTTATTAGCTCCACAGCTGTATCTTCTAACATTATGCCATTGCCATCAACATCTGCTGCTTCAAATACAGCTTTTAACCAGGCAAACCGTGGGGTATTATGGCTGCTTTCCATCAAGTCCAGGGGCTGTTTGCTACGAGAAACTAAGTACCTTAATCCTGATACCCAAATATTGGCCACATCAGCTGAATTGGCAACCAAGTCAAGGGACTCATAGTTCTCACCATGAATTACCGACAGTGCACAGTCCTCAGAAATCTGATCTGCAAGTCCATTATTCCTGAACGTCTCTGTGTTCTTCCCTAGTCTGATTTCTTTTATAGCAGAAATATCAAGCTTGGCTTTGTCCAGATCCTTCTTGGAAGGCTCCCAGCGAAGAGCCTGCAGGTCAGGATCCAGAGTAAAAAAACGGTTATAAATCCGGGAATTTGGACGAACTTTCTTCAATTCACACCCAGCCTGCATAAAGCTGATACAGTCGCTGGCACTGCTGATTTTCTTCTCTGATGGCATGCTGCTGAAGGACACTGTTTTCTTTCTTCCACATTTTTGGTTTGAAGGATCCTGTGGAACAATTACATTAAAAAAAATTAGCAGGTTTTCTTTGGCCATTCCCCAAGTGCATAAATAACAGAAAAGGTACATTTATGTAAAGATGATTAATGTTCTTGTGAACCTCAAAACACAACATCTTATTCCTTCCCATGATTCAGTTCCCTACTGAGCTATAAAGTGACTTGATTGACTGTGGCATTAGAGATAGCAACTTTTCATGAGTGACATTTGCAGCTATTAAACTGTCTTCCAGATCTTAGCAACTTGCTACAGCTGTGAGGAGGCAGTATCCAGTTATATACGTTATGTCCAGTTTCAAAGCAGATATATCACACTCTTGTGTCCCCATTTGTTTGGAAAAGTAGTTATTCTGGTCATTTCTGTGTACAACAACTACAGGACCACAGGAAAATGGACAGCCAGACAAGAAATCCAAAGCCTTTGTTTTCAGGCTATATATTCTAACTCCTCTTGAGAAAATACTCAGCCAGACATGTGATTGTCTTTTCAGTATCAATTACTTCTTGTAAACCCAGCTGCCTGCAAAGCTGTCTGTAATGTCAGTGCAGCAACTAAATTTGAACCTTTCCCTGCATATTATCAATTCAAAACATCTCACAATAATTATGCAGTATAAATCATTCTTTTCTCTGCATGATTTCCATCTACCCCATTAGTATGTAAACTATCCAACAGCTACCAATAATATTTTTAAAACATCACTTAAGACTGCAATTAATTGTGAAAGACTTGTTAAAATTACTTTCCCTCCTATTTCCCTAGCCACTAGCAATACTTCCTTAGTACTCTGCCTTCTGTTGTTGAAGGGACCTCAGCTGCCTGGATTTTGAATGGAAAAGGAACCCCAAAGGCAAGGAAATGTTGATGCTGGGCCTAAGCACTCAGCTCTCCACCCTGCTGCCTCAAGCTCAGATATCAGACATGCAACAGGCACCAGCTTCCCAACAGCCCCTGGGGATCTGCTTTGAGATCCCAAAACTCCTGATTTCCAAACCCTCTGCAGCCTGGACTTCCCTTCCCCACCCCAGCAGCTGGCTCCTCTCAGCTGCAGTTTATCTGCTGTGTCATTCAACCTCCCTCAGGTAACACTCTGCAAATCCTATGAGAAAGCCCTGCTCCAGCAGGGCCCTCCATCCACCCATCTCTGTCCTTTGATGCTCTGCACCATCTGAGCAGGACCTTGTGTGGCTCCCCAAGCTACAGAGCATCAGTTTTGGTGCTCATAAGAATCTCTCCACTCTTCATTTGCATGTCTGTATAGACACTTTCAGCAAAGTAGTCAGTATGAATGTTTCTACAAAACTGCTGTTGTCATTCATTTGCTTCATTCAATAACATCCAAACTATTTCCAAACCCCCAGGCCTCTAACTACTGAATTTAAAGGCATAGGATCTACTGGGAACAAAATTAAGACCTCTAAACTTCTTATGGCAAAGATTTCTCATTAAACTATTACAGAGACTTCTACTGACAAGAATAATTACTCTTGCCATTTATTTAGTAGTTACTATGAGAATGGGTCTCACAGAAACAGGAAGAAAGTCAACGAAGCGAGTGCCTCAGGTCAGCTACTTTTTTAATTACAGCTTTATACTAAAATATTCTGTTCCTGCATTAACATACTATGTTTTAATTCACAGCTTTGCTTATGAAAATCTTCAGGCAGTAGATACTAACGAATACAAACGAATGTAGCAGATTACAGGGTTTTAGAAGAACCTCTACTTTATTATTTCCTTATGTTTACAGAAGCAATACTTAGATGTAAGATTGAGGATTAATTAGGATTATTTTTCTCATACAGTTAGATGTATTAATGGCCTTGGAATCTGCAGTGATTCATTCCTTGACAGAGGTTCCTCAGGGCCAGACCTGGAAATCTCATCAGAGCAGCCTGATTTATCTATAGGTCTGACATTTTGTCTTAACTAGGGAGGCACAAATGTTATGTAAATAGTTTATTTTCTGCAAAAAATAAAAGACATTTATTTTTAGTTCCAAGATACTTGTGTCTTTTGATCAAAGCAAGTCAGGGAATTAATCAGCCATTTTTCAGGTATTCAGGTGGGGAAAAAAAAACCCTAATTGACCTCATGGACAAACAACAAAAGTTTCCTTTTAACATTCAGTCTTAACCCCTCAGGGATTTTAGTGGGGATTAGATTATCCTCTGTGTCATATTTACTTGCTTTTATTTTTGACGGATACTTCTGGTTTTGTACTCAGTGGTATGTAAGGAACATCAGAATTGCACAACAGCACTTCATGTCAGAGTAGGACTTCCCCATATCTTTAAATCAATTGAACAGAATTCAAGCCTAACCCACAGACTAACTGCCTACAATTAACAAGATTTAATTATTATTGACATTGATGGGGTTATTTTAACTGATACGAACAATTTCCTCCATCTAATGTATAATACACACAAACCCCACAAAACTGCAATTGCTAACTGAGCTTACTACTGCTATTGGCTATTCCCCTCTTGGTCTCTCCAGACTAGGAGCATACTCAGTCTTTCAACGTGAGAGCTGTTACTTTGGATATAATGTGAAAGTTTTCATTCATAATTATCACAAAGTTAATTATTCCAGTCTTGCAAAAATGAAAAAGGCGTTTCTGTAAGTTCCACTGCTGTCTTCTCAGACTGACAGCCCAGGCACTCACCTTTGCATTACCACACTCCTAATGCTTGAACAAGCAACTCTGGATCCTGACACCACGGTTTAGCCAGGCCACACACCTCCAGATCGATCCCCATGGACCACCCTGGGGAGCAGAGGAGTGTTTTCTTCAAGAAGTGTCCTTCCACCACTGAGCCCCACTCACATCAGTGCCTGGAGAGGACAATTTCTATACTCTGTGCCTCCCCACTGATCTAATACTTGTTCAACTGAGACTCCAGACTTTGTTTCTGATTTTAGTGTAGCTATTGCTTTCTTTAAATCTCTACCTTAATCCCATTTCAAGAGACTGATCTTCTAAAACAAGACATCCAGCTAAGAATATTGTGCTGCAGTGTCTCCAGTGGCTAAACTGCTGCTCCATTTTACTGGATACTAAGAACAGGAACAAGTACAGTCACCTAGCAAACTAAAAGCTGCCAACATCTCACATGGATAAATAGGAAACCTGCCCTCTTGTGCTACCTGCCAAGAACATTCCCACTGTAAGTTATCAAAAAACCTCTCCTCAGTGTTCACCCATGCAAGAGCACTTGTTCCTCTTCATTAACCAAAGCAATCAGAAAGCACAATGAGATGCAGCTCTGAATCTTGGAGCTGGAAAGTCTATCTTCCTCCAAGAGGCTACAGGCATCAAAATTGATCTTGCCTAGGTAACAGGACAGTAACTGGCCTAGGACTGCCCTTTACCCGCAGTCACTTGCACTGAATTTATTGTGGCAGTGAAAGATGAAAAAGAAAGGATGATATTTTCTAAAAACAAGAAATCTATATCAATGTGAAAATGAGGACCTAACTTGTGGATTTTCCACTCTAAGATCTTTCCTACCAGAGACAACCAAGTTCTTTACAAAGCACTCTTCCTGGAAACAAACACAATCAGTTTGCATGCAACGTGCAAGTACAAAAAGGAGATCTCCACTTACATGGGAAACCTTGTGTTTCCAAGGCAAGACACTTTTTTCAAAGTGACTCAAAACTAAGGTTTCCTTCAGTTCTTTGGTTATGCCCTATAAGGTGATCTAATTTTGGAATGTTGGGGGACACAGGAAAGAAGATGGACTTTGGACCTGGTTGACATAGGAGATTTGATAACAGGATGCCTTGGCAAAAGCAAACTGAACTTTGAAAATTAGATCTAGATTGCAAGAAGATTAAATCAGACAGGATTACTAGAAAAGAAAATATCATCACACTCTGCAAGCAAGAGATGTTGTTACATTCATAAGTTTATGTGATTTTAAGCTAATTATTGCAGTACACATTACTAGTCTCCCTAAAGTAGTATATAAGCGTTTGTATCCCATGATAAAATTGGATTCTGATCACCAGATCAGTCTTCCCCGTCTCTCTTCATCGCTGAAAATCTAACAGGATGACTCCATCTCCCTCCTGCTCCTGAGCCTGCATAGTATCAATTATATAAAATACCTCCACACCTCAAACACAACACCACATCAATATGCTTAGATTTCAGCGTATGCACCGCTGCTCTGAAAATCACTAAGGACCAAGGAGATGTATCTGTGTGCTGGCCTGACTGCATCCTAACATTTTCTAAATTGTTTCTAAAGGAAGGATTCAGAACACCAGTCTAAGCACACTCCCAAAATAGGAGAAGCTCTCCTGTTGAACACATCATCCTCGTCAGAGGGACTGTATACATAAACAGCAGGATCACTAAGCCATCAGCAGTTGTGGGAAAACTCCACCCCATTCACCCTGACCTTTGACTGCTCAAACTTCTGCTGTTTAAATCAAAGAGCTAACAGAAATAAATAAGTGGGATTAAAAAAAAATGAGTAAACATGCTCTCCACCTCATCCCACCCTCTTTGTCAAAACTATAGGACATAAATTGCCCATCTAAAGTTAGGAACCAGGGCAGCAATAAGAACTAGATAGCAAAGCTGCACACAAAGGTCAAGCTCATGAATTACTATTTGTCTGAAATTAAGTTACCTGCAGGCTCTCTAAAACATTGACAGTCTTCCAGGATTCTGCTAAAGAGGATAAGAAAGGCGAAAACCATCACCGACCCAAAGACACCAAAAAAACCTTAAAGACTTGTGAAAGGATGTGAAATTCAGTAATAAACCTGAGAGATAAGCTCTTTAAGTGTGATGAAGAGCTATTTCCCCAAAAAACAATTCACATTTTCACCAGTTTGATTCTAATCTTTTACATTTCTCCTGAACCTAGCACTAAGAAATCAGTAATATCTTAGTCTGTCCTCACAAATGGACTATAAAAAACATTCCTAAAAGCTATCTGCTCTGGAAACTCCAGATGATCCAGTTAACTGGCCAACTGATTACCTGATTTTTTGTTTCCTATGAGAAACTAATTAGCTCAACCGGATAATTTGGGGGGGGACACTTCTAGATATTTCAGTTATACTAAGACAGAATCCCAGTCTCTGAAAATCTTAAAGCTTTACTGTATTTGTGGTGAAAAAATTTACCTTTAAACAGAAAGTAATGAAGTCAGTGAGTCACTAATGGCACTCAAAGCACTGTGTAGCAGGTTGAAAAATGACAGTGTAATTCTTCTATAACAAAGTAAGCCAGAGCAGGGAAGATTTATATATCCATCCAAAAAAACCATGAAGTCAAAGCCTGGGCCAGGGCTGCAACTGGCTCTCATACACGGGTGAGGCTCAGTCCATCTGATCAGATGTAGATCAAAGCTTGAACCCACAGTACCAGCACATGATTATAACAGGTAGCAACGATCACTGAATGCCAGTATTCATCATTAGCACACAGAGCTTTCTTATGTAAATCTCAGCCATGTTCTGACCATCCTCAGAGAGTATCCTTGGACTGTCCATTCTGCAGATTTTATCAACTCTTCTCACAGCCCCTGCTATAGCATCAAATTAAGGAGCTAAACTCCCTTTAATCTTTCTTGGCAAGGCCTGTAGGATCTAAGTATCAGGTAGATACCCACTGTGACAACTCACACGACAACAAAGAAAAAGTTGCCTACTCAAAATTCATCCAGGCTGACAACTCATGGCACGAAGCAGCTACCTTTGCACGGGGGCTGAACAGCCAAACCACTTCATCCCTGGTGCAGGCAGCAATGGGGATGCTGTCAGTCACACTTGGGCTAACACAGCTCAGAAGATTGCAAGAGCAGATGCTACTGCTGTGAGATCGACCTTGGTAGCCTTTTCAAGGCAAAATTCCTACTAATTTAGGGATTTGTGCACATGGGGAACAAAGACCAGATCCAAAATTTAACACATGTGCTGTTAAAAGCTGAGCTACACGCGTAATGGAACAAACAGAACACTTGAGGCCCGACCAAAAATACACGGACATACACATGAGAAATAGCTTCAGAACACAGGGTCCAACAATTCTCCAAACACCAAAGGAGTCCCACTGGCATGTCTGCAAAGCCAGCGATTTATCACTACCCAGCAGCTTAACTCAAGCACAAACTCCACACAGAAGCCTCAGCACTATCATAATTCATAGAGAGCAAGGACTAAGGGAGCTCAGACACAGGAAAGAAAAGTGTCCTGTATTTACAGCAGCTTTCCTCAACTCCCCAGGATTACCAGGACATTGGGTATGGGCACTGGGCTGTCACCCAGACCTACAATAATAACTATGGCCAGCTTCTCACAAAAAAATTCACCCTGCACAATGGGTACTGCAAGAGCAGGAAAACTGAGTGAAGACAATAGCTTAACTACTCTGGGATGCTGAATAGTCCCCAGTGGAGAAGCTCAAGAGGAGGCAAGACTATAATGGCTTGCCTGATTTCCTCTTTTGCTCCATTACTAAAAACACTTTCAAGTGCTGTTGTGTAAGGCTGGAAGGAGATAAAAAAGAATGCCTGGAGCAGATCTTCAGGAAAAACACCTGAACCAAAATGATTTGCTGTTTAAGAAATGCTTTGCTGTATACTCATTTTTTTCCTTTTCTTTTTTAAATTACTAGTACTACCAAATTTAGTCAATTTTACCTTGAAGGAGATTTGCCTTTGCTGTTTAAATGACAAATTAGAGCAAAAGAAAAAAACACATAAAGACTCCATCTGTAAATGCTTTTTGGAAATGAAAAGCACACAAGGCAAGAAGGGTTTATTTTCCAGCATGATACCATGCTGAAGTTACTATTTTTCCCTTCTTTTTTATAAGTAGGGCCATGAAGCCAAGGTTGAAAAGCTTCCAAGAGCACAAGAACATGAGAGTCTATAATGAGGCTACCACTTCACAGAGCTTTCTGCCATTGTTGTTGAAGTTTCATCCAACTGGTTTCCAGGAGTGCAAGTAGCTATCTATGCATTAAGCAACATCTACAGTGAGAAACAGATTCCTGTATGACACTTCAATACATACACACAATGTCTCCATATAAACCTACAGAAGACACCACCTGATAAGATTTTTCATGGCTACTGTCCATTATCCCTGAGGAAAAAGCCCCTTCACTAAGGACACACCAAGTGCCACATCTACTTCCAGTTGGAAGGAGCCTTATAGCTTGTAAGGGACTGACCCAGCTCATTGGATGTAATGTCTCCAACTGCTACTACTTCCAAATATTTTGTTATTTTCAAGTGCTTGGGTTGCTCATAGGCTCTAATCCTTCTCAGTGTGCAAGGGCACCTTGGACATGGACCCATCATCCTGCAGGAAATATAAAGCCGAGAAAGACTGAAAGACACTTTGTGTCTTCAAGCAGAAGTAGTAGCAGCAAGGTCTGGAAAAGAGGGATCTCAGCTGCAGCATTCCCAAGAGAACTCCATTGTACAAATCCTCATTCTGTAACAGAACCTCCTTTGAATGCATCTGAGACAAAAATTAAGAGAATAAGAGAATGCCAGTAGCAACCTAGGAGGAAAAGCCAAATAAGTTTAGAAAGACCCAGCTAAGGAAAAACATGCCCAACTGGTACTCCCCTTCATTATGCCTCTAAATACTTGATTGGCACTGCATCTATAAGTGGGTAATTTTCACTGTCAAAACATAATAAAAATTATTACCATCACCTATTTCCAACATTATGGAAAACAGAGCTTGTCAAACTAACCTGATGTCTGTGCTTTTATGATATTAAAAGTTTGGTTGGTACACATAAAGTCATTGTAACAGACTAATGTATTATGGTTTCTGCAATGTATTTGACTTGGTAGTGAATGAGATTCTGATTAAGATACAGCAATAAAAATAAACTCAGAAGACATTAAATGGATCAAACACAAGATAAACGATAACTTCCAAATGCAAGAGTAAATGTGAAACACTTATCATGAAGAAATGCTTCAAATGGGATCCTGCAGGGACCCATTCTTTAGCCCAGTGCTATTTAGCATTTTTAGAGTGACCTGGAAGAAAACATAAAATCAATACACATGGAGTCTGAAGATGACACAAAGCCAAGTTTCAACAGTGATGAATAACAGAATGTGAGTCAGCAGTCAAAAGACTGCTTGACAGGCAACACATAAATACATAAAAAAATAAGTATCTTCCAATGAGGAGCAAAATACAAGGGCCACTCCTTACTTATAGGACTTGATGTAGGAGAAAAATTTTGGGTCAAAAAAGCCAACTTTGTCATCACAGATGATCAGCATAAAATATAACAAAAAGATCACACACAAAACAGTATAGTTGGTTGTGTAAACATAGTATCTACTCAGAATAGAAAAGTTCCAATATTGTATTTGTCCATCGTGTGATGCTCTCAGTTTAGAAATTACCTTGAAAACTGGAAAGTTAACAAGTGCCACAAGAATCAGGAAGATTTTGGAAAACACATTCAAGTAAAGGATTACAGATTTTTTAGTTTAATACACATACTGTCTGTACTGATAATTATTATATTAGTATTAATAAAAATGTGCATGAATATAAGGAAAAAACTTAACAGACACGCCCTGCCCTAATTAAGGGATATCTGGGCACTTTTATGCAGAATGTAATGCTATCAATTGAACAGTTTAATTAAATCCTTAATCGATGTACTTTAAGAAGTCCTTCAAATTACATTTCCTTATGGATGCCCTAGAAACTCAAAATGTGAAGTAATTTTGTCACATATTTTTAGAACACAGAATATTCTGAGCTGGAAGGGATCCACAAAGATCATTGATTATGAAGATGATTATGTAAAGATCATCTGAAGATCAATACTATCTGGTGATACATTCTTTTAAATACTGGAAATCAACACACTCAAAATCAAGCCAAGAAAAGCAAAACTGACATTGGTCAAAGTCTCCCAAGGATGGCTGGAGAGTCTTCCTCACTTTTTCATCAGCACTTAATTCCTTCCAAAAGGATGTCCCATGAGATCAAACACGATTTCATTTAAGCCCTATTTAATGGAGAGCAGGCCAAACTTCAGGGCTATTTTTTTGCCTGATTACTTTAACTGAAAAATTAAATCCCGTGCTTTTCCAAGAGAAAACAACTGAATGGGACTGTGCCTTCTGGTATGGTATCATGGCACTGGAGATTACCAAGCAGTGGGGGCCCAAAATAGGGTGACCAATTTAATTTCATTCTGAATCTTACAGCAGTCCTCCAGGAATAAAATGTGTAATCCAATAAGCCACACAAATCTCAATAGGCTAATCACATTATTTTAAACCCTTTTTAATTAACTTAAATTATTTCTTCATTAATCACATTTACGCCAATTCAGATCAGCCCCTGTACCTAAAATTAGCAATGAAGTTACAAAAATCAATAAAATTAAGTAATGAAACTGGTTTAATGGGATTTTTTTTAAGTTCCAATTGTCCGTCATAATTGAATTATTAAACAGGTTGAGATAAAATACATAAAGCCGAATATGAAGTATATGGGCAAGACGGGGCAGTGTTTTATCTGACCCATAATGCACTTATGGGTGAGATTTTGCCTCGTGCTATCAAAGGCCCTCGTTTTCTTCGAGAGAGAAAAGCAACTTTCAGCATACTCAACAAATGCATCAGCTCCTGCGATGAAACTTTGTGCCAGCTGAGGAGAGCGCCCTAGAGGTGTAGGAGTGTGTACAGGCTGTCCGTGCGGCACAGCACCGCCTGCCCGAGAGCGCCCGGGACACGTCCCTGCGGCACCCCGGCACCCCACAGCTCACCCGCTGGGCGAGCAGGTGCGACCCGCCTCCCCGCACACACGGCACTGTCCCCATCCACCTCCCTGCACACATGGCACTGTCCCCATCCACCTCCCTGCACAGGATACTGTCCCCATCCACCTCCCTGCACAGGACACTGTCCTCATCCACCTCCCTGCACACACGGCACTGTCCCCATCCACCTCCCTGCACACACGGCACTGTCCCCATCCACCTCTCTGCACAGGATACTGTCCCCATCCACCTCCCTGCACACACAGCACTGTCCCCATCCACCTCCCCGCACAGGATACTGTCCCCATCCACCTCCCTGCACACACAGCACTGTCCCCATCCACCTCCCTGCATAAGACACTGTCCCCATCCACCTCTCTGCACACACGGCACTGTCCAATCTGTGATTTATTAACCCTTGTGCTGACACCTTGTCAACAAGCTCCATCACAAAGCAAGGATTAGGGAAAGCTTTCTGAGTGCTCCTCTACAATATGGGCACCGAAATGTGGCTGTATTTAACCACAGACCCCAAAATTCCTGAAGTATTTTTTACTATTATTTTAATTTTCTTCCCATCTACAGCTTTTTAGCTTTGCAACTATGGGCACGGTGCATACCAGACATCCCCCTTCAGCATCCTTGGGCTGAAAAGCAAGGTTTACACAAAAATCATGCCTGCTGGTATCAGAGCAGTTTCAAGTCATGAAATGTGCTCCTGCACTGCTAAAGGAGTTGGCAAGGCTGAAAACAACATACAAGTAAAACAATTATTTCAGTGATGCACTTAGCAACAGTATGACAAATTAAGCATCTCCCTTACAAGCAAAACACAGATTTCTCCATTAATAGAAAGGAAAGAAGTATTCAAGAAACAGCTGTGGTAACCTCATTAAATCTTATTATGTGACTCTCCTAAGTAGGCATATTCCAAATTTTTACCAATGCAGACGCAGAATGTTTTCATTACTCATGAAAATAAGCAGTAAATTAGGCAGGTTACAAGCACCTTGATAAGCTGAAAACTCCAGCATCATAAACATCCAATTTATTTAAAGAATAACTGATTTGCTATGGAGATGTGCTACAATTTTTAATCGCATTCCTTCAAAATTATCCAACCTCAAGGGCAAAACTCTCCTATTTCCCAGAGCCCATATCTTAGGGAGAAAAAAAAAAGCAGTTGCTCATTTGGTTTTGGTTTTTTTAACAAATAAAGGAATGCAATTATAATGTAGCTTTATCCTAGTCATATATATATATATTCGCTAAGTAATCATAAATCTTTTATCTTAGAATTAAACTATGTGCACGCCTGAGTATTACAATCCTTTGGATTTTATACATGAGTTTTTACAGTTTAAGTATATCACCAACCTGGTGTAAGTGCCTCCATCCAGTTAATATTTAATTTTATGAACTAGTGGTTATAGGGGTTTTAGGAAAAATTGAACTCTAACCATTGTATAACTACAGCTGCAACACAGCTTAGCACTTATATGGCGAAAGTAACATTTCAAATCTCCAATAGTTTTGTACACTTGCAACATTTCGAAAATGTTGAGCAAGAAGAAAAATGTTGGATTTGCAGCCAGAACAGTGGGAACCCCCTGACTTCTAGTTCAGCTCAGAAGCCCAGGAAGACCCTGAGGAAACATTATCTGCTCTGGATTTGTCTCATGGTTTCCGCAAGACTCAAAAATGTTTCTGACACACAAATCTCAGTACCTTCGGAGAAAAGGCAGCTTCTGCCAGGGTCTTATCCTTCCCCTCACCTGGGGGGGATACATGGCAGAAAAGGGGGTGTGGGGGCAGGGGTTTGAGGAACCTTTTTGTTTTAAGAGGTCCAAGTTTGGTATTTGCCTTCTAGAGGACAGAAAGCCACAGGTCCCACTGCTAAACCACAAGCTTCCCTTATCTTGCACAGTTGTGATTAACACCGTTGTCATTAACACCAACACACTCTGCCCAGAGCGATTCGATAGAGTACTAAAGTACCATTAAACACTGGCCACGTTTAGTTTTGCAAGTGTGAACAAGTGGTAGCAGCAGAGTGACATTAGTGAGCATTGGGAACCACTTTTGCAAGCACAAAAATCAGCTCAGAACTCATTCATTCAATGGGCCGTTCAAAATAGATTATGCTTTGCAACAACTGTGTGATTCAGTTATTGCTCATTTTAAGCTTTAATCTTACAAACACACACATTTCATCCCTACAGTCACGCTGTTCATTTGTTAATATTCTATTTAAATTAAGATGGGTGTGACTGTGCATTTGTTCATCCAACAGATCCTCAAGTCCTTTTTAAACCCCAGTGCTCTGGCTTTTCAAGACTGTTAAAGGTAATCCCTCCCACCAGGGAAACAGATTCTAAATTTAATGGTGTGTTTTTTACATAAACAGGTACAGTGAAAAGACAAATGTTGAGGAAAAGAAAAATGTTCGTTTCTTCTTGAAATATTAACTCCCTCCTTTCTTCTTTCTTGTTATTTTCCATCAGTTCCCTTAGTTGGATGTATGAGCACTGAATGCTCCTGAGCACATACACTTTTCCCCTTTATTCATCCTGGAGCAACATCTCTATTCAGCTGCAGGACTAGCTAACTCTCGGAAAGAAGAGGCCAGGGGTAAGGACGAAAGCACCCTGGTAGAAACCAGCAGCAGAGAGTGGCACAGACACAGGGGAGCACATCCATTCTCAGGCTGGACTGCTCCAAACTCAGCATACCTGGGAGAGGCCAATGTCTGAGCTCTGTTTCTACAGATGACACTAATTTTTCCTAGCTGGTTGCCTCGGGGAAAATAATATTGCTGTAAATAGACTGCTTAAGATTTTTTTAAGTGTCTGCCTTTAAATGGAAGACTAAAAAGGACAAAAATTCAAAAATTATAGAAAAATAAAGGAATCACTTGCTTTGCTTGTCAGCTTTCCATTTCAAAGCTCTTGATGAAATTTCTCACCGTAACCCTAAAGCAAAGCTTTATGCAATGAAGGGCCAACATATTTTATATCTGTTGAATTATAATAATGAAGACTTTGGTAATGCATTTAGAAGAACTACAGTCTAATCAGGGCTGTAACCAGAGAATTGCTTTGTTATACCCAGGAGAATTTGTCTGCCTTAATTATGTCTCCTCTCTCAGACACAGAACACAAAGGCTCTTTCATCTGAACTACCTTATGTAATTGCAGAACGGCTCTACTTGCTGCATACAGCATGCATTGTTTGCAGTGCAGTTTCTAACACTATCATCATGTTTCCTAAAGCAAAAATACAGCAAAGCTAGAAAACAGTCTAGACAATGCCCTTGGATATGGTAAATGGTATGCACACGCTTCTGTCTTGTGGTTCAGTGGCAGAAGCTGCAGGAAAACATGAATGCCCTAATGCTCACATGGATCCCAATCACTGAATTCCCTATGTTCACACAAGGCAATGGCTGTTTAGCTCACTTTAATGAACACAGAATCTAGCCCACAGGAGCAATGTACGAGATTTGTGGAAGTCCCATTCTTTACTGTACCATATTTTCTGGATATACTATTTTATGGCATGTTCAGAGTCAGGAGAAAAGTACAAAAACACTGGAACGGTACCAGATATTTTACACACAGATTAACAAAAATTACATCTTTTTACAACTACTAAAGACACTAAACTCCATACCTTGTTAATTTCAGTGGGTTTTGTCTCTGCTGTTTTCTTGCATTGAGTCAATATTGAAGCTTATTAAAAATATGTTCCTCCTTATGCCTATACATAAGCCAAATAAATTTCTTTTTGTTTCCATAGGGTGTTTTCATCTGGGATCATTAGTAACTAAGAGAAAAATAATCAACTCTGTATGCAGTAAAGCGGCAAACACGTTTTTTTAACTATGCACTCTGGGAAATAATACATTTCTAACTCATTTTGCAAAGACAATTAAAAATGACACATTACCTGTCATTGAGTTCCTCAGCTACTAGGTAAATTGAGGCACATCAGATACTCTGTAATTGCTAAACTACTCTGTTGATCAAAGCACACTCCTGTAGCTCAGCAAACTGAAATAGCATTACTGCCCTCATGTAAAAGGAATGTTCCACTCTGCAACCATTTGCTGGTATTTTAAAACTCAAGCACTTATTTCAGAGCTCCAAGTGAAATGTGGTAATTCAACAAGCACTGCACTGCGCACCACCACACCAAAACAGAGATTTTGGTTGTGAAGTTGGCATAACCCAACCTCAATCTGTAGTTCCCGCCTAAACTCTCACAGAAAACTGTTTTCTCCTATCAATAAGAACGTGCCCCAGAATTAACTCAGGTGCACTTTCACTGGGAAAGGGTGTGAAACTATGAAAACTACACCATCCAGAAGACACCCACAATACAATAAATTACAAAGGGCAAATTTTGAAAGTGTCTGAATACATTCTTTGATTTTGGGGTCAACATGGTTATCAGAAGTGGGAGAAGCAATGTAACAAAACCTGTGAAGAACTGAAGGGCAGAACGCTTTCAGAGTATTAACTGAGCTGGGCTGTTACCTTCCACAGTTTAGAGTTTTCTTTTAGTGACACACTCATTCTGGATACCTTTATGCTAAGCTTGGACCTTCCTCTTTCTCTGCTGCCGGAAAATACACGGCTTGAAATGGAATTCTGAAATCCAGCAGGCAAATACACAAGAATGTGTATGAAGCAGGTTTTCCTTGCATCCTGTTTCTGAAAAACTCAAGTACAGATGTCCCATATATTGTACACAGAGTCAGAGGTACTTATGTATCAACCACTGAAGCTACAGAGTGATATCCACATAAGCACAAGTTCCATTACTTTGTTTTGTATGCAGCACAGACTGATGATACATCCCCAGCTCTTGCTGAGTCAACGAAGCGTTTAAACACAGATCTACTGTATTCAGTGGAACTTAAGAGATATTTTAGTGCTTTGCTGATCTCTGAGGCATCCACAATCACGCAGGAAACAGAAGGCAGACATGCTGTGAATGCTGCTGACATGTTGTAATACCGAGCCACTAAACCACCCCTCTGTTTTCAGAGACTGCTCGAGCTCTGTATCAAACCTACATGTTTTGTGAATCATATCTTCATGGTAGGAATGTAACAGCATGCAGCAGAAGTAAGTCAAACAGTTGTCTTGGTAAAATAAAATGTTTCTTTGCAGAGAAGACACCACACACCATTTCCAACTGTTTTTTCAACATGATTGCTTGGAATATCTTCCAGAAAAAAAAGACAGCGTCATACCTGAAAAACAACTCTTTTCATTTCTGACCATAAACATAATCTGAGGGCAGGCAGGAGATGTGGACTTGAAGCCTCTTAGCTAAACCATACCCATTTCACCATGAGTTCCCCAATAACTAAGGTATAATAAATGGCTCAGTTTGGGTAATACCATATGCTGGCTGGTTTCTTAAAAGTTTCATTGTAATTGTTTTTCTTTCTTGTATTTGTATATCTCTTACTCATGTAATACCATAAAACATACACAGAAGTGCCCCACTACCTCTGCCATTTCCTTTTTATAGATATTTACAGTGTCTACACGAAAAAATGTTTGTTTCAGCAGACTTGTGCAGAGCTGCTCCTGCACAAACCCAAAACCAGGTTCCAAAGCAGCCCATATACACAGCCAAACCCAAAACCAGGTTCCAAAGCAGTCCATATGCAGAGCCTCACCAAGACAATTACACGCTGCCCATAGCTTAATCAGAACTTGCAGAGACAGAAAATGTCTCTTAAGTTGATTACATCCAGGTGTTTATTCTACCAGGAAAAATGGGACTTAAGGCCTGGAAAATCATCTTGTGTTTTCTATTTAAGCCTTTGCAAAGAGACAATGTTTGGCAAATAGATGTATTTTAAATACACATCCTGGACATGTTTATACTCCATTTGTGACTAATGCAAGGAATTGAGAGTAAAGCTGTGCTAAATCCTGTGCCTTGAGACAGGACACATGGGCATGAGCACACAGGCACACAAGCACCAGCGTGGGGCTGTATAAGAACACATCACACACTGACACACAGTTAAGACAAAGCCATGAAGGGATTCCACCAACACCTTTCCAAATGCAACCTGCATAATAATAAAAAACACTTGGTACGTTCTGAGGCATTGCAAGAACAAACATTTTCTCCACATAAATCTCTCCTTGAAGCCTAGAGGGCAATCATGTCTTGCAGGGATGATTACACAGCATCCAGAAGGAGACAGAGAAGCAGAACGAGAAAAGAACTCCATCAGAGAGAAACTGGGAAAACCAGCACAAAGCTTCTCTCTGTAATTATCTTGGTAGAATAATGGCAGAATTATACAAGAAAGAGCAACTAAAGCCCCTTCCAGCAAACATTGCTACTGCCTGGATTAATCAGACAGAGATGGTCCTGAAACTGATACATAAATTGACATTAGTTCAGTCTGCATGTATAATACCAATTCAATCTCATTTTTCATACCGAATTATGTTGGATTTTAATTAAAATCTTTTAACTGAAAATTAAAATGTCAGTGGTGATGCACAGATGCTGCTGAACTGATTCATCTTCTCCCTAATGCAAATAAAACGAAAAATAAGAAGAAACACCTAAGAGCAATAATTTCAAGCAATAGTCTGCTCAGCCAGCAGCAGGGACTGGCACCACTGAATTAAGTTTCAGGGGTCTATTTTCTTTCTAAACTCACCTTTCACTGCCAGTAACAAGCCAGCAGGATCAGAGACTGCCCAGCTGAACTCTATTAGTCAAATAGCAGGAAAACAAAAGCAAATAACTCCTAAATGCAGTATAGCAGTAATAATACGTGACTCAGGAAACTCCAAACAGCTTTTTCACTCACCAGGCAAAAAATGGCCCTTAGCAAAATAGAAGCCTTGAACTCCACTAGCACCCCACACAAACACACACAGCGTGTGCTCATCTGCCTCAGCTTCCCCCAGCATTTGGGCGGGACTCAAATGCAGCAGCTGAACGCCACCTTCCACCTCTCCAAAAACACTCACCAGGGGAGAAGTGATAACAGGGGAGCCATGCAGTGCAACACTCATTTTCCAGAACCACTGCTCCAGAGAAGCCTGACCCCACTTCTTCCCCCTGCGAATTTCTTCAAATGAGCTAATGGGGTTTGACACAGCAGCATTCACCTACCAACAAGCTCCCAGGGGTGCTTCCCAAGGTCCATTTTGGACCTACTCCTAACATCAAACTCACAACGATTTTAATCAGACTGTTCAACTGACATTCAAGATCCACAGGATCACTGTCATCAAGTGAGACCTGCAGCTTTTCTCTCCAAAGCTATAGATGTTTCCAGAGGTTCATATGTTTGGTTCAAAGAAATCAAAGTAATAAACTTTGTCCTCCTCAAACTAGTCACCAGCTTCAGCCTGAATTTCTAAGTGCACACATTTTGGGCCCAGCACCATACACAACCAGGCTCTGCTGATGCTGCTGGTCATTTGCTGAAACACTTTCTCTGATGCCACAAATAAAGCCCATTCCATTACTTAATTTCATTTTCTAGCTACGAAATAAATAAGAGAGACAATGAAACGTTGCACATTGCAATGTACTCTTACAGTGAGAGGGGAGCCCTTAAGGAGAGTGGGAACATAAACAAAAATTAAGGCACAAGTCAGAATCCAAGTCAAATAAAAAAAGGGAAAAAGACCAGTGAGAATAGCAATACACAAAGAGGGTGAAAAGATGACAAAGGACAGAAGTAATAAACAGGGGCCCATGTACAAGTGGCTCTCAGGCATCAGCAACACACTTCAGAAGGGGACAAGCTAGAGCTTTTGACACCTCTCTCAGTTCAGCTTTCCAACCTCATTAAAAAAGCATCTGAAAAAGAAAACCTTGGCTCTCCTGAGAGCACATTTCCTTCTCAACAAATGTTAATGAGAATTGCACTATTGACGTCAATAAAAGGAGGGTCGTTTAATCACTAGAGCTAGTTTTGGGTTGCTGATTTGATGGTGATCTGCTGCCCAAGCTGCTAATGGTTTGAGCCTAATTTTATGGTAATCTGACTGTATTCATCCTTAGGTTCCTTGCTGCTGAGGTATCTAAACATCACTCTACCTGTCAGGTCCTGGGAACTGAAAATTATTTCTCTGCACTATTAAAACAGCTGAAAAAAGAAAATGGGTATTACTAATGGGCAGCGCCAGCACTGATGTGTAAAGAAAATATGGCAGTTCCACAGAGCTGAATTACATTACATATTTGCCCAGGGCAATTTGTACAGAAAATACTCTTCTCCTTAACTGAGTCTTGCTGTTAAAACAGATCTGTCTGGAAAAAAAGAATGACTAGGGGTCAGAATGGCAGAAAAGCCAGCCTGATCTTTTCATCTGCCTGCAGAGCACCAGTACACCCCCACGCAGCCCTGCACGGCAAAGACTGGGGATGCAGACAGCAATCAGCAGTTCTTATCCTTAGGACGAAAGGTCAAACCGAAGCAACCCTCCAGTGGCAGCAGAGGCATTTGCTTCCAGTGAACGCCCAAAGGCAGAGACACACCAGAGGCAGCCGGAGACACTCAGTATGTCACCACTTTACCAGCAGCGCCTCTTCCCTAACTTTTCAACTAACAAAAAGCATTTTGTGCATGACTGTTTCCAAGGGCTGGTCTTCCTTCTGCTCGCCCTTTGCAGACCCGAGGCAGGTTAGCCAGCTGGGTAAGCCCATCAGCCAGTACAGAGCCAGCAAATGCCTGAGACATGCAAGATACCCCCCACTCATGCGTGCACATGGTGACTCACAGCATGCACTTCAGTTGCCAAAACTGTTTAATAAACAACTGGTAGACTTGAGGCTTGAAATTTCACAGGGATGTTTAGACTGAGAGCTTATACAGTGACAAACTTCTGGCTCTGAAAAAGGCTGTTAAAACCTATCTTTGGTCGTTTACACATCCTCTCTTAGTGCGAGACCTGCCATCTGCCTACTGTGATTTGCCAGTTACGCTGCCGTATCCGCAGCCACCACGCTGCTAAAACACGCAGGCAAAAACCTCTCTTGGTGTTCTTACCAACACGCTGCTTTCAGACTGTTGCCCGAGAAGGAGCAAGTGGCTTAGGGTTAGAGGCGGAGGGCAGAAGGACTTGGTCACTTATACCCTAAGCACTGCCCAACAGGGAGGCTTTTCCTCTCCACGAGCGGTGAGAAGCATTACCACCCCCAAAGTCCATGCAGGGAATCCCAGTGAGCTGACACCCCTCTGCTGCCAGTGCATTGCACTGTCTGACAGCAGCCCCTCCATCACAACTGCACCCATCCCCACAACTCCACCGCCCTGCTTTTTGGACACGAGGCAATGACAAGAGCTCATAAAATTGTCAGCCCTCCCACAGACCTTCCATTCAACCTTAGACACAGTCAAATCCTCCCCCCTTGCATCAGTTCATCACCTGCAAGATCAAAATCATTCATGTGAATTCGATTCCTGCTCCAACCCACAGAAGCTGACCTGGGGGACCAGCACATGGAGCAGCAGCAGTTGTATGTTCAAACAGGGGACTCATCCACCTGGCATACAGTAAATTCGTGTCCTTGGCTCCTTTCTCACTTGCCCAAACCCAAATGCATACAGTACACTGTTTAAGAGAGAGGTAATTTGAATAAATAGTAGTCCTAGCACATTCCAGGAGCATTCCTGAAAACCAAGCACTTGGATAAATTTTCTCAAAAATCCTCTAAACAAATACCCAGCTCTGCTGTAACACTGCTGCTTTCCCCTTACCTTGGTAACTGTGGGAGGCTATTTATCTCATTCCCCTCGCAACATAAAAGCCATTTCTCCAGTCTACATTATAGATGGTTATTTTTTCCTTTATCATGAGCCTGCTGATAGTCTCTTTCACAGGGAGGCAAAGCACCCGCCAGATGATGAAGGTGGCGGCAGAGAAGCAGTCATGCTCGCGCAAGGGACCTCTCCCAGGGTTTTATGCTGCTTGCGAAGGCCTGACTCCAGTGCTATGCTGGCTGTACATCACTGTGATTACACTGACTAGGTTATTCTGATTTACAGCAGAGACAGACAGAGAGGCAGGAAATTGGCCCAGCAATGATGTATTAACGTCTACTCTTCTCCAGAAGCTCAGAGCCTCAAAATAACACAAAAATGTTTAAACCATGTTTTTGATAAGCATGACAAATCATGTAAAGTCATTACAATTTTATTAGAGGAAACATTTTCAAATGCATTGATTAAATTAGGAATAATGACTTGGACCTGAAGTTTTAAACCTCTAATCTCATCAGCACTAATGACCTCCTGAAATAAAAGGGAGGAAGTCAGCATCCTTCCTCATGGCTGAGACAAAGAACGCACAGCACACAACTACAGCTCTTTTATCAGCCATGCTATAGAGGATAAAACTGAGAAGACAAAGACTGTGGAGAGCCAAATCACAACCTACATGTTAAAAATAGCTTCAGCTATCTCAGATTTTAAACCCTGTTTAAAACTATTTAATTCTTGAGCTCCAACCAACATTAAGACACTTACTGTAGTCAAAAAGCAGCCTATATAAAACCAATGTTATTCTGTACATATTCACAATGAAGCATCATATGTAAAAATATGCAATGTGTTTGACCTGTAATTGTCTTCCCAATGCAAATGGCTTCTGACATGCATATTCCAAAGTGTAAGTTGCATGCAAATATCCCACGCACCAAACTGCTAATTCTGAAGGACATGTAGCAAGGAGCTAGTAACAAGATGGCATTCACCTTCCCACTCTTCTCTTACTGAAAGTCCCCCTCCTCCTTGATACTGACACTGATCTCCTTCCACAGCCCACTGAGATGAGAGAGAAAAGGGAAGGTGTAGACTTCCACTGCATGTAGAGACTAAAGATACATCTAATTGCCCCTTACCTTCCTGGTGCTGACTGACAAAGAAGTAGTATTGTCACTGAACAGGCCTAACTTGTAACCTGTGTTTCGAGGAGCCATTGTCAAGATTAGGGCAACTTGACCTTGATAAAGAGCAAGGAAAAAAAAAACAAATATGACAGCACATTTTCTTAAATCTTCCTCTGAGTCCTGGAGGTCATCAAGACTTGTTCTCATCCCTTATGTGACTGAGACAATCTCAGGGTCATGTGAAACCTTAACTCGACTCCAAATGCCTGCACACACTCAGCAGAGCAGGTGGAAAGCAAAGCATGGTCCTCACATCCTCCTTCTAAGGTTGCTGCAAAACCTGAGAAGTCTCTTCCCTGAGAAGTCTCTTCACACTGAAGGTACTTCCTCCCGGTGGAAATAGCCAGCTAAACCTAAACTGCTCATTCACCAGTGTGTGCCTAAATGGGGCCTTCTATGCTGAATCCTCCTTTTATCCTCTTCATCAGCAAACATTAAAAAGGATGTTCATCCATTTTCTTTTTTTCCCCTCACATGTTCAGCCCCTTCTCTCTCACTCCACGAAAAGTGGAAAGAAGAGGAAACAGTGGAATGAATTCATGCTATGTCTGCCAAAATATAATGTATGGGGAGAAAGCAAACTGGTCTTCCCTAAACTCAACAATTATTAGCTCACCAGCAAATATAAGAAACACCAGCAAATATAAGAAACTGGTAATGGAAGAAGGATTGTTTTAATGAAGTTTGCCCCTCAAAACTTAAGCAGAAGAATAAAATAATAAATAAAATAAGAATAAAATAGCAAATCATGCAACATTGCGGAAAATCAGCAGAATTATCTGAGTGCTTTTCCTCATCTTCCCTCATTTATGCAGACTTTAGATTTATATACTTCTCTTTCTTGTAAGGACTACATCACAAGATAATGCACAATTACTTCATTTGTTCATTAAACTTCAGCAGCACTGTTTCTTCTGTCAGAAAAATGGAAAATACTGGTAATACATAGCTGTGCATTAACACTTTTTTTGCCTGTCTCACAATGAGCTCAAAACCAAGAAGTGAACCTCACCTCAAACAGGGAACAATTTAGTTTAACTTCCCTTCAAGACCCAAAAAACTCATCTTGCCTCTTCTCCCCTGCAATCGAAGTAGCCTACATAGTGAAAAACTGAGTTTCAGAGCTTTGGATCTGAACCTCTGGGACCTTGCTGGCTACAGACACATTCCTGCTTGGTAGAAGCTAAAAAGATGCTCTTCTGTGCACCTTTGGAATTTCCAGGAACACAACACAGAAATAGTCTCACTTCTGCATCCAGGAACAGGAGGGAATGATTCACCTTCCACACTGTATGCCCTCTTGGTCTAAGAGTGCACACAACTAATAACTAGAAGTGGATCACTATTATAAGATTCTTTTCCTTAAACTGAAATTCCAGATTCACTGTATGAGTACGCTTGCCATTTTTTTTACCTTTCCTTTATTATAGGAATAAACTTTCTATTATTAGTCTGTCATTAAATATGTAGTGTGTGCAAACACTGATGAGTGTTTCTTTATTCTACCAAACTGTTCTGTTCTAACAACTGAGAACAACATCTTTTACTGCATTACACACAGGAAATATTTAGAACAAACAAAAAGAGAACATTGGCTACCCACGTGCATTAAATATCTGATAGTAAAGTGAAAACAATACATGTGGTAGTGCAGCTGCACAACATTAGAATAATTGAGTCTGTTCTCCATCTCTCCAACCACCAAGCTTCAGCCTTTTTTCAGTACTCTCATCTTTTTTCCTTGTAAATAGACTTCATTTCCAAACTCTTCCCATCTTTATTTCTTCCCCTGAACTCACCTCTGAGAGACTTAATGAGGACAGAAAATTGATCAGCGAGTACATTTTATTCCTTATTTGAAAGCACATAATGTTTCTCACAAGTCCTCTTTGCAGGAAGATGTGTCTGGAAGTACTTCTCTTCTATAAATATATAAAGAAAGATGAAAGAGAGAGACACAGCAAAACCCAACGACTTGGTCAGCACAGATGTGCTCTTGAGATACCAAGACAGCAATACCCCTTCCAGCTATGCCCTGCCAGCACAGATGGTTTTTGGACTATCTGAGAGATTTTGCTTACTTAGGTCATGAACCTCCAGTGCTCCAAGTAATTCACCGATGCTGAAACATGACTCCCTTTGTGCAGTGAGAAGCTCAATCCTATTCTGTCTTATTAAATTTAAAAATATTTTTATTAAAAACAAAGCCACAAACAATAGTTGGTGTTCAAACACACATTTTCATCTGTTTATGGACCATTTTTTACATGTGGGAGTTTAGTCTCCCAGAGCTATCCAATTCAAAATTAATTTATAACCCTGTCATCAGAAAAATAACAACAACCACAGCCTGACAAGACCTCAGCATGGGTGATATAAACAACCTTCAGCAGAACACACTGGGGTGCAAATTAGCTAACATGCAACTACAAGAATAATAGGAAATAAAACAAGCTAGTTACCCTTAAAAATACCAACACAGTATGCTCAACATTTTCTTTTCTGTTGTTGAGTGCTATAATTAGTGGCTAGTAAACGGTTGTGTGATGGCAGCAACCAGATGTTGCCATGGGATGCTGCACAGCACTGGTAGGTGTGTGAAAAAAGAGGCAACAGTTGGCCTAAAGGGCTGACCATTAATATTGCTTGCATTATTCTAATTTCAAAAAAAAAAACTTAAAAGGAAATTTAATGTAAAAGACACTCAGAAAATACACTGGCTCATCAGTCAGGCTATTAAAACAGAGTAAGTGTATTAATAATAATTAAAAATAAATACTGTGTTAACAATAAAGACAAATTATGCAGAGCAGTAACAATAAATTCTATAGTTTGAGATAAAGCCTAATAAGAGCAGTGATTTTCTTCTCTATATTACTATATATGTTCTATGGGGTGGTGGATGAGAATAACATTTCCCATGTTATACAAGAGTAATTTTCAAATTGAAGTGGAAAAGAGTTTGTGAAAAATGAAAGTATATTTAATTGCAAAATGGACTCAAGGCTTGCATTAAATCATCTGACATTATCAGGTTCCATTCATCAGTATTTTTCACCCTCAATAAAAATGGAAAGTGGGTGAGGAGCTGTTTCAAGTGCTGTTAAGCTTCCCACTGATGTGAGCAGCTTACTTTAAACAAAAAGTTCAAGGTTTCTGTAGAAAGAGTAACAAACCCACCAGGATTTCAAGGGTGCATTTTCCCATGAATCCCTCTCTGTTCTCAGTGCTGTGGCTGTGGGAACACAGTGGCCTGTCTCACTCATGGCTCCTCATGAGCCCCAACTCTCCCCATTCTTCCCCAATTCATGCTAAATTTAACACTTGTACGACATTGTTCAAGATCTCCTTTGAAACTGCAAATGTTTACATTCATTTGCAAGACATGAAAAACAGGGGTTTAAAACTATTAATCTGGCTATGATCATTAGCCTGCCATTGATTTTCCATTTAAATCTTTTCACACACCTGTTACATTATAGACTAAAACTCGGTCTCTTGAGCGAGCCGAGTGTGCCCACAGTCAGTCCCTCTGGCAGACAGAAAGTTTTCCCCAGCCACACAAGGAGGTCAAACAGCACAGCTTAGGCACACACTGTAAGTGGCCAAGGTCAAGGTCAACAAGGTGAATATTTTAAGAAAGGAGATCCAAGCCTCTTTCCCTGCCTGAAGGAGACAAGGGAAGGAGAAGGCAGCCTATGGACCCAGTGAAGCTAAGGAAGGGAAGGTCCTTGCTAGCTCATCATGCTGCATCAGGAACACCCCTGCCAACCTGATGCAAAGTCCCTGCCTAAGGGCTGCAGTTCAGCAGGGATGAGGGAGCATTGCAGGAGGACATAGGAAGGTGAAAGGTAAACAAGAATGTCCCATTTCCTGTCATACAGATTAAATGCAGCCCACGTGCAAAGCAGTTTCACCAGGCACACTGCCAGTGTGCAGTGAGGGGAAGGCAGCCCTTGGCCCACACAAGGGCCTGTGGGATTGAACCTTCAGGAAACATGGACATTGCTCCCACCCATCTGCCAGGGATGCACAAGCCCGTCCAAGATCAGAAGGGGAAGCAGGAGCCCAGCCCTGCCACTGCAGCATTCGGGTAACAGCTGCTGCTGGGCTTCCCAGGGGCTGCATCCAGCTGCACACACCAAGACACCCTGCTCTTGGTTCTGCTCACAGGGAGATTTGCCAAGGGGAAGGCAGCTGGCAAAAGCTAGTAAATCCTTCAGCTCAAACTAGCAGAGATCCTGCTGTGCCCCTGCCAGCTCCGATGGTGGGCGAAATAAAGGGCTCTGCACTCCAGGTAGCTCATAAAAAAAGATTAAAGCATCACAGTCAATGAGACAGTTTCCTTCTATTTGCCCACTCAGGCAGAACAATTTCCCCTACAGATTAAATTCTGCCTTCCTCCACTCAGTGGAGGCACCAGGGTGCACAGGTGGGAGGCAGGAGAAAGGCACACCAGAATAGTGAGGGGCACAGCTGGGAAGGAGGCCCTGTTTTTCTCCACTTACTCTCCCAGCAGTGGACCACTCCTATGGGATGAGTGTGCTTCCTGCTGTGGCAGCGACACAGACCCATAAGCGGCAATGCAAATATAAGTAAGCCATTACAGAAATAATTTTAAAAGCATTTAGTTGTCACACAACTGAACAATTATTTTCATGGCATTTAGAAAGTCCATCCAGACTGACTGGTCTGGCATGGTCCATCAGACTGGGATGTACTCTCTGCTCCTTGCAAACGTGTCTTTAACTGAGGAGGGATCACAAGATAAGCATTAGTGACACGCCTTGTTAAACATCGCCAATAACGCAACAAGGAAACCAGAATACACAGCTAAGGTATGAAAACAACAGATGGATATTCTGCTGAAGCAATACTGCTTTCCTCCAAGGACAGCTATGACCTACCCCCAAGCTCTGGGGATGGTCATCTATCATGTCAGCATCCCCGCCTTCCCTAAAAAGGGTAAATCTAGCTCCCCAAGGCTCAATATCCCTTAAACCTCTCTATCAGAAGGGATAAAAGAGAAAAAAGCAATTTATGAATGTATATTAAGTCCATATGAGCTATTCTTTTCCATAAAATTTGCAGAGCACCACCCAACTGAAGTCTGTATCAACAAAAAGATACAAAAAGATCTGGTGGAAGGGAATTCACTGACCAAGTCTCAGGTATGGACCTACTCAAACATTTGTAGAAGATGAAGGTCTGAAAAGGAATATAGACACATACTTTCACCTCCATGTGCCTAACACCAATGTAGTGCTTCATTCCAGGTAACTAATTACAGCAGGACAAACACCAACACTGTAGGTTACCAACTGCTTAATAAATAAAAGTTTTGTGGGTGTTAGTTGACATTTTTCAGAAAATGCAGTTTACTCCTGAAAAATAGTGTTACAGAATTCTCTTCAAAAGCATTCAGTTTGTTCTTCCATGCTGAATGACAGGTTAATACCTCTAATGCACTGAAAATATCTGCTGCATAGTCCCTAAGAACCCTTGTTCCCATTAGCACAGGCTGAGGTTTCTGTTGCCACACAGAGTCTCAAGAGAAGAGCAAGATAAAGAATCTACATTCTCCTATCTACAGCATCTCTGCTGTAACTGCTGCTTACCACACCCAGCACAGCGCCTCAACATTCTTACACCTGGGGTTGCATTTACTGTAAGCTCTTTACAGATAGTAAATGTGAACTTTGCTCCCTGTATAGCAACTTCAGTCTCTCAATCTGGTTCAGGCTTCTAGTAATTGACAGTTAAGTACAACATCTGAGGCTTAAGGTCAGATTATTAAAAGCTATTTCAAAATCATGTATAACAGAAAGCATCAGCTTTTAACAGGAGCCTATGTGAACAAATAAAAAGACAAAAGAGCCTCTCTCATCTGTCAAGTGACTATTCATGTTTTACTTAGTCTGTTAAGCATATTGCTGCTGTTTTGAAATTAAAATCAACACAATTTACAGACAAACATACTTTTATAAAAAGTAACTCCTGCTGAGCTGCACAGGTGTGCCAATATGTTTGGCCTCACCCTACAATTAATAATAGTCTGCTTTACACTAAGCCCTGCCTAACACCGTGGTCTTCTGGCATGCACCTAATTCAGCTGCACCTCCTGGAAAGAGCCATGGTGTTTTTAATATACTTTATATGCTTCAGACTCATTTAAACCAGCCATAGCACCTCCCAAATGGGGCATCTTTCTGGTCTCCATTCCTGTGAGAGCCAAACGCTTTGCCTTAAGCTCCCTCTGCTTGTCTGGAGATACTGCAGTACTCTCACAGCCACACAGTATCCTGGGCACAAGAAGGTCACTTTAATTAGTGGATGACACTGAGATGATTTCAGAAATGGAGAAGTCTTGCTCTCTCATTTTCTATTTCACACCCTGTCCCCAAGTCTCTAATTATATATATTCACACCTCCACATGGAATTTAATGGGACTAAAAAGAGATTGTTCATCTGAAGGCAACACATATTTCTCCAAAATGTGGAAAGTTAAGTAAAATGTCACAAGGAAAGAAATTCCAGGTGACTTCAGATTATTTAACTGTCCAGAAAAAGTCTTTGCACATACCTTGAAATGAAAAGTTTCTTCCTATTAATAAAGTACATATACTTTTAAGAGCTTGAAATTAAAGATGCATCAAGAAAATGTTCTGTCTGCAAGCTGGTGCAAATCTGCATAGTTCTGCTGATTTCAACAGACTGGACTACAACAAAAATATTTTTAAGTGGAAAAAAATCAGTTAAAAATATATGTTCAAGTCCTTTATTTCAAAGGAGGGAGAATTACTCTTCTCACACCTATCTCTCAGGAGTTTTGCTAAAAAAAACCCCAAGCAAACAACAAAAAACCAAAATGAAAACCAAACCCAGGCATGAGGGCAGCACCAGCTTCAGAAAGCCAAAGACAGTAAAATTTCAGCAGAATTGTCTGCTTTGCCCCTATCAAAATAAAATCCATCACTCCTCCTTCTAACAAATAATTCTGGTCAGGTTACTTACTGATGTTTCTACAACTCAGTACAAATTTATCTTTTCATCTAGAAACATTTAAGGGATGGGACACTTAATAGATATATCAACAAACTTCCACTTCTTGGTAATCTGCTAAAGAGATCATTTCAAGCAGGCACAGAAACCTGAAGTTCACTTTTGGAATGCTTTTCAAATTGGACAGCTTTATGCACCCCTGCCATCGTGTAGGGAACAGAGACTCAGCAAGACAACATCAAGCAAAACAGGAAGTTTTCTTTACCACAAACGAGTTTCTGACATAGGCTGTTGAAGAAAAGGGTACAGAGAAGGAAGACTTCACTGAAAAATTTCATTAGTAGGACTTCACTGAAAGAGAAAAGAAAACCAAGGCTCCAACATCAAACACAAGTGTGCTACTTTAAGCTCCATGAGGGACTGGGGAAAGGAAGGCCTGAGGGCACTCAGTGAACCAGTGCTCGTGGCAGGAACCCTGCCCAGTGCATTCCTCCTACAGCCAGGGCAGCACTCACTGGCAGACAGGAGCCACCGGCACCCCACCGTGACCTTGCAGCTTCCCAAGGGCCATTCCCCACCCTGCCCAAGGGTCTGCTTCGGTTAGTAGGACCATAAGCTGCTTCCTCCTCATGCACATGCTCTGGACCTTGTCCAGCCCACTGTGTTTCCTTGGAAAAGGCCACCACAGCCTTGTGAGTAGAAGGGTGGTCTCAGCCCACAGCTGAGAGCTGCAGGTCCCAGACAACTCCACAGGGTGGATGCACAACCAACACTTGCCTCCAACCACTTCAACACTGGGACATTCAGGTGTGATGCATTAACTTTACAAGTATCAGCTGGTTCGCTGATTCTTCGACTGGGTTTTGGTTGCAACACAAGGTTCTGTAGTTCCAGCTTCCCTCACAAACTCTTATAAAAAGAACACATCTACCACTGAAAGTTCAATAACAACTGCAGTTACTGTGACTGTTAGTCTATTAATGTGAATGCATGTTCTAGATCCTGAACTCTGCAAGCCAGAAATACATTTCCAGTGCTTTTAGTTTATTTAAAGGAGGTCAACTGCAGTTCTGTAAACAGAGTATACCTCCAGCACCAAAGGTCTGAAGTCACAAACTGGGCTGGAATATCCATCTCCTTATTGCAAATCCCTTAGTAATCTCAAAAACAGGAAATGAAACAAAAGCCCACAAATAAATTGTATTTCATTCGCTGATCAAAATACCGCACATTTCTTCCCAGAACCTTTGACCCTTCCTCAATATCTCATGGAAAATAAAGATTCGAGGGATTTCTGCTTAGGATCACATTTTCCTCTCCTATGTGCATCTTCAGTCATCAGGTCAAAGAAACCTTAGGATCCAGAAAGAGAAGAAACTACAGTTCCCTCCAGAGCTCAGCTCGCTCACATTGCTCTTCCAGCTGCATGGAAAGTGACCTCTTCTCCCATTCTCTCAGCAGGGAAGCACCATGTCCTGACCCTGGGGGCTTCCACTCAGCAGGGTGCTGCTGCTCCCCTTCCTCTCGTGATGCTGGCTCAGCAGGATGAAAGCAAAGGTCACCCAGACATCTGAATCTTCTACCATGTTCATGTCCTGCCACTCCACCGCCATATGGCAGACAACAGAGATACCATATAAAACAGAACCTTCTCTGTCCATTTAATGTAAACTATTAGAATTATTTTGCCTAATTCCTATCAACAGCTATACTGCAAGATGTCACCATACTACTATCAACCCATAGGATCATTTTCCAAATGTTCAGTGATTGAAGTGAACTCGCCCCGCTAGCCACCTCCTTTACTGGGGGAGAACACTTCAGTTGAACTTAGTTTGGGCTTTGTCCTCCCTGCTCCTCTGGCATGTTCTCCCTCTCTTTTATTTACTACAGCCAACAACAACTACCTAGTGCTTTCTCTGTGTCAGAACAGTCTCTCTGCATGCTATTAATGCTGCAGCTTCTTTCTGTTCACGGCAAGTGCCTTCCAGGACATGTCGGCAGAAGTGAGAGACAAAAGCTTTTCTTTGTGCTAACAGGGTTGGCATCTACCCTTCATGCCACCACTTGCTCACAACTACACTTCACAGATTCTGCTCTCTTGCTATCTTATTCCTTCTCACCATTGCTGACTCTGAGACACATTCCCCTACTTAAATTCTGCTTGAGCTCAAGTTGTGAAGCATTAAAATGCTTTTAATTTCCCAGGAAATGAAGATTTAGTCAGACTGTTCTCACTTTTCCAAATCACAAGTACACACAGAGCCTTCCCCTGCTCAGTACATCATTAGTACTTCTTTCCAAGAATTTCACTACTTGCCAAATATACTATTTTCAGGAAAATATGCTTGGTGTAAAATCTTGCATGGAGGTGTTCATTAGCCAAATGCCGCTCATTTTGCATAATCTTTTTTTTATCTAGTTTGGATTCTTAGGAACATCCTGGGAGGCTAAGGGATGGATAGGAAAGATTTGTGTAAAAAATGAGCCACGCGTTTGCTACGAAATATAGACAAATGGGCATAAGCACCAGCTGCCAGGGATGGATGCAGGCAAACACGGACATGGAAGCACACGGAACGAACATGAGGGAAGTGCAGCTCTGAGCAAAAGGCATCTTCAGGCACACCAACCAATGTCCTGCCAGTCACATCCTCCTGTATGGACGGGACCTCCCCGACAGCTGCAACTTGTATCTTCAGCAGACGAGGGAAGAACAGTCTATTATTGGGCTGCTTCTGAAACAAATTAACCCACGGGCACAAGAAAAGAAGAGGACTGGAAGAAGCTTTTTCTGCCATTCTCATTCATGTGACCTTCTGACAGGAAATTAAACTCTCAACCCCATCCATTTAAAAATAGGAAGGAATAAACCCCTTGTTTCAGTTAACAAGAAAAGCCACAGTGTTTACCACAAAGACTTGCCTAACCCTGCTTCTGCAGAACTTACATGTAGGTAAGTTAGCAGTTCGTTACACAGAATATTGCAGCTTTGGGGGTAAAAAAACAACCCCAAACAACACAAACATCAGGATTAGTTCAGTTTTGCTTTTACACAAATGCAGGGGGAAAAGTTAGCATAGACATTTTCACATTTGGAAAGCCAAAGCCATACATCTTAGTCCATGTTATATCCCCATATTAAACCACAGACTACAGTTGGTGCTGCAAATATTTGAAGCCTTAAAAAAAATCAGGTCACTTATTCAAATTTTTGTGTTCTAATACCCCTCTTAAAGTGGTTTACCAAACTCACACAACACTTGAGAATTATTTTAAAAACTGCTTGTTTCAGCCAAGATTAGATCTGACTTCAGAATCTGCTAACATGCCTAAGACTACAGAGTGATGCAAAATTTGTACATCCCATGGTCAATCCATCCACAAACCTGGAATTATTACATTCTAGCATAAAACATTTTTTCTAATTTATAAGCCTTATCTGAGATAACACGGTGACTGATGCTAGAGTAAGAAAGTTCCTTCTAATTTCATTTGAAGTTAAATATCTGATTTTCAGCATATGCAAAAGTGCTCTGGTTGGAACATGAAGCTGACATTTCTGAAATGCCAGCAGACTGGTTTGCAATTTTTGCTGGAGGAAAGACTACCAATATGTCTTCGCTTCTTTCAGCATTCCTAAATTTTCCCTGCCATCATTTTGAAATAGTGGGAGTCATCCCTCACAGTACAGCAACCCCCAAGCCTCTGTGATAACAAAACTGACAGCTATGTAGCAGAAGCTGTGAAAATTGTTTTCTGTCAGGTTAAAATAGGACAAAAATTCAGAGATATTGAAAGGAATTCTGAGTGTCTTGAAAAACACCTGAATCAAATCTTTTAGAACAGCCAACAAATATGGTAGTTCAGGTACACTGAGCATGTAAATGACTGAAAATTGAACCTAACCTAGAAATCCTCTGAAAATAAATAGCTGCTGTGCTTCATATTCACAGACAGCAGCAGCAAAAAGGCCACACATCTGCCATGACAAGCTGGATGCTATACCAAAGGCAAGGGAAGTCCTCAGTGGAGCTCAGAGAGTCGATGTGATCTATCTTTTCAGTTTACCCAGCTGACAAGCAATAAGGGCAAACTGTTCATCTCCTGCAGAAATTATGTGAAATTGCAGTGTACAAAAGCACTTGAGTTGGATTAAGGGTAAATGAAAGAAGCTGGCTGATTAAGAGTGAGCTGCATTAGGCACTGAGGTGTTTAAACAAAGATTAAGAAAGAGTACATGTGTTTCAGTTGGGAGAATTGAAATAATTAAACATCACTAATCCCATTGTGTTGTGCAGCACAGAGAGCAGAGCTGGAACATCAGGCCACAAATGGAGACTGTACTAGGACCAGCTGGCATAGAGTATGAGAGTTACCTTCTGGGCAACACAATATAGCTTAAGTTTTACCTGAAAAAACAGATTAACATATACTGCGTACAGGTTGAAGAAAACAGTCCTCAGGGCACTTTCTTGGGCATTTTTCTATACACATTGGATGAAATTAAAAACATAGGGTCTCAACAGGTTCCAGTGGCTCACGATACTCCATTCCCTGCCATAGCACAGAGGGTACCTAACACTGCACCTCCACCCCAGCAGCACCCAGGGCCTACAGTGGTGAGAGGGAGGTGAAGGAGCAGCAGGGAGAGAAGTGAAGGCAGAACTGGAACACTGGAAGGACAACCACAGTGACACCAGAGAGCCACTGAAGAGCTGCAGTAAAAAGAGAGTGCACAAGGGGAAAGGACAACCAGCTACCAACTGAATTAAAACACACAAGAATCTCCAGGTTACCAAAAAGTAAACTGTAGGTGAAGGAACAATTCTGTAGAGGTTCCCTCCCATAGCTCCATCTGAGGCTGTCACATGGGGCAGTCTGACACTTCTGTCAGTATCAGAGAAGTGGATAATATCAAGGTGTTGGAAAACAGCAGAGTTTGGGTTTTTTGTTTTTTTTTGGTTTTGGGTTTTTTTTTAAAGCTCAAGATTTACAGTATTTCTATTAATTTGTCCCACAGAAATTTCTCCGTTGGTTTCACCTTCAATATGGAAGATAAGGAAAAACTGAATTTGGAAAGAAGGAAGATCTATTAAAAAAAAAAACAGAAACAGCTAAGGAGCTTAATTTATGAGAATAACAACAGGAAGTGTCTTTCCTATGACCCAAAGCACATCCCCAAAAGACTTCTTCCATCAGCACAGTGAAGCAACAGTGTGTTTTCCAGCATGGCAACAAAGCTGCTGCCCAGGCAGTTCTAATAGTGTAATTACTCTGTTAATCAAAAATCCCTACGGCAACTCTTTGCTACATAAGCTCTCTTTTTGGGGAAAAACAAAACAACCAAAAAAACCACCATCAAAACCAGCTTTAGAAATAAAGACCTTTTATCTACATGGTATTTTCATTGAACTGATGAGTTTGGTATTGTAATTCCTACACTCATTAATGCAGCCTGCATTCAGAACCAAGACCTGCTCTGGAAGCCATGGTTCCTGTACATCTAGGAGCTGTGTTTACCACAAGGAAGGGGGAAATAAGAAGAAATTCAAACCTTTCTGTTTTCATTAAAACACCTAATGAGAAAATTTCTGCCTAGAGCACTTAATGGTAACTTGTTATTGCTAATAAAGACAGGAGAGCTCCTTTGTAAATAGAGTAAATACTATTTCAGCTACTCTGGCCCTGAATAAAAGAGCCAGCATATTGTTTATTCCCAAAGAAAAGTGATGGGATTTGTATGGTCTGCAAATGCCTGAACATTGTACTTATTCCACTGAAGTGCAAAGCTGTACAGAACAAGATCCTCTTCTCATTGAGGAAAGCTTTTAGCTTAACTGGGGGCAAATGAAAATCTGTCACCACTAAGCTGGTAGAACAGTCAAGAGGACCTATCATGTCCAGAGATTTAGGAGCAAAGATAAATCAAAAAAGGCTTGAGTGAATCGCTACACTGTGCAATAGCACAGATAGGAAATGTGTGCCACCATGGCTGAAAAGCACAGCTATCAAATTCAGACAAACTTACAACCTGGCACCATTTTTATTGCTCTCAACTGCTTGAACCAACCAAATCTCAGAGACAACAGGAAAGTCGTGCAGATTTCATTCATGGTTATTTCTGGAACTGCCAAATCCAGAAGGGAATATCCTCTCCCGCACATTTTTAATCAGTTTAGAAACAAAACACAGGAGTATTTTCTTAATGTCTCATATCACTGAACAGTAACACCTTCATTCCAAAACAAATGATGCTACAAGAAGCTATTCACCACGGTGATGGAAAGCAAATATTGCTAAGCTGCTCCTTACTCTATCAGTAGAGCCTGTAGCATCACATTTGGGCCCCACCACACCAGTGCCCCAGGCAGACACACAGCACACATTCACACTTTGCCAGCACCCACTCTTGAACAAACCAGTCAATACTGCACGATGCTTCTTTGTGATTTATGGAACATAAACTTCAACATCTGTGAATGCCATTACTGCCATACAAACCACTACAGGCAGTAAAACTGGAACCACCGAGCCCTAATTGGAACTTCAATCTGCTGTTCTTTTTTTGTACAGAAATCTAGAGAAATCTGTTATAACCAGTATGGTATAAACTGGCAAGCGACAGCAAAGCAAGCTCTGAGGAACATTCACATGGACCTGCTTTAAGTCAAAGACATCTTTTTTATCATGCTAAGTTTAATGCATTACATTTCACCTGTTTGTTACATTAAGCAAGGGCAAGGCACTTTCCCATACTTGTGGCAGTGGAGTTAAATTATGCAGAGCTAATTATGTGACGCACTGTTTAAAGCCTGTCATCATGCATCTCAAACAAGGAGAATGCAAAAATGTAACTCCCAGGCAAGTAGGAGAGACATGGGATGTGTGTGCAAGACAAACTTCCCCTGAAGGACTGCAATGCCCAGGACACCAGCTGTCCATGTGCACCATCTGGACAGAACTCAGGTGTATGTCAGGGACAATGAAATCCTGATTGTTTTGGTCTCCCAGCTGAAGGTGAGGTATTTTGGCAGATGTGGCTGCCTGATCTCTCCAATTTCATGCAGTCTCTTAAAGGAGACATGACCGATGAACCATCTTGCAAGGTAGCATGGCAGGCCGTTCGTTTTTCTCCTCTGGTTTTCCTTGTTATGCACATTTTCTGCAGTCTGGAGAAACTGCCAAGTTTTGAAAGCCATGGAAATCATGCAGCCCCAAACTTTCAGGGAGACTTGCTCTGGCACATGTCAGGAACAATCATCAGTGAGCGCTTTGGTTCCCAGCCACCTTCCTGCTCCCCTGGGGCAGCAGGAGCATCCCCACACCGCCTCTGGAAGCAGCACAGGGAGTCCGCCTGGCAGCCTGCCGGCAGCCGCCACTCCTCTTCCACAAAAGGCTGGCAGGCCTGCAGAGAGCTCTGCTGGGCGGAGCCGGCAAGGAGGAAGCACTCTCTCCTAGCATAAATACAGCTGTTTCCACAGATGCGTGCCTTTAAATCCACTGCTTCGTTCCAGGCAGGAATGCAAAATCTGTCTGGTCTTCCACATGCTGCCACTGTGGGTAACCAAGGCTAGAAATTTCAAGAAAATAATTATTCTTTTTTGACCTGGAAGGGTTTGTCAAGAAGTGATGGCAAAATCAGGTTTCATCTGTACATAAGAGTCATGACTGGCAAAGACTGAATCATAGGATATCCTGAGTTGGAAGAGATCAATGAGGATCATCGAAATCCAGCTCCTAAATGAGAATAAAGAAACTCAGGAAAGCCCCCAGGAGCAAGCAGGGACGTGAAGCACAGGACTCCCCTGTCATCAGCACTGCGGAATCCCTAACCCTCAGGAAAGTAAAATTCTGGCAGATAATGCTGTCGTGGGTCCTGCTGGTTGCTCTTGTCAGGCTTCTTGCTGCTCCATCCTAAGCCTCCCAGTCAGCCCACAGCCAGTGCTGCCCCTCTCCTTCCAGAAGCAAGGGAAAGCTGGTGGTCAGCACAGTGAGCCTGCATCCTCCCAACAGCCCAGCCTGGAGATTTGTCCATCTGCAACGGAGCCACTGCAGCTCCCCTTATTTACATTAGGGCTGACACCAGGCTAAAAACTGAAGCAAGCTTCAGGATAACAACAAATAAATGGTGTCCTTCAGGGGGATGAAGTTTAACTCCAAAATTCATTTCATCCAAGATCACAACAGTAATTTATAACAGTCCAAAGGATGTCACACCTCCAAATCCAGCCCTTCTGAAGTTCTTTAAAAAAACCTGAAAATGTCTGCTTCTTTGTCACAGTGGACATGTAATGTACTTGATTAAAAAGCTGAGCCACCAGCAGGACACCAGAACTGTTTGTTCTGTCCTGGCTTGTGCTGTGGGTCCAAACAGCCACAGCCAGTGTGATTATAGATGGCCCAGAAGGTAACAGGCACCGCACAGAGGTAAAACTGCCAAGCAGCAAAAGTAGCCAAGCTCCATTCATCACTGACAAAGTGTCCTGATACTAAGTCCTTCACATTCATCTTTTCCTGAGCTTTTCACTTTGCAGTTTATTACAAACAGAGCTTGGCTCCAGAACTTCAGTAGCCCCCCTCCAGCCACATTTTTCAAACTGTCATCCCAAGCTGTCCTGCCACTCTCCTGATCTCCCACGAACATTACTCCATATTTACATTATATACATTAAGAACATTTTTAGTTATTCTTCCAGCCCAACAAATGAGCTTTCACAATAATTTGGACACTGGCACTGTCTGCCTGCAGCAGGCAGATGCTACTGTGCTCACTAGAAGAGGAAGCTATTTTTATTTTAGCATGAGAGCAGTAAAAGCTTCTCAGAACAAGCAGACACAAGTGAAATTGTTGCTCTTTTTTTTGCTGCTCCCTGCCCCTTGCTCTTTGGGAGAACAGCACTGCTCCTCTTCACAGCAGGGAGCCCTCACGGGGAGATGCAGTGCCAAAGGTCGGCTGCTTTTTGATGGTCCACACATGTTTATATGAAAAGTACATATTCCTTATTACATGTGGAAAGCCAACCAGACTGTACACGTTGTACATTTCAGTATTTTGAAAACAGCATTTTTAAAGGAAGTCAGGATCCTCTGCTTCTATTAAAATGTTAGCTATCCTGTGGATCAGCTACAATTATCTTATGACTCACCTTCCAGTGGTGGTGTGAATTTTGAACAATTACATATTTTAAGTAAGTATGAAGATAAGAAAGTTTTCATTTTCCACAGAGCACTGTCATTACAGCAGAAGCTTAATAGGTTTTTCTTAATCTTCCTTTCCTCCCCATCACATGATTTGTACCACCCTTTTCCTTAGATCTTACACTAGATCATTAGGAGATACACACCATCAAGCACTTAATTCCCTTTGTTCTTCTATCCATGCCTCCCAGTGCTCCTCTGCTTTTCCCACATCCATTGGCCTACAGTTACACAGCCTGGCTCTCCCAGGATTTCACAGAAGGGACCACAGCTTAACATACAAAATCTCCTGTGGGTCCTTGTCAACCTCAAATAATGAGTGCTCAGACCATTCTCATCTGCTTGAAGTTTTCATGTCTGCAAAATGCTCAGCAACTGCTTATATCCAAAAGAACTGCCCAGGAAAACATGTAAGAGTTTTAAGCTGCTACCAGAGAAAGGGGAGCTGGAAAGACCCATGGATAGGATACAAACACCTTGCAGCCCAGAACCTGGGGCAGATACAGGATGCATTCACCAGTTACTCCTCAAAGGGTATGAAGGCAACCCAAGTGGTCTATACAATAAAAGCCTCTGTAAACACAGCACCGCTCTATCAGCTGAGCCATGCAAAAAGGGTTCTTCAAAAGCCACTCAGGTTCCCCATCATCATGTCATTGCTCAGCTCCACACACAAGCTTTACTGAATGACTGTAATTGAATTGACTGGCACAGCCCAACAACAGCCAAAGATGGCAGATATTGGAGTTGTCAGTAAATGTGCAACTGTAGCCCAGGTAGACCTCTGTTCATTGGAAGTGCTTGGACCATTCATGATCAATATGCATGGCAAAATTGGTCCCCAAGGTCCCTAACATCAAGGAAAAGCTTCCCATTGATATTAGATTAGGCCAGATAGCAATCTGTTACCTTAGGGTAACTCTGAACTGCAAAGTGAGACTGAACTAGAGACTGCCTTACTGTTATCATCCAATTATCTTTATTTTTAGCTACACTTCTCCTTATCCTCTTCCCAAAACTTCATCTCCTTAGTACAGAAGAAGGCTGTGAGAGCTGAGAGAACATGAAGTACTTATGACACATCTGTCTGTACATCTTCACAGTGAGAGTCTTAAATGCTGGCTGTAACGTCAAAAAATTACCAGGGCAGTTCAAAAGAAAAGACATATTCCTGTGCCAGTGTTCAGAGGCTGATAGAATGCTGAAAGGTCTCACAATTTTCTTGCCATTCAAATGGAAGCCTCAGCTGTGCAATTTCAAAATCAGCAGACTGCAGCAACTACAGATAAGAGTCAATGTACCTTGGTTTCTAAGTCAGGGCTATTTAAATTCTAACTCAATAAACTGCTTGTGCACTCAGCATTTTGAGATTCAATGGGCTGCTTGCTCTCCTAAAAGTTAGTGCTTCCCCAGAAATAGCCTCTAACAAACAGAGTAAAGGAAGAGAAAATCTGTTTGCTCAGCTCCATAGAGGCCAAAAACTTCCGGGTTTTGCCAGGAGAAGACTCTCCAATAAAGACACTAAAGCAAGCAACAAAAAAAAAAAATCCCTTTTGAAGACAATTTATTCCCTGGGATAGAAGTTACCACTGTGCAGAACAACGCACTGCAAGGCATGTGCCAGTCCCCAGGGACTTAAGTGGTTCTGGTTCGCTGTGGTTTCTGTACTCTGCCCAGAATCAGCAAAGCACAAAAACCTCTTGAAATAATCACTATATCTTTATAGAAGTCTTCTTCCAGACTAAAATACAATTTAAGGCCTTTTAATTCTCTCTGAATAAACACCACAGGGCAAAGTCCAGTGGTCCTCTGCTGAAACTCCAACTGCAAACCACAGACACCTTCCATCAGTGAGCACTGAACCCTTCTGTAGGGCTCTGAAGAGACACTCCATATACTAATGCCTCTGCATTCAGGATGCAAAGTATTTCTCCAGGCTGGAGCTTCAATGCGTGTAGTAACAAGCTGTGAAAACATGTCAGCAGAATTTGAGCGGACGTTGCCAAGCATCAAAATAGGATAGCATTTAAACATTTGCAAATTTTGCTTATGATACAGCAGCACAAGGCAAACATACCACCATTAGCATTTCAAAAATAGTTTCTGTATGAAAGGAAGCTTTAAAAATAACTTTGCTTTCTCCTGGCATCCCTATACTAATAGATTCTTCTTTTAATTAACAAAGTCTCTTGCATGCAGGCACCAGGAGTCATCATCTACTTAGGCAATTCCAGATCCTCTAGCAAAACAAATCAGAATGTGGTGCACCCTTCACTTTCTCCCAACAAACCTGGGAGATTTTGTGCAGAGGTTGGGGTCTCATTCTGCTCCAAATGTCCACGTTCCACTCACAGGTGACAGTAAACTTCTGGTGATCCCTCCAAGAGGGCTCTTTCAAGTAAGCTACATCTCATCACTGAGAAAACTAAGCCAGACACAAATGGATTTGTTTATCTAAAGCCACCAGATTAATGCTTGTACTATCATTAGTATCATAGCAGAAAGTCAAGCATTAAAGCAACAGGAATCAACATAAAATATAAGGTAAAAAAAAAAACCCAAAAGTTAGATTTCTTCTGAAAGAAAGAGTAAAAGTATGTAAGAAACAAAAGTACCATGTTGCATAACTGCAGAGGTGGTGAGTTCCAGTTACACAGGCCTTCCTTACCCATAGGATGCTTTGCTGGGCAGTGCCAACATTTTTCCAGACCATTTCATGTATGTGTTGCAAAACACATTGAACTGTTTAATCTACCTTTTAGTATATTGTTTTTCCACTTTGCTCTCATCACCTTCTCAAGTATTCAGTCCAGGTCTGGGGTTTGCAAACATTGGTAACTAATCCAAGAATTATCTACCTGGAAATCTCATTATCTAAGATACAGAAAACATTGTTAAAATAAAGATGATTCATTTTGTTTCTATTAGCTGAAAAGACACGAGAAACAGCTGAGCAGATCTAAAATTACACACTTAACAACACTAAATGAAACAACACTAAATTGGAGTACAGTAATGAAACAAAAATCACAAGAACAAGCAAAAATTCTAGAAGCAAAGTCCTCTGGAAAGCAAGTTACTAACCTGATTTTTAATCTGTTTCATCCAGTACAGTTTTGGTAGTAGATATACTCTGTCACTGTTTTCATCCAGGAATTTTATAGACTTCATCACTCCTCTTCCCTAATAGTTATTTGCTATAGATCAACAGATACTGTCTTACTAAATATAGCCTTTTACTTCCCAGCTCAAAACAAAGAGACAGACAAAAGCACTGACAGTAGCCCCAGGTCGTGAAGAGACTGCAAAATTTCAAAGTATTTTGGAGCTGGTTGTTTTATGGAATTTCTACGTAAAGAAAGTCATCCATCAGACTTTGACATCAGCTGGGAGAAGGAAGTATTTTTCAATTACTATCTGAAGAAAGTAAATTGACTAGCAGGAAAGGAAGGGGACTGCTGTAAAACCAGAATTAAGACGTGCCCCGGTGACAAGGCACAGCCCTTCCACGCTATCACTCACCAATTAGCACTACAAACATTGTGCCTAGTTTTAGCTTTAAGGCTTCTCGTAACAATATATTTATGTACATGTTTAAACATTTTAAGAAGTGGGTTCAAATTAATATAAACTGATTAAATTCCTTAACTTCAAAAGTGACAGGCAAGTTTGGGCCTTTTATTTCAAGATAGCCTCCCTGCCACACCCTGGAGGGGGACCTGATTTTCATGAAGTAGCAGTCACCCTCTCTCCAGGAGATCCCTTCCTGCCATGACTCAGAGGAGCCAGCCAGAACTGCAGGTCGTGCTGGAGACCTCAGGGTGAACTACGCCAAAGACCACATTGATCCAATGCTCATCTTCAAATTCTGGCCAACTCGTTTCCTTCTCAAGGGTCTGTTCCAGAGCACGGAGGCTGAATCTCTGTACCATATGACACATACACCTTGTGCTACAGAGTGTGGCATAGAGCAGTCTCTGCTTTTTGCTGGAGCACTGACACTAAATCCTCAGTGTTCCCAAGAGGACATTCCCTTTCCAGGCTGCAGCCTTTTACAGCCAATACCTCGTAGAAAAACCACGCCCTGACACAGCACACCTCCAGGTGTTGCATCTCCAGCCCAAAGAGCATTCACCCTTCCAAAAGTGTACGTTTCTAAAGGAATTGGCTGCATAGATTTGAAACCCTAATGTTTTATGCTAAATCAACTGGCTAAGAAAAAATAAAAAGCAACCAAAAAACAGCCAAATAAAACAAAACAAAAAAAAACCCAAACAAAAAACCACCAAAAACCAACAAACAAACAAAACCACCACACACGCAAAGAAAAAAATCCCCACAAACCCAAAAACAGTCCCAAGAAAGAAACAAAGCGTAAGCTGGAAGACATGAGCTTTAGTCAAATCATGTGGGCAGACTGTACAGACACAGAGAGATAAGGAAAACCTGTATCTTATGTACAGCAGGGAAGTAGGTCTGGGTAGTGGCACCATAAACAGTGCTGGCTGAAGAAACAGCGTACAGCTCAAAGCAAGTAGAGGAGATTGTATCAGTTCAGATAATGGAGAAAGCCATGCCTGGAACAAAACAACTTTATTTTTTTCTTGGAAAGTATAGCTCGATTCCAGCTAAACATTTTTTTGGTTGGTTTGTTTTTTTTTTCTTTAGACAGTATAGCCAGTCAAAAAATATCCAAATTAAAATTAAAATAATGAAATGCCACCAACAGCTGCAAAACAGCAAATCAACACAGCCTGGGTTTGTACGTCTATATCTTATATAACCAAAGTCCATGTAGTCAAAATCACCTAAGAAATACATGAGCACATACTGCCAGTTTTCTATTTCACTCCTAACCCAGGAACAAGGCAATTAATTTCAGAGGCCTGTGGTGCTCTCAACTCCAAAGCTGCTGTAAGCTCTCCCCAGGCTCTGAACAGCTGGTGGTGCCTGACAGAAGTGGCCACACTGTAGAGGCAGAAGGTGCAATTCCATGTGTGACTTAAATTGCGTCCAAACCCAAACTCCTCCCGCAGAGTGTGTTAGAAGCCTCAAACCAAACACTTCCACACACTCACTCTCTTGTCAGCAGTGCAATCCTAAAACCACACAGTAATGCAGGAAACTGACCCAGGTGTGTGCTAAAATACACGTAATTATGGATGGTTCATACCTGTACTTAAGAGTCAGCAACATCCCTGAAGGCATATCACAGGACACTTTACCCCCCAAAACACACAGAATTTCTCTAGAAGTTTCAGAAATCGTTCATCTGTATTTAAGTAATCTTCCTATGTATTGATACTCACAAAACAGAATTGTTCCAGAAATTGTTCATCTGTGTTTAAGTCATCTTCCTACATATTGATACTCACAAAACACCTCATCAGTATTTATCAACAGCCCTTCCCTCAAACTGCCAAATACTGTTATTGTCATTTTTTAGGAATTAGCACTGAGGAATATAAAATCAATTCTGCATAGCACTCTGAGCTGTGGCACTCATTTCAACAGAGGCAGCAGAAAAAGTACAGGGGAAAGCGTTACACTATTATACAGAATGTGTAACACTATACAAATGTCACACTGCACAACTATTGCATAATAATATATTAGAGATTTTTAACAGAATGTTATATAGAAATATTACATAATTGGTACCCTCAACCACACCCCACCACAGGCTAAGGAAGAATGCGGGGAAGACAAGGAGAATTTATATGGAAAATACTCATCCCATAAAGAAAAGGTCTACTCTGAATTATAGAAAAGATTGATCTCTTTCCTCCTCTCTCTCCTGCCCTACTGGTCAGGTGAACCACCATTCACCCAACAAGACACACAGCCTGCTCAAGAGCAGCCTTGGAGGCTGCAGTGCTAAGCCCTGCCAGTCTGGTAGCTTTTGGAAGGACCTGCTGTCTTGAGCCACAGGTCCCGGGCATTGTGCCTGAAGCACCAGCCCAAACAGGGGGCTGCATTCTTGGCTGGTACCTTGCACTTCAGCGTGCCCTGTTCAGGGAGCCACAGCCTCAACCCTTCTCCAGCACAGCAGCCTCTGCCCTGAATGGGGGACCAGCACAACCCACTGCCCTTAGAAGCCCCCAGCCGAGCTGCCAGACAGAGCACAGGATGCCTCTCTCGGGCAGCATGGGGCAAAGCACCAAGAGACAGCCCAGCACAACCGATGAGATCCAACGTGAGCATTACGGCTCTGCTTTCATGTCTGGTCTTTAGAGGCCCCCAGACAGCACCGCAGCAGTGCTGAATTGAGCCTCATAAATGTAACTGCTGAACGCACTTTATGGGCATAATTCCCAGGGTCTGTGAAAACAATGTGTTCTGTCTCAATAACATCTAAACGAAACAGGCTCTTTAACCACCCAACAAAGGCCTGTTTGATGTGCCACATTCCAGGAAGCACAGCTCAGTATGATTTTATCTGTGCGTTGTCAGGCCCCTTGTGCCTTTTGTTGAAAAACTAATACAGCTCCACAACAGGGGAGAAAACATTCCTCTCAGAGTATGCAGCCAGAACAAAAAAAAAAAAGTTAATATTAGAAAAGGAACCACCATACCAACTTTCTCTGGTGCCACACTGTTTTCTTCCTCCAATGGTCAAATGCTTGCCTCCTAGATGAGGGTTTTCCTCACCTGTAGTGACCAAAACATTTGTACTAGCCCAGCCAGTAAGACAAAAACATAAATGTGTTTTGTTTACATGCATCCTCTTCAACCTCCAGTATCTGTGCATCACCTAGTTTGCTTATAAGTCATTAGTCATGATGATCATCTCACTAAATTCAATGGGAGGCCTCACAAGAGAGAATGCTTGCTTTCTCCTGAGGGCTTGGTCAGGATAAATTTCAATTTTTTATCTCTATGTAGGCCTACACAAGCAAATAAGCTATGTCCTTCTCTAATGACAACGCATATCCAGGAGGAAAAAGTCAAAACCAAAGAAAAAAGTCCTACGCAACCTCTCAAGCACTCAGAAATCTCTGAATGATCACATAAACAATGGTTGAAATAGGTGAAGCAAGAACCCTGCTATGCTTTCTTTGACAGTTGTGAACATGGGAGACTTAAAGGAGAGCATTAGGTTGGTGACCCTTTTCTAGTACAGGTCCCCTGGACAAATTTTGGATATCTATGACTAAGAGACTTCTTGGGCCAGCAGTGGCATTTTTAGTAACTCCCAAATATTTTTTTCCATTATGATTGTGCTTTTTTGAAACCAGCTCTGCTTTTAACATTCCCACCAAAATAAGTCTGACAGAGTAGTTAAGCTTAGATATTTGTTGTATGAAAAGAAGTATACTCTTTGGGCCTGAAAGTGCCACCTGACAGTTTCACTTGAGCTATCTTCACTTTTTTATGAACAAAAATAAGCATTTGTTTCCAATCTATTTTATTCATACTGCTCCAAGTCTGTAGAGTCTGTATCTCCTTTCTGTGGTCTTTTTCTAGGATGAAGAACCTCCACCTTGAAATTCTGTAGTCATTCAGAGGACAACCCATACCTGGGACCATTCCTGTCACCCCACACTGTGCCCTTCCAGTATCACTTAGACTAGTCCAGCCTGGCTGAGATGAGCAGCTCTGCTCCAGTAGATTTAAGGCAAGGTGAGAGCTGATAACCCATTTAACATATCTCAAAGCAATGTTTGGCAAATGCCTTGGGGTTATTACTAATAGCTGAAGGCAATCAGCATCTGCCAGCACGTGCAGGCCACATTCTCTATCAATCTAAAGTTCCAGCTCAATTAATAAAGACACACCCCTGACAGCCTGGCTTGTGCTTTTTAATGATTTCATAGAAGGGTATTGAGTAAAGCTTCACTCCTGCAAACAGTGTGCACTCAGAGTATTTGCACATCTCGGCACTTGGCTGCCCAAAGCAAGTGTCACAAAAGAGTGAAATTATCCTTCTTTTAATTTGCTCTCCTTTTATTTTTTTAATTTTTATGTCTGTACTGAGTCCAGGAATGGAAAATTTAATTTGCCACTGAGCTGCAACTGCATCCATGGCAGCCCAGCAGCATGCAGGGCTTTGCAGTGTTAAACACGATGAGCCCCACTGCTGTTGCTGGTGGCATCCAGCTGCCACGGCAGATGGGTGGGATGGAGGACTCTGCCAAACATCTCCCCACTGTCCTGCTGACTGGCACACAGAGCCATTCTGGAGCAGATGCTGACACAGCTCCTTCACAAATGTCCCCAGCAAATGAGGAGAGCAGATTTACCAAAAAAAAAAAAAACCCCAAAAAAACCAAAAAAAACCCAAAATTCCAAGACTGTTGTGACCATTTTGCTCCAGGCCACCAAACTGAAAATCTTTTGCATAAGAGAGGGAGAAACTGGGGGAAGAGGGGAAATGTTGAATTGTTGAATTAAAGCTGTCACATCAGGATGCTGCTCTTCCAAGAAGCTGAGTAAAGCTATCAGGGCCTCAGAAATGGCCATTTAAAAGAGAAACTCTTTTTTTAAACACCTTCTCCAGAGTTTGTGCACAAAAAGAAGTCGTTCAACCCATGGACACTGAATCTGTTGAGCTAAGTAAGAGTACAATAACAATTCTGCACTCCCACATATCTATTTTATTCACAAAACATGTACATATTAGTCAGCATGCCTTTGGAGCCGTGGTGGGGCTGTGAAGCAATCCTGACCTCATCAGCCACTACTGCGCTGCCAACCATTAACTTCTGCCCACTGTGAGACCCTGCTGCCTGTGCTGCTGCAGCAGCCTTTGCAATTCAGTGGCTGCTCTGAGAAGGGAGTACAAATGGAGCCATCGGCACATTAGAATTGACTTTCGTGCTTCTCTACGCTATTTCATTTCTCTGTGGTAGAGATGTGATGTCTTTCTGAGCTCAGCACCTCTCTCCCTGCATTTCAGGTTGCACTTCAGGCTTCACTTGCTGGATTGCTTAGAGCAGATTTTTTTATAACAGCTAAAGCTAGGCTTGGTTACAATAGCTAAAACCGGCTTGGTTAACATTACCATTTAACAAATACATAATTTCTTACCTTATTTGTGTTAAATGGGGCTCTTAGTTCCTTGCTATATTACCTTACTTTTGGCTGAAAAAAAACAAAAGCGATTTACGTCATTCTGTAAGCTGATGTCCTCACTACTTGGACTTCCATGTGCAAACTCTACCAACAAAACCTGCACTGTCAACAATAGCTATGGGAAGACATGAACAGGTCTCATTGTTTGTATGTACATGCTAAATTAATTTTAAAAATCTCAAGTGTTAAATCCACTTAGCAGGTTAATTCAATATGAGGTCTCTGGATTTAGCTTTTAATCAAAAAAATGCATATGAATAGTTCAGACGATTTAGAGAAATCCAAGCATATTATATAAAGGCTGTTTTTTTTATCATGAAAGCATATAACCTTATCAAAAGAAAAAAAGAGTTGATAAATCTACCAGTGGTTAAATCCTACTAAGGAGTAATTATATTTTTAGTATGTAATATTTTGGAGTATTAAATTAATACAGAGTCCCAAACAAGATGGCCCCTTTACACCTGTAGCTAATATTAAGCCACCCTAACCCTGTGCTTGAGGGTTATGCTTTTCAGCCCTTTTTCAACACCAGAAAGGCCTAAGAATCCCACAGGCCTTTGGAATCTTCCAGTTTTTTACAGATTTGTTAAGAATCAATATTGTTTCAGAGACTGCTGGAACCAGCCTCCCAAACTCATCTAGGCATTACTTCTCATGTAACTTCTGAAGGATTTCAAAACACCTGAGCAGACACTGCCTTGTCACCTCTGCTCCCACACAGAATCCCTTTCCATGCACCTCAACAGCACAACGGGAGATATCGTGCCCTTCAGCCTGGCTGGAGCTTACACCAAGCATCTCCTCTTACACAGTAGTTAGCTCTCTGAAAGGTGCATTTAGCCCATTCTCTCCTGAGACTGAAGGGCTTATAACAAATTCCCATCTCCATCTTGTACTCACTTAAATATACAGCAGAAAAAATAGTTTTCAATATGTAATTTTTATAAATACTACCTCGAGATACAGCCACTTGTGTGCTGGGACATTATCTTCTTGTGTAGGCACAGGGCATAAATGAACAGGCAATTGTGGCTTCTCACATACAGATTTGGATGAAGAGAGAGAGAAACCCAGTGCTCGTTAAGGAAGGGACTGCTTGAAGTACTTCATGAACACACTTAGCATAATGCAGTTTGCTGAGTAGGGCTTCCAGCAACAACCAGAATGTAAGCAAATTATAAAGATAAGGTTTCTGGAAATTATGGCAAGACTTATGTTTTCTGTTTTACACAGCACCAGTATTTTAACCCAATGACCTGGCACCTAATCTAAATGTGACATTTAATTAACATTGCTTCCACGCATCGCTTCCTCTTGCCACCACATCAGAAAGCTGCTCCCTGCATAAGAGAGCATTAACCTTCGAGTGTGTGTCGTTTGCACACACATCCTGCAGAATTTGCATGCATTATTTGGGAGCTTGATAAAGGACACTGAGTCACTGCACTTTGATGATCTCTCCCATAGCTGTGGTCTCTTTGTGCTGGCTTGCCAGGTGCTTGGCTAGGGTCCCATGGAGCAGAGCTGGCCCAGAGTGGGCAGGGGACTGATCTGCCCTGTGTGACAGGGGACCTTGCCCTGCCAAGTGGGAGCTGTCTGGTCAACTATTTTGAGCTGATTATGCCTCCTCTCCTGGGTATGGTTGGACCAGCTACTCAGTCTATGCTCAGAGATGTTGCTGCCTGATGCCTTTAATGGTCATTTGTGGTCCAAAAAAATTTCAAAGGCAGCTAGAAGGGGCAACAGACATTTGTTAGTTCTACAGAGGAACAGGAATAAATAGTAAATAATGTATCATATTCCAGACCCATCTTTTGCATTATGCAAACATCAAGACTCCTTTCTGGCTCCAGAGAACTTGCAGTCCCTCTTTCACGCTCCAAAATAGCAAAGAATCTACAATAAATTTGAAGAGTTGCAGCACAAAATTAAGGCTATTTGTATCTGTCATTTCCAAGATGGCAAGCAGTCTGCCCCTACTGTTATCATTAACTAGATCTGTGCCTCTTACTACGTCTCACTTTCCATCCTCTCTATTATTTTCCTTCCTTTGCCTTGGAGAGGCATACTGAAACTCCCTGATGTGCTAAAGTAAAGCTGAAAACCAGTCACTATTTAATAAGCAAAACTGTGCCTGTTTTATTTATTTAGGCAGCTTCTGTGAACTCACGGTCGTATTTGCATGAATGCTCCTCATTTTGACTAGCTGGATGCTATAGAAAAACCCTCACAAAAACTGGTATTTCATGAAAAACATACACTTTATGAGCTATTCTGCTCCTACAGACCTTTCCTCTGGTTTTATTCTCTTCTTCTTTATTATGAAGGATATTTCTGAACAAAAGAATCAGGGCCTCTTAGTGAAGATCTGCTATTAAAAGCTATCTCCCAAGAGAGCCAAATCTTGCTTGCCTTGGCCACACAAATAGTTTTATCAACTTCAATAGAACTATGTGTGCAAGGCAGACAGGCCTGACCTCTACCAAGAACTGTGTGCCATGTCCCTGAAGGTTGCTCTTGTTATTTTGGTGATCTTGTACCCCAAAGTCCTAAAGTACCAGTAGTTTAAACAGAAAGTCGTTAAAGAAAACAATTCCCTGCTGTCATATGCAGCTCTAAAGAAGAGAGAAGGCAATAAAGTGTAAGATCGTTTTCTTACCAAAATGTTTCTATCACATTTCAGTGCCTCTTTCGCATAGATAAATTTCTCTCGATACTGTTTTTCTCCCCAGTGCTTAAAATAGGAAAATACTACAAATTCAACCCTCTTGTGTGATGTTTCTTATACCCGTTTGGGGATTAGTGAATTAGTCATCACTGTGCTGTGCTGGGACATGGAATGGAAAGTTACTGCAAAAGGGAAACTAAGGTGAGTCCTATCACACCAGCTGGCAAATCTGTAGTGTCTTGAAGGCTGTTACAAAAACCAGGCTTTACACCAAACCCTCTGGCCATTGTGTCTTGCACAGATACATGACTTCATACATAGAAGTAACAATTGGCAATTTTTGAAATTTCTCAGTTTAAAGCTACACATATACAACATCTCCCTACAGGCAGCTCAGGCTGCTGCAATGGGCGTGCTTCGGTGACATTGCTACTGCTTCCTTTGTGTTTGCACAACTGGTAAGTGATAAATAAAATGCTTAGGAACAAAGAGATTAACCAGACAGTATGCAGTGCTGAACTCCTCCATTCAGCCATTAACCACAGCAGTCCTACATTGACATCTCAGCTGCAATGACACATCCTGACAGAGCTGGACTCCTTTTTACGTATATTTTACGTCTAAGCCTGCTTTTTTGTTTAAAGAACTACTGCAAAACAACCCACTATGGCCTACATGGGTCCATACAACATATATATTTTACCTCTGAAAGTGCTTTTCTTGCATAGCTGATTCATCCAGAAATTATCCCAGGATTCAAGTACACTCCAGTCACAAAGAGAGCTGGCTAATTCCCCACAAAGTGACAACAAATCCACTAAATATCACAGTCTTGTGCTCAGCCTTGCTGCGAAGGAGTGAATCTGTTGCTAATCCTTTTAAGACTATCCATCACACATTGAAGAGTAAGGACCAGTGTCATTACAATGAAAAATACCGTAATCTGCAATATTACATTAGCTGCTTTATTTCTGGTAATTATAGCTGTTTTCATACATGACACACAAAATAGACCTTACCTAGGTTTTTAAACCATTTAGAGTTTTAAGTACAGAAGCGAACACTCACCCTAGAGTCCTTTTCTTCTGGTAGTTAAAGCATTTTCAATTTAATTTCCTTAACTGATGAAATGTATCAGAAAGAGCTATTTAGGACACACACTTTACATTAGGACCTTAATTTGGTTGTGTTCCTCCTAGGGACTGCTGCACTGACACTACTCAAAAGATGCTGCAATAGCAGCAGCAGCATCTTTTACCTGCACCCCTACATCTTCAGCAATCCACCCATACAACTCCTGGAGGAACAGGGAAAACCCTTTCATTCCTAGGAAGAGATACCTTATGCGTAAAACCACTACAAGAAGTGGGCTGGGCTCTAGTGGGGCTGCCAAGTGTCACAGAGCTCCAGCAGCGGGCTCAGCAGCGCTGTACCGAATTCCCTGCACAAGGGGAGCAGCGGTGGCAGCCAGCTTTCCGCAGGCAGGCGGCCTCCGTGCACGCCCTGCCCACGCTGCCTCCAGCCTGAAGGCAGAGGCAGCGACCCAGGCACCTAATGAGGGGAGTTGCAGGAATTCCAATTATCTCTGCAATCAGTTCTCTCCCAGCTCCTTTTATGGCATTCTACTGTCCAGCTGGTACCAAAAACAGAAAATGCAATGAAAATATCTGGAACACAAGATATGATGCTGCTAGTGGGAAATTACCAACTCACTGACTGGAATTCTCTATACATCTTTACTCTATACATCTTTAAGGGGATTACCAGTAATTCTACTGAAGTCTAAGAATTGACTAGACATTAGGCTCATAAAACACATACTTCCTTGGGAAAAAAATATTTTTTATCACTTTCTCATCCATGTATTTTTTTTCCATATTAGTAAGACAGGGAGGCAACATAGCTGCCTGACAATTCATTTGCTCTACTTTATTGATTTCTCATATGAAGCCATGTTCCCCAGACAGTGATGTCATTTATTTCCATAGCAACTGTATAACATCAGAGGACTATACCTAAGCAGGTGGAGAAAAACCTTTAGGGAACAAGAATATATTATGTCCCTGCAAATCTGCCTACACCAGAAAAGGGCTTTTAGAAGATACCTGAAAGCTGGCTCTGAATAGTCTTACTTTAAAAGAGTGAGCATTTAACAGTAACAATTATTATCCATTCTTCATTGGCAGTGGTCAAATCAAATTCAGACGGGCAAAGCCTACAGCTCTCTGTTCTGCAGAGCACTGCTGTGTACGTGCCACATTCAGAGAAGTGGCAGAAAGACACAGCTTTCAGCAGCCCACTCCAACCACCATATCCCCTTTCCTCCTGCTCAGAAAGTGCTCACCAAGTTACCAATGAACTCGGGCTGGTTACCAGCTTTTCAGAAGCAGGACTCAGCTTTCCAGATCAATACTTAAAACTCAAGTCATCCAGTGTGTGCCAGCCATCTCTATTGCTCTATGACTTTGCAGCACAAACTTGTGCAGCAGGCAGCTCCAGCCACACAGCAGGCTCTGAAGTGTCTCACTTGGCTGACAAGATAGCACAGAAACAGTCCAGAGACAGCACCTTTTGATTAAATGAATCACTAATTATACTCATGATTTCTTTCAAAAAGTAATTTTACCCAAAGTACCACCATGGGTTCTGGTCATCAAAGCCTCCATGGCTCAACAAAGTCCTAGACATGGTATTGGCTTCTCCTCAGCAGTCACTGTATTTAAGCCCAATTTTTCCTACCAAGTTGGCCCATTTCTCCCCAAAAGGCACAGCAGCTCACACACAACCACAAGAAAACAGCCCCACTAGAGTCCTTTCTGCAGCAGGCACTGCAATGTGCTGGTGTCAAGAGGAGGCATCTGTCCCAGGGTGAGGGGGCAGAAGTGCCGGGCGCTGCCGCTCCCACTCATGTGAGTTAGCTGTGTACGAAGGGAGAAGGGACACAGAGGGGCTCAGAGGTTACCAGAGGGTGACAGCAGCTGCATAATGCAGAGGCTTCTCAGCACCTCTGGGCTGGGCACAGACCTGCTCCCTTCCAGTTTTCCCACAAGCCAACACAGGACTTACAACACTCCTACAAATGAGCAGATGTCATCAACTCTTCCTACCATCAGTAAACATCAAGTAAGCAACTCTACTTCCATCATTGTAAAATACTTCTATAATTTATACTGATCATGTATTCCAGGCTGATTTCTGCTTTGTTCAGAAAAAGTGAAGCAAGATGCTTCACATGGCAAATAAAAAGTAAAAAATAACTGTTGTTACACCTGTTTTTTATCTGTGAAAGTAAAGAGATAAACACCTGAAGCAACATTCAGCTAATGAATCCCTCATACAACAAAAGCACTCCATTGGTAACAGCTGCCTATTCAGCAGGTTGCCAAATCAGTTACTGTGAACTCCTGATCCAGTTCATTTTAGCAAAGGATAAACTGAGGCTTTTGCTTTTAAAAAATTGCAACAAGAAGCTGGTCTTCTCTTTTCCTATTAGCAAAGCAGATAAACTGAAAAGAGATGCTTTGAGTAAAGTCAAGATTTGAATTATTCATTAGCTTGACTAATTAATCTGCAGCTCAGTAGAGTTAATATTTTCTTTAAAGTAGCCTCAGAACTCAGGGAGATGCAGAGCAACAAATGACAGTGCAAACAGATTTTTCTTTTTTCCTATTACCACCACATTAGGCTGTGCATAAATCTCTCTTTTAACATGCAAATACTTTCCCATTGAGGTAACACAGTGTGGGTTTAGATTATTGCTGCCAGTAACCAGTATTTTCCATTTTTATGATCTCCATATCCTTCAGAGACTTCCCTCTGCTTTGTAATTCCATTGCCCATCCATTGTCAGTTCTCTCCTGCATCTGCAACCTGTTGTCAATTGTGATTTGATTTACTTTGTCAGTTATGCATCTTCTTGTGCCCTTTGGTCTGTGCTTACACATGAACTATATTGACAGCTAGAGAGACTTGACTGACAGCTCTGTGCGTTTCCCTTTCAGAGTTAAGCCTATACATGCTGGATGTGGTCTCATGAGGGCACAGAGATGAGGGCCTGACATCACTGAATATGCCTCAGTGGCAGGCAGTCTCCCTGAAATACCCTACATATATTCCCCCACTCTCAGATGGACCCCAAAGAAAACATGAATATTATTCAGCTGGTGGTCCCTGCATGCTTGCATTAGGGAACATATAAAAAAAGAATTAAATAAACTACTAACTCATCATATGATAAAATGCAGTTCTTCCTGCAGAATAGATAATTCTCCAGATATATGCATGGATCAATTTAATGAGTTGATTGACAGTTTCCTACATTAACTCATTTTGTGTTGAATTATACCAGACGTCCTGCACGTTGAGGTGTTTAGCCTGTGCTGTGGTGCCTTATTGCTACCGTACAGCTACTGCAAGAAGGTTGATAGAAAAGCTTGGAAGGCTGTATCCCCTTCCTCCCTTTTCTGGGTACCCACAAGAAGGAACTGCTCATCTGGGAGCAGAGACTGAGAGAAAGAATATCAAACTAATCTGGAATCTCTTTCTAACCCCAATGGTATTGGTATGCACCACTATTACCTCTACCACATTAATACCATCTGCCCAGGTGTTCCAAAGGCAATAATGAATTTTGCAGTCTGGTATTTGCTGATATTACCTAGAACAGGAAAGTGGAGCATTTGAGAAGTATTTTCAGTTCTCCATTTAAACTTCACACATGGAAAACTATTTTTGTTCCTGCAATAAGCTACAATCCTAATATTTTCCTACTGAATTTACTGAGCAACAGTGAGAGCTCAGCCCAAACAGGATCAAAAACAAAGCAAGCTGCAGCAAACCCATTTATGTCTAGTTCTGTTCCTTTGCCTTTTGTGAGCAGAAGGACCACATATGATGGACAGCCACCAGCCTCTTGACATCAAATCAGTTTCTTTCAAAGAACATTTGTATTTTGTAAACCAATTAAACCACATGAATAGCACAAGCATGAATAGGCTTTTGTTTTATTCAAATTAAGATATTTTGGATTTGTGAAGCTGCAAATAGATATGACAAAAAAGGTAACAAGGATACAATAGAAAATTATGGAGCAGGGAGAAATTTAATTACATGCCTCTTTGATTGAAAGTTCAAGGTTCTTTTTATACTGCTTCATATTATAAATTCACAGATCTTGTCTCACTGTTTTCCAAATATGTTCAGGAAAATACATTGGTTGAAATTGTCCTTCCATGGCTTTTAATTTTAGTTGCATGCTGTTCAGATCCTTGTATTTCTATAAAAATTCAAAAGCAGTTCCAAGCCATGAAATAACACACTTCTTTTTAATGAAGGCTGGATCAAAATCTGCAGTCCTCCCATAAGGGGAAAATCCTGCACAGTTTAACAGTGCACAATAACCCTTCTAAACAAAAAGTTTAAAGAAAATCTAAGCCAGCCAGGCAGAGCTCTACATCACTGTATTCAGCAGCTGAAAGAGCAAGGCTCTCCATCAAATAGTTTCTTAAGCAGACTATTTCATTTCCATAAGCGAAATCCTCTCACTACACTTAAACCAAAAACTCCTACAAATAATGTGTTCTGTTTACAGCTCAGTTACAGCCTGACCTTGCAGAGCCAACCACCTTCACCCCACCACCTTCTCAGGGTGGAGTCCCAGCCTCCTTCAGTACGACCCATTAATTCCCATGCATATGAATTTACTGGGATGTTTGTTTTTTGCTGGATTAAAAAAAAAAAAAACCCAACAAAAAGAAACCACCCTCCCAAAAAAAAACAACAACAACAACAACAAAATGACCTATACCAAGATGGCAATTTACAAAAAATATACACATGGTAATGGCTTTCCTCATTTCAGAGATCATATTCAGGATGACAGGAGTGGTCCAGATACCCGGAGTTCTGCTGTATGAGTCTTGAACAAGGACTTCAATCATCTGGGCCTAATCATATTCCCATGAAAATCAAGAGTTTAGTCAGTTTTACCAGGAACTGTGTGATGTACATGACACTGACAAGGGAACAAGACACCTATGGAAAAAAAAAGGACTGATGTGGGTCTTTATCAACTTGTATGAAATACACGGGGTCACTGCTGAGGCCTGTGGGGCAACTGAGAACAAGCATTAGGAACATGACTCCAAAGAATAACCTGGTGTCACGAAACACAGAAAACTGCCCCTTTCTTTCAGCAAAGAAAAACAGACTTCAGCCTTTGGGAGTATCTGTTTTCATTCTGCCATCCTCTTGAAGGCAATCCACTGCTCTTTGTGGTCCCAGCTGTATAAACAAGCTGCCAGATGACCTAAAGGGATCTGCAGAAGTGGTAGCTCTGTCCCTAAAGGTAAACAGCCAAAATATACAGTTTGTCCTGTGCAAGAGGTAAAAAAATTCTGACTGTTACAGAACACGAGCCAAAGAAGCCAATAGTACAAGGTGCCAAGTATCTCCAGAAAATTAACTCCCCATGTTGCCAGTCCTAAAAAAGGACACAGCAATAGAGCCTGCTGCTAGTGGAAGGATAGCCATGTAACACAGTTTTTTATCCCTCCACATGACAGAAAAAAGTTGTACAAAGAATGACATATAACAAATTAATTACCTGAAGCTGATCTGACTTAGAATTCTGCAGAGGTTGCAGGTGGCCTGTCTGTACAGTGTATTTGAATCCAGCTGGCAGCAAGGACACAGCCCTGGTATGCTACCATGCCATTTGGACAGAGATATTTTCCAGAGAAAAGCTGCAGCTGAAATAAACTAAGCTAAAGGAAAAGCAAGAGCACTGGCAAGTTATTCCAGTCCGCTGGCCTGCACAAAACAGTAGCTTTATAAAAGCTCTTGCAGGGCAATAAATGTGCTGCAATTAATACAAATCAACCCTGGAGTATAGCAAAGCACATCTGGAGTGAATCAAAGCTGGTGGCACCTAAACAGAAGGAAAAATTCAAGTAAGAGAAAAGATGTCATAAAAGAAGTGAGGTGAAGTTTGTGGTTTTGGAGAAACTTTTATGGATTGCAGGGCTGGGTTTGAGGGTGCTGCTGGCAGTGGTGCATTTGCTCGTGCACAGACCTTATGCTGAGTTTGTGCACTGAACAGAGACAGCTGGGGTAAGGTTTAGGATTAGGAGAAGATTGCATGGAAGTCATGTAAATTTTATGATTAATTTTCTTCTGGGTTTTCTTTCACCTATTTAATGGGAAAGCAACAGAGCCCATAATGGAGTCCCAATTTCTAAACCATACCAATCTCATTGTTCATTGAGCATTATGAATGGGATTTCATCAGTTTTAGAAGAGCCGAAAAGATACAAACTTCTGTGGAAGAGTAGCAAATATAATATATAAGCTTCACAAACTATAGATTAAAAGGTCCCAGAACTATGAGGAATTAATATTAAACTTTAGCATATTGATGTTTCTGTCAATTGTGAATTGCTGATACAGCCCAATAAGCATAAAGCTCTATATTTCACAGAAATTTTTGCTATAAATTGCTTTTTCATAAACAGTTCATTCCTGGCAACTAAGAACGCAACAGGAGCATTCTCATAAAAACAAAGTTATTACTTATCATACTGCTGTATTGGTTTAAAGTGATTAAAAAGTGAGCACATGACATGATTAACTATTTAATTGAGTGTAAAAGAAAGCCTGAGCTCTCTAGTTCCCAGCCTCATTGCTGCTTGACCTTGTGTTTTACAAGGCTTTTTAGCTATTATTATAAAAATCAAGTCATACTATTGTTTTAGCAGCATGCATTAATTTTGCTTTTATGAAAGCTTGAAAAACACCTTGGAGCCTTAATTAATGTGTTTTAAGTGCAATTCTGTGGACTGCTTTTACGCCAGTATTAAATGTATTACTCATCCTGGGTTTTTTAAACACAGCAGATTTTTTAGCATTATTGCACAATGACTTGTGCTCTGTTTATGTACATATTATATTAATGTGTACATGGTGTCTTATTTCCAGCAGGTACCACGTAACCAGTGTCTACTTTGAAGGCCCTTTCTTTAACATCTAAGGTATTCAATATCCATTGTGTCTTAAGGTTTCAGAAACGGAAAAGTTGGACCACCCTCATCTTTTATGTCCTTCAGAAACTCTCCTTCAGTGACAATTAGTCTCCTTTTCCCATTTAAAAAAAAAAAAAATTGTGTTGATTTCCTGCAAATGAATTAAGCTCAAAATACTAGAAGCATATAGTTTTGGCAAGTGTTTCAAAAATGTCTTAACAACCTGACGAGCTGGGAGTTCCAGTCTTCTTCCCGCAATTTGGGGAATCCTCTGCTTTATGGTGAACTCAGCTGCAGCACCCACACTTCCTCAGAGTGCTCAGGAAGTTGTTCTGAAACTCACAGATGATGAGAAACTCTGCTTGAGCTAAGCTGTAGTGAAACCTGCCCATGCACATGCCTATGCATTCTCATGCCATTTTCCTACATTTGTCTCACTTGAGGTTTCCAGAACAACAGTTTTCTTTCCCTTCTTTCCCTCACACAAAGTGGTTTTGTAAGATTCAAGACTCTGGTCTGGTTTACAATGTAAATATGTAAAATGGTCTTTCAACATTCCAGTCTTACAGCATGATAAACAGCACAGTGCAGAATAAGAGGGACTTTGTCTCTATGGAGCCTTTGGCACCTTTTTTATAATGTAACAAAATGTATGCACTGAATCTGAAAACTCCTAAGAATGATGGCAGTTTTTTCTCTGGCTCTGAGCCATGCCTTTTGGCACCTTCATTGTGAAGGGATATGCAAGTGCTGGCTGAAAATGCAGAAAGATTATATCACAATTTATCTTCACAAAATGTGTGAAGCCTGAGACTTTCTGGCTGATACCAGCTGCAGAGCTGAAAGTTCATGTGCTCATGCAGAGTGCAAATATAGTGCCAAAGGTTTATGCTTGGGCATATGGGCTCCTTCGTATCTTCATGTTGGTCTGTACAGCAACAACAGAGCAGGGAAAGTGGGTGTGTATGTGTGTTAGTACAGCAGATTGGATCGTGACTGCAAAGAGGTAAACTGGATTACTTTGCATCTTCCATGAAGCAATCTATTCTATTCTCTTGCTTGCAAATCATCTTTCACAGGATTTTTGGTTGATATATTATTTTTGTCTTAGTTGAGATGAAAGAATCAAAGGAGTGTCTGCTCTTGTCATAGCCAAGGCAGAAGAACATTTTTCTAACAGGATGCTGGATTTCACTGCTGGAGAGTCTGCCGGGCAGCGTGAACTCCAGCAGGACCCTTTATACTCCTCTGCCACTGCTGAGGCACTGACAGGAAACGAACATCTCCTGTTCATTCAGCAGCTCTTGAAGGCCAGCATGAAGTAAGAGAGGGAAGAGAGCTATGGGTAGGTGCTTTCTCAAAGAGGCTTCAGCTTTCTGTGGTGCAAGGTGTTAGGTATTCATCCCTGTGCACACAGTCCCCAGTGCCTTTCTGCAACGCCTGCCCGTTCATTCCAGAAAAGCACTAATACATTTTTGCTCATCATTAGTCTCCAAAACAGTAACTGGCAGTCAGAATTTTTGAAAAGGAAGCTTTGGAAGGTCCTTTTGTTCTATAAAGTATGCAAAAGCATTTCTTCTCCTATTAAACCAATCTAGGATTTGGGGATCACGTTAACACCGTGCGCTGTGAATTTATGCTTTTTTCTCAGCTTTTCTTTGATTGTTAGTCCTGTTCCACAGAGGGGCTCAGTTGTTACATTCTCTTATAAAGCTGAGGGAATGTATGGTATCTTCCTGAAGATACTCTGCTCTCCTACTGCGTGTATGTTTTGCTTTTAAAGAAGGTTGTGGATTTTGAAGTTTATGGTGCCTGAGTGATGTCTGCCTCTCAGAGGTAAGATGAGCTATTGGCATATCTAACTGTCACATCTGGATTCTTAAAAGACAGATGTGTTGGAGGCAATAGAAAGAGGGTTACATCGTTTAAAAATGGGAAGGACTATGAAATGCCAGAGGTATTGGAATGACATGTCGTGCTCAGCTTGGGAAGGTCTTTGTCATAATAATTAAAATTTCCAGCCTTCTGTACAAATTATAAATTTGAGCAGTCTTCTGGGGGTGGTGTAGAAGATCTGACTTTAATTGTCTGTTTGAATTCGACAACCAACAGTGATTAACATTTTCCTAATAAATTTAGCAGGCAAACTGTGAGCACATGAACCATTTGAAGGACTGAAATTCCCTTGCAGTGTTGCAAATACTAGGCTTGTGACTGCTTTATCAAATTTCTTCAGCTGGTGTCAGTACTGATGGAAATAGTTATTATAGGTATTTCAAAATTTTACCTTATCTAAATTACTAAATCTTTAAGATACCTCAAGACATGGCTTAAATTAGGGAAACAGCTGTGTGTGACTAGAGACTGGAAGGAGCCTGAACAATAAGAAAGGTGAAAATACGTAATTTCTGAATTCTGCTTTGGTGCAGGAAAGTCACATAATTTCACTATTATTTCCTAGACTATAAATGACAAAATGAAGTAGAAGAGCTAATCAATATTTTGCTGACTACCCAAGTATAAGAATGTTTATTGAGTGGAAGTATGTAAAGTCACTGAGATGGAAACCATATGGAAGTGATGGTGATATTAGGGTTGTCACTATTAATAAGACTGTTGACTAGAACTGCCCTTTTTGATCAGCTGCTCCTTTATCCAAAGAAAAGCTTTTAACTGGGAAGAGTGAAGAGAACTGGAATTTATATCACAGAAAGCAGCAACAACCTTGGGGCTCGCAGCACTGCCTGCTGTACACACAGCCTGTTTGGGGAATGCAAAGCCATTAAATGCTGCAGTTACTGCAGAGATTGCTTTACAGAAGTAATGTTCAGCTTCCACTGCACATCCATCATGGCTAGATTTAATAGGAAAGGAAAAAAAAACTAAAAAAGCCTTGCTGTCTCCAAGTTATTATGGAAATTAGGTAAGGGGAGGGGTTGTGCTGCTGACAAGAAGGCACTAGCTCTTGCTGGACCAAGTCCTGCAGCACCCACTTGGGCAAAGATTCCTCCCAAAACAGGATGAAATAATGATCCCATTGGAACCAGCTGCAGATTCCCCACTGATGTTGGTGGAGGCAAGATTCCACCCTGAGGTACTGGAGAACTATTTGGAAATTTCTACAGGGCAATGCAGGAAGAAGAAAGGAAGGAGCAGTGCTTGCAAATAAGAAGTTGTACTGTGTGGAAGATAGTAACATCTACCTTTTGTCTGTGCAGAAAGTCTGCAGATGTAATTGAAATAGAGGGGTTTTTCAAAATCCTAATAATAACACCAATGTAATAAATGCACAAATCAGTAATTGTGGCTGACTTCACAGCAAAGTCCAGCACAGCTCTTCTTCTCAATTCAACCTGTACCCTAAAGCTGAGAACTGCAGAATATCTAGCAAGAAACACAAAATCTCACTCGTGTGTTTTCAAAACTTGACCTTAGCAAACCTGAACTCCAGCTTTAAAGTACTCAGATCACCAGAAGTTAACTTGGAGATAAACTGGCACATTCACCCCCCAGCAGCAGCTCTCATCCCACCTCAGTGGTCCCTTCAAGATACAGAAAGGGGCTTCTGCTCTTTTCTCACCACCACTGCCTCAGTGCCCACACCTACAACAAACCTAAACACCCTCTAGTCCCTCCTGCCAAAACCAACCCTCTAGCTGCCACACTAACTGCTCCTGGAGGGGATTTAGCAAGAAACTGATTATTGCTTTCTCCAGGGAAGATAAGGTGGCAACTCCGACACCTGCCCAGAAGGAAAAAGGAGTCCTCACATAGACTCTGATGAATTTGTCAGTATTTCAGACCTAAAGCAGGCAGCAACTAAGGGGTACTGCCATGTTGACTGTTCAGAAGCTTTGTCAATTCTCTGTGCATTTCCAAAAGCTCCCAGGCCTTAGGCAGGGTGATTAATAGTCCTCTCTCACAGCTGTGTGAATGGGAAGATAACGACAGTGACAGATCACTGTAGCTGCGACTCCACCAGCTGCTGCCGGCCTCCTGAAAGTTATAAAGTGCTGTGATTTCTTTAGCCCGTGGGGCAGGGGTGTCAGCAAACCCTGCTCTAGTTAAAACCCATAATTATAGCTTCATGCAGGTAACTCTCAGCTGAGAAAAAATCCTTTAACCGTCTAGCAAAGCACTGATCAGGGTGAGAAAGCTAAAAAGTCAAATCACCAACTAAGTCATAAATGTTCCATTTAAATTTGAAAAAGTTTAAACAATTTTTTAAAAACTCAATTTTTCCTTTTTTAACTCTCGAACCAGGAGGACAAATCTGCCGTTTCTGAAAGGATGGAGAGCCTGTCACTTTGTCCCTGGCACTTCCCTTCCCAATTCTAAAAAGCTCTGAACACTACTAAATCTAAGCTCCTAGAGGCATCCCGATAAACAATAAAGGCAAATCATTCATGTTATCCTCTAGTAAAATCAAGCCTGCTTTTAGATGTCTTCCCTGCTCAGAAATCCTTGCAAATTCAATTTGCATGCTTAATTAGCATCTCTGCCCTCATGCCGCTCTGTTTACAAGAAGCAGTCCTCATTACACAGCTATGAATCTGTATTTCCTCTGCTTCTGAGCATACATTGCACATTTTTATTCTTGAATCTGTTCATTGGCTGGTTTGGGTGTGAGACACACTTCAGCACTGAAGCGCCAGCCTGCCACCTTTGTATTTGTTTTGCTCAGTTATATTTATGATCCAGCTCTTGAAGCTCCTTTCCATAAAGCTTTTCTGAAAAGCCTGAAATCCATCATAGTTTCACCTGTACAACTGTGAAAAGCCTTTTGATCTTAGAATAGAAATTGCTCTGGAAGCTCACACAAACTTGAAAAGTAACTCATCGAAAGATGGAGGGCAGGGAAGTTGAAATCTGAGCACTATATGAAAACAGTAACTTTTTAATGAGCATTTGTACCTATTGTATGCCCTTTCTACTTGAGCATGGATTTGGAGCACCTGTCTACCTGCAGCTCTGCTCAGCCTCCAGTGCCATTTCTTTCACACAGAGAGAGGTTCAGCCATGCAAGGGAAATGCCATCTTACAGATGGGGAATGGGGCAGACACCCACAAATGTCCTAGAAGAATTAGATATCACATAAGTATTGAAGCAACCTATTGCAAAAGGCACTTGAAGATACCATGAGCATATCCTCCTAGGTACATATTAACTGGCTATTTGTGTCCATGATGGATCAACAGAAGTTGTTTGGGAAACAAATTTAACACAACTTGCAAATAGCCTAGATGCTGCTGGTGAAACAGCACCAGAACAGCTTTATGGCAAAAATCATCTGAGCAAGACCGATTAAATAAATAATAATAATCCTATAAAAATAAAAAATAAACAATAATCCTATCCAGTTTATATCCTATGCTTAATAGCTAGCTAATAAGAGACAGCATCATTTTAACTCTGGGAACAGCAGGTTTATGTTCCATCACAATATAGTCCTTGAGTAATAAAACCTTGGAAAACATTGTGTTAAACTGTATTAAAAATACACCGCCATCATCCAATACACAAAGCCAAAATGTGCAGTTATTTGTGTGCTGGAGTGCAAGGTGCATCTTGCTACAGTAAGGGTGAGCTCGATCAGAAATGACCTCAAAATTCTTTGGTGATCAAGCCCAAGTCATGAAGCTGTTTAATAAAAAGTACAGCATAACAAAGCTTGCAGAGAACAACACTATGTAGTCATTGAAAGAGGGATATCCCATGGAGGGAAGAGGTTTGCTGGCATTGCCCTTGCCCAGGAGGAGCACAAGCTCTATTGGGGTAGCTCTGTCCATGTGACACAGCACCAGGGCAGTGAATGGGTCAGACTGAATGCCCATCCAGCCCAGACAGTGGGCAATCAGCAGCACAGAGCTTGATCTGAGTACAGACTGAGCCTTTCTCTAGTGTACACTTCCAGTTTTTAAAAATCCAGAAGTTACAGACTGCCACACAGATTGAGAAAAATGCATCTTTCTAGAGACGTAAAGAATTTTATATGCAAGGGGCCATTACCGATGCTCTTGTTCCTCTAGCAACCAATAAAATATGCTCCTCACAAGTAGCAGCACCTTATAGCCAAATAAAAGGCATGACTCTGCCTCCAGCAGTTTTCAGTGGATAGAAGAAAACATGGTAAAAGGCAGGGAAGTGGAACAGGAGACTTGATGCAGCATAGTGTCAGGAGGGTGCCTGCTTTCATGGTTCAAACACCCTGCTGTTCCTAGCTTTTAAAACACTGGCAACAATCCTCCAGGACCGTGCCCTACTAGCACTAACATGCCAGCATGGCAAGCCTTTCACATGAATGATTCCCTTCTCTAAATCCTTTTTCCTTTGCTTGCAATGGTATTGTTCCCATAAGATCTCATTACATATTAATAACCATTCATCCATTCATTCTGATTCCAGAAGGGAAATACCAGCTACATAGCGGCTGACAGAAGGAGATTTTATTAACAGGTCTTAACATTTCACTCATGTTTTCAACTTCACCATGGTTTTCGAAACAGAGAAAAGAAAGTCTGGCACTCAGCCATGCTAACAATCTACTTGACTTTTTCCAGAACTACTTTTCTAATTCTGTGCCTGCTTAGATCAACCAAGAGTTTGACTCTTCAACTGTCATCTCATTCCCTTGCCAGCTATGTTTTCTAGCCAGCTATCCTTTCATGCTTTTTTGTCTCCACTTGTTTAATGCAGAAGAGAAAACCAGTGCAGTGGGTTTAATCACGACGCAGCCTTCTGTGATGTACAGTCATGAATCTCAAATAAGGATACTGATAAGAAGCATATTAACCACCACGTGAAAATTTTAATCATTTCACAGTCTTCTGCACCAGAGCTCTGCTTGGCATCTCCCAGTAAAACATAATGGTCCCAGACTGCAGCTTTGCAGCCCTGCTCACTTCAACTGCTTGCATGAAGTGCAAACATAACCCTGCAATTCTGCATTTTTGCTGCCACCACCCTGCATTGTGACTCTGGTAGTATATGAAAAGAAACAGTATTTAGAGCTCAAACTCTTTGACCTGAGCATTTTTTAATCTGTTCATAAAGCCCCATACTGCCTGATTTCTCTGCTCTTTCTACTGTTCTCTCTTTGTAAATGGAACAATAATCTATTTTCAACAACACTGAAGGTAAGTCTGTGTGAAAACAAACAGCTATCTCCATATCACAAGGCAATTATGGCCATCTACTGTCTCAGATCCCCAGGCAAGTTACCCATCTGAAAACAAGCTGATTACTAGCCAAGGTTTGAGCATACATTTATACCTTAGCTGTGCAAAATGATCATTCTGATTTGAGATGTTCTATTAAAAAAATCCCTACCCTTTTAAACTTGAAAAAAGTAGTTACCAGGACAAAAGGGTTATTTATGTAGCAAATCACACCTTCAGTATTATAATTTGTTAAATCTTTTGTTGCTTTGATTTTAAATGGGATCATGTATACGTGCAAACAGATTTCACTTATCAGTATGTGAGATGCACAGATGTGGAAACATACATATAATAAAGAGAAGGTTCAGTTACAAATAAATATACTTTCCACATATGTTTCACTTCTATTAGCATCTTTTAAAGCTTGAAGAGAATATATTTTGTAAGTAAAAGCTAGCACATCCTTTACAACTGTTTCCATCCTTTAATAGCCTGCAAGGTTTATTTAACAGTTCATTATTAGGGCGACCACAAAAGCCACCTTCCTTCTCACAGGCACTGAACCCACGTGGTTCTTCCCCAGACCTGGACTTGTTTGTTTGCCTCTTGCACAGTCCGCCTTCAGTCCCACCAACCCAGTTGCTTATTCCCCCTTTCTTAAAGGGCTGACCAAACTCTTTGCCTTGATATCCAAAGATGCTGATCCATTTGCAAATCTCTGGGACCAATTCCATTTCATCTGGGAGTCACCAGGCATTTAAAACTTGCCCCTCTGTGCTCAAAGAACTTAATTTCCCACACATACTATACTGTGCTACCTACTGATTTTTCATGATGCCTTTTCACTCTCCCTGCTCCAAATCAGACCATTTTTCTGCAACTGCAAGGCAAAACATCTCTCTTCCACTGTCTCCAGCTTCCTCTGTATACTTGTCTTGTACTAGGAGAATATGAGAGAATACTGCAGCCACTATACAGAAATCAGGTTGCCTACATGCTCATACATGCATAGAACAACTTGACAATAACCAAGCACATCTCTAGAGATTATCAATATTTGCAGTTCTTTTTGCAGAAGAAATTATTTTCTATCTTTAGGCACCACTAGATCATGCTTTCATGCTTCAGTTCATGAAGATGCCTGGAAAGACAAGGCCAATCAATATAGCTATTGACAGGTTGATTTCATTTACTGTAACTCTCACTGCCAAGCAAGTTTGCAGTTAAACTGCAAATATATCTCATACTGAAAAACACACAAGTGCACTGCAAAGAAAGGCATGGGTTCAAGAAAGCTCCTCCTGAATAGAAGCATTCCTTTAGCATGAAAAAAACCTCAACCAAACAAAACCCACTTCATCAATTACCTATGCCTGGGAAATTTTCTTTGGCAAGCTCACTTTTTTTTTAATTCCTGCAGAATTCAAACTCTGCCTGCAAAACATGAGTTAATAATCTTGGGTGGGTAAAAGGCAGTTTTCATGTAATATCAAATGTGGAGATTCTTCCAGAAACTGCTGATATCTCTGGTACCTCCAAGCATTATCACCTTGTCAGTAGAGTAAAACTGGAACGTCTACAATTCAATCCAGCAGGATTCAGCAACACTGCAGGGGACAAGACACACTGAAATAAATAAGAACCACATCAGCTTGTGAGAACACAGCAGTAGCTGAGGGCAGATACACGAAACACTGCAAAATAAAAAGTAGGAAGAGCAGGAAGAGTAGCATGTTCTACCAAACCCTAGGACTCTAAACCCACGCCCAACTGATACCAGCACTGCTGTCAGGAAGGGAAGGAAGCAAACTATCTCTGCTTTGCCTCCAGCTCTCTATCAGAATATTCCCACCCCCTGCACTCTTCTAGCACAAGCACTTATGTAACTGTACAATGAACCAGAAGTAACTCAAATACACAATAACTAACTATGGATGGAGTCTCCAAGGTCAATGAGTAAGAGCAGAGGAACAAGGGGTCATTACCTCCTCCTCCTCCTCTCCAGTAGCTGAAGGAGGAAGCTGAATTGCCTAAAGTGCAATCCCAGGGTGTCCACACTTGGCTAACACATGCCATTTCTCCCTAGGGCTATAACTCCTCAGCATCCTAAGCACTGCCACTCGTGAACAGGGGTTATTCATCAACCCTAACAATGCCAAAAATATTGACTAGCCCTTTATATTTGAAGGTTCAGATCTTCAATGCTTTGCATGCAAACATCCTGCTTTCAGCTGAGTTTTCAGTCAAGAATCCTTTGCATTACAATGCATATAAACAGTGATGGCATTTTAAAAGGAGCTGTAAGCAACTGGAGATACCTCCCTCTCTCCCTGAGATATCTGAGCAGTTGCCATCAATGGAAAGAAAAAAACAATGAAAAATCAAAGTGCAATAATGTATGTTATCACAGAGGTCAGCTCTTTAACTTCATTCTGACCACTCCCTTCCTTCTGACATTTAGCAGGCAGCTGAAGCTTTTAATGGAGGATTAGTGGAAAACAGCTTTTCAGCAGGCACTGACCAACAGAGTTCTGGCACATCAACTTTCACCACTGTCTCACAAGACAGACAAGCAGGTATTATATCCAATTGTACTTCATATCATCTGTTTAAACATTTTTGCATGTAAAAACTAATAGGTAGAATCAATTTGTATCTGCTCGTCCCAACAACAGCTTCAAGGTTTCTTCTAAAATAGTATTTCCTTTCAAACACTATTTGTGTTTCTCTCCCACTATATTATACTTTTCAGAAACCCAAGTTCAGTCATTTACAAGCTTCTACTAAAAATCCACTCTAAGACTAAAATCCACTTTATCTACTAAAAAAAAACAACTAATCCCGCTTTAGTGACATGTGCCCAGTCTTCTGTATACTTATGTCAACTTTAAAAAATAGAACCTATTTAATACTTAGGTCCACTGGGACTTGTATACAAATAAATCCATCAAAAAGCATCATCCGTATTTTCCTTCTTCCTTATGCTAGGCCATCTGTGCAATCCATTGCACAGCTAGAGGGGGAAAAAAAGAAAAACCAAACTGAAAGGAGATGCTCTAATGTTAAAGGGAAACAGTTATTTGAGACAAGAGCATTTTTGCTGGTGACAGTGTCTTCAGCAGATAGCATTTTAGAACTGAAGGAAAAAGTAATGCTTGTTTCAAGGGAGATTTGTCTTTATCCATATCCTGATGCAAGCCTCCAGCACACAACTTCCAGCTCCAAAAAATTTCTATCACATTTGGCTCTTAACCACACTAACAGATGTTTAGATCATTGCCTTGTTTAGAGGGGTTAGACCACGGCCTTGCACCTTTCTCTGCACACAGAGCATTATTTTATACAGAGCACCAGATTTCTCTGCAGAACTCACCACTGTAAATCAGCTCCACTTTACTCCTCAGCCCTGGTGAAACACAGTAAATTGAAGACCATCTTGTCTCTCAGTTAATACTAAATCCAGTTGTTGAGACAGCACAGAACATTAAGCTTTGTAAGGGTCAGTGAGTCATTTCTGCAAAGGCAGTTTGGGTCCCTCTTCCTCATACTGGTTTTTTGGATAACTTTATTTTGGAAGGGAAATAGCATCCTTTAAAACCTCAGCAAATGCACTACAGGAGACAGCCTGCTTGCACTATCTCAGGACAGCACAAGACAGACTTTGCTTGTAAGAAGCACAACCCTCCTTTTAAGGGGTAACATCAGCATTAACCTGTCCCTCACCCTTCCAGGCAGCAAAGTCAGCCAGCCCTCCAGCAACCATTAGCTTCAGCTCCCCAGCCCAGCTGTCAGAGAGACCGAGGCATAGAAGGAGACTGAGAGCCCTGCCTGTTTTCCAGGGAGGAATGGAGTGAAGGAAGACCAACACCCATTCTCCCTGACACCTCCAGGCTTGGCAGACAGATGCACACTGAAGATGTGAAGCCTCACTGCAGGAAAGGAAACAACTGAACTGCCAAGTGACCAGACCAGAACTTTCTCATCTCTCTCTGCTCGTTACATATGGATAGACCATAAATATCGAGGATGCCTTATTGGAACTCTTAATAGATTAGACCCTACATTCTTAATTAAGTGCCTGATAGATCTACACTGTGCCTAAATCACAACACGTGGCATCACTCCAAGTAAATTAAATGTAAGAGTAACACAAATAAGATGGTCCAGCCGTTTAAGCCCCTGCTTCCACTTGCAAGCAAAACTGTGACTCTTCATCGACACAGCAGTCTTGCAGGAATATAAACTAGCACTGCAGAAGCAGCAAGTATTTTTTCCATATAAAACAAAACAGCCTTGTTATACGCACAAAATATTCCAAGTTTCCACATCATGTCACATGTGTGAAAGCTTCCACTGAACACATCTTCATTTTAGTATTTAAAGCCATAGAAAATTTGGAAACTGTTTTACATTATTCAAAAAAACAGAAACAGTATTTTTCTTTAATTTGTAATTAAAGTGAAATTGTTTTTCACTGCTCACTGTCATTAAATTAAGTTGCAGGCTTTATTGGAGCTAGCCTGTACTTTATCAGTCTGTTTCAGTTATTCTGTGTAATAAGCACAGATTTCAATTTCCACAGAGTCCAGTCTAACAGGCCATGGATCTTGCCTGACTAACACAGGGCAATGGATGGACAAACTGAAGTGTGCAGGAGAGGCGACTCAAAGGTGACAGCAAGTCTGATTGACCCTTCCATTAGATCACTGCTGTTTCTGTGGTGCCTCTTTCCCACAGGACACTCCTACAGTAGCAGATGGGCAGCACTGCAGCCTAAGAAGGGCTACCAGCTCTCCATAGGCTCTGTTGTGATCCATCCCTAAAAGATATCAAGTGGGCATGGAGCCCAACGGGGGAGTCACCTGCACAGACCTGTGGCTTGTGCTCACTGACTCTATTCAACCTTTGTTTGCCACTCTCCCCTGTTTCTTCCCTCCCTGCTTGTCAGCTCAAAAAGACATCTGGAGTTTCATGCCATTTGCAGGTTACAGCCAATTATTATGGGACCTGCAATTCAGAAGCATTTGATATGATTTGCACATCCTGCAGAAAGATAAATGTCTGAAGGATCCCACAAGACAACCTGACTCCAGCTCTTCCACTGATGTGATAAATGAATCCTGCACATGAAGGTCAGAGCAGCGAACATTTTTGCCTATAGCAAGGTAGAACCTTGGCATCTGGCACCATTGTATTCTTGTATCTGTTGCAACCTCCTCTATTTTTAACAGAAAATTGAAAACAAATTTTAAAACCTGCTTTTAAGAGTTACATGCAACAGAAATGTGTTAAGACAGTTCCACATTTCAACTCTAAATTAAAGCCCAAAGCAGTTAGTTTGATAAGACCCATATACTTTACATTATGCCAAAGGGCCCAGACCTTCACTCTGCCCTGGGAAGACAGAGCTAGCACTTCCAAGGCATGGGAGGCTTCCAGAAAATATAAAAGAGTATAAACAGTTCAAGATTTCATATTTTTAAAATAAACCACAGGGAAGCAGGGGGGAACACCAAACATTCCCCATACTTTGTAACAGACAGAAATTTTCTCCCACGAACATCTACTCCAACAAAAGGTTATTTGTCTTTAGAAGACATTCACCCAAAGATTGCAAACCATCTTTCTCAGGCGCTGCCCCAGACAGCTTTGCAGATCTTCAGTTCAGTGATAGCAGTAGTTTACTGAGTCAAAACCAGGTATCTACTTGAGTTTGAACAGCTTATTAGAAAGATGCTTGTTTTTTTAATCGTAATTTATTTTTACAATTTCATTGTATCCTCTGCCTAATTTATCACCTCATTTCCTATGTTTTATTATCCTTAAGTCTTTCAGTAAGCATCCACCAGCCAGACCTACAAGTACTCCCCATGGCCAGGTCTCCCTAAAACATTTGCTGACTACCCCATAATTAATCTCTAGTTGAATGGCTCATAAGCCATTTTCAGTCCCTACAGAAACAGCCTGCTTTCTATGTTTGTTTCATTCTTCTCAGTACCACTCATTAGAAATAAACAAAAAACCCCCAAAACTACAACATCTAAACAACATGTGACCTTTTGCATTTTTTATTTCAAACAACAATTAACTTAAGGCATTCCAACAAGTGCTGTCCTCTGTACACTCAGATGGGAAAAGGAACAGCAGAGACTTATGTTTTGGCCCATATAATTTTTCAAACTGATTTTCAAAACAAGCCAACCATATGGATGTCATTTTTAAAAACTTGAGTCATACTGCCACACACTCTTCAGCATGACCTACCATTATAAATGAAAATTACTGTCAATTGAACATGAATTAACTCTTTTGTTCCAAAAAGTGAGAGATGACAAATTGTTTGCTCCTAAACTAACATTACCCAAATATTCTCTAGATTGAAATATTGCTATCCCTACTTCTCATCATTACCTAGTAGTGCAAACTAATTACAAAACCATTTTAATTGAGATCTAAAGGGTTCAGGAACAGTAAATAGGAAATTTTTTAAAAAAACTTATTTGAATAATTACATTAAGTACATAGATTGTGCAATTATTTCAGCAATTGCAGACTAAAAACTGAATGAACATCTGTGGTTTAATATAGCCTGCCAACCCTGAAGGACCTACAGGCTCAATAAGGCTACTGAACAAGGACTGTCAACCTTGGAATCTGAAAAACCAAATTTATATCAGCTTCAAAGGAAACCCAACCTGACTTTCAAGAACACAGTTCATCATCCCAATTGATGCTACTTTCATTCCCTGGTCTGTGAGAATACATTGACTAGATCCTCAAGATCCAGTCAATCCACAATCCTATGAATGAACATCTATAAAACAGCTGCCTGCAAACACATCACAGCAAGTCATTCCAAACATCCAGTTTCACAAATGTGGGCAGCTAACCAGCCATCAGCATCTGTGGGATTAACACTGTGTAAAATATTTATGGCCATTAACCAGATTTTGCAAACGTTCCAGAGTATTTAATTTCATGCCCTTTACTACATTGATATGCGTTAATTTCTCTCAACACTTCTTTTTTCTTAATTTTAATAGTGGCAAGAAAGAAAAAGGTTCATGCATAATAAGAGTATCAAACATGCAAAAGGGAGTCTTGTTTTCTGAGGCAAGGAAACAAGCCCCCACATTCTCATCACTCGTATAGTTGGATAGAATAGCTCAGTCCTGAGGTAGTCAGAAAGTAAAAATGCAGGGTGAAAATGGTCTCTTCATATTTCAGCATGAGGTACAAGGGACAAAATACAGCACAGTCTTAGCAGCTTTTAGGGCATATCTATCTGAGGCATTGCAGTGTTTTTGTACACTAGGAGCAAAGTAATTACAATATGCCAGACTTTGCAGTGTGCTCTCTGCTGACACAGTAAACATGGCCTTTTCAAACAGTCTGAGGTTATTCAGTCCATTTTACTACTAGTGCTGGATTGCTCTTGACAGGGCTTTTTCCCATACTTCATCCAGTTTTGTTTCAGATGCCCCTAAATGGAATGTGATTATTTCTCTTGGGAGATAATCCCCAAACTGAAGGAGGTCTCAGTGTCTAAGAAGAAATTAAGCCCTGTGAACACTAAGAGAAATTCAACTTGGCTTTCCTCTTTTTTTAATTTCACCTCATTTGTCTTAGTCAGAGCCCCTCATAAGTATAAACTGATTGCACCTGATGCTTTCATGATAAAAGCTTGTAATCCATTAGAAAGTCATCTGCAACCTCAAAACTCAATTTACGTATAACCTTTTAAGCCATCTGATCAAAATTATTCCAAGTCACTTTGGCTAATGTCAGGTCTGACCTGCAGACTAGGGAAGCTCATTAAGTGCCATACTCAACTGTACTTGCTGATGTTTCTCTCTGCAAAGGGAGCACATTTTTCAGAGGTTCCTCTTCAATTCCTATGCGAACCATGAGCCATGTCATAGGTTTTATCTGCAGCTGACATCTGCTTTTGAATTACAGGATCAGGAGAGACAGTCAAGGATACAGGCACAGATGCATTAAAACATTCCCTTAAGCCAATTTGTGGGAAGATCTAACTCTTCTCTCATAACTAGCACTTACAGCTTATTGTGAAAATCAGGAATATAATGTGAGGGTATTGCAAACTAAGTATGGCATTATACACAGAAAGAATCCCCAGGACTGGTTTATTACCATCACTGCAAAATGATACACCATCATACTTAGCATCTTTATTTACTTAACTTTACATCAAATACGTCAGAGCAATCAATTACCTAACAGTGCTTCTAGATTAGTCTCCTTGAAAGATGTAACTGATCTTCTGAGAGCTCTGGCTCACAACATAATGATTTGTACTTCTTTCCCTTGGATAGAGCCCAAAGCAAGCTGGCTTCATATAGCTCAGTTACACAACTGCCTAAAATACTAGCAGCTTAAGTGTTTATAGAGGCCATAGGATTCATAACACAAAAAATATATGCTCTGACAGTGGGTCACCACTTAACCTGGAAAGAAAGTTATTGTCATTCTGCTGCATTTGCTAAGGAGGCCTCTTCTGCTTGGCTAAAATCTGAATGGACATCCAAGCGACTTCATAATACTTCAAAGCAAAAAAACCCTGCCAATTAACCAAAAATATCTTCTCAATCAAAGTAAGGATTAAGAAATTCCCAGTGGGAGGTTTTGGATCTGAAAAACCCACACATGGGCTGGAAGCCTAGAGGGGAGCCACAGTCACCCAAATCCAGATTACCTCCTGTAAACATGACACCTGAATGAAAATAAAGAACATGAAAGCCTCCACCAGGAAGCCCTGCCCATGTTGTCAGATGAGGAGCCCACAAAGATAACCCAAACAGACAGAAAGGTGGTAACAGGATCTTTAAGCATGACTCTCTCATTTCTGTTTATCCCTGCCTTTGTAAAAGGTAAAACTGAGGCTGAAGTATCCTCTCAGCATCCAGAGTTCACATGATCTTCTCTGAAGTGCTGCTCACACCCTCAAGTAAGCTGCGCATGCCAGCAGGGTGACACTGGCTCCTGGCCTATACTGGTACGGTCTCAGGTGAGTGCATTTGCTGGGCACACCCTGATACAGCACAGAGGACAGGGGAGTGCTTGCACACTGAGCAGGCATTTTTAACAGGCAAACCGGAACAGAAGACTGGTCGTGTCGATGAGGAATGGCCAATCTGTACCAAGACCACAAGAGTAAAGCATAGATTGAACACCACACAAAAATGCATTTTAGGAGAGCTTGCCACACCTGGACTGAAGCACTGCAATCACACATAGCTGCTGATAAAGTCCACTTCACAGCTAAGGACCTCACCGAGGCATTAGAAAACACAAAGCCAGCAGGTTGGAGTGAACTTTATACACTACCACTAAAAGTAAGAGGGGTTTGCACCATATTCACAGTTTTCAGAGAGCTGTGAATATTAATACACAACAGAGCATTTACTTTAGCTTATGTTAAAAAACCACCTCGTCTTAAATGCAAACCATTCACATCTCATCCTGAGATAGGAATGAAGCAGGTTTGAAACCTGCCAATAGGTTAAGTGTCAATTTGGATAAAACACAAGAGGATGCTTTTGATACTTCCCCAGTGTCTGTGGCATTCCTTTCCTGCAGTCCTGTTCTAACAGTCTTCCTGCCACTTACAACTACCTATTTTAAGGATACCAGGTCAGTCAAAGTACTGGCCTGACAAGGCAAGATGTCCTTCCTCTTTCCAGGTTCATTGGTCCACAGCCCCTCTGCATGCAAGAATGACTTATGTGGCTGAGGACGTAAAGAGGTACTGAGCTCAACACGGCAGCTATCATAAGGCAGCTCATCCTTCTTAACCAAGAACTTTTCCTCCCTGTCTCTCTATCCCACACTGCTTTGTGCAGCAGCCTTCCACCTCTTGCTTGCACAGGAGAAGATGACCTGTCTCAAAAGCGAGAGTCAGCCCACAAGCTTGGCACTGAGCTGCCCTGAAACACCGCAACCAGAGCCCAAGCTGCAATAAAGGTCACTTTCTGCTCCATGTCCCCAGGCCGCTGGGGCCACACTCTGCAAAATGCAAAACAGGAAGAGACCAGAGATTCCAAATGATTGTCCCTACACAGGGGTGCAGATTAACCATAACCAAGTAACAACTAATAGAGTCATGTGCAATGGTAATAGGAGAATGAGGGACATGTAAAAGTCTGAAAGAGAAAGAAACTAGGACACCGGAGAGGAGGTGCACTTGGCTTAATTAGCAAAACAGAAAAGCTGGGCTATGGAATGTCTAACAATAGCCCTTCAAAATAGGAATGATCTCTCTCCAACCTGCCTGGGAAGCACCTCCCCTCTCAGTGCAGCATTTGCAGTACTCTTTTATCTAATTACCACCAACAGGCATCTGCTGCTGTTTGCATCCTCGCTCTAATGAGCAAATGCAGCAGCCAGATCTGGCTGGAGCTGGGGATCAGTATTGTGACTGCAGAGATTCTTTTTTTCTGAAGTTCATCAGAAGTACCTGCACCTCAAGGAGATCCAGAACTTTCTCAAAACTGGGAAAAGTAGCATGAAGTAAGTGCACCAAAGATATTAAAATAAGAAGAGTTTTAAAAGGAGGAAGTGAGTGCAACATTGACAGGTACACCCAAGGCTAAACAGTAATCCCTACTGCTCAAACCAGAGGGAGATATTGTGGAAGAGGTCAAAACGAATAGCTGCCTTTTGTTAAGGCTGACAAATTCAAGCTCAGGGAAATCCACGCGCAATACAATCTGAGGTTGTTTTTCCTAGTACTTCACAAGGGAGCTGTATCCTATTTCCAATGTAAAGATGGGAGATGGTGCTCCAATTAGAGGTGTCTCTAGTTCATAATATGACTCTTAAGTGACATTTCTGGTTTACCAGTTTTAACAAAGGCTATTTTTAAAAGCCTCACAATGCACAAGGAGCTCTGGGAATAATCTCTCAGCATAGAAGCAAAGAAAAGATGGTTAGGTTTGCTCATTCAAAAAATTAGGTTTTTAACTTCTTACAAACATGCCTTTTAAAAAAAAATGTAGTAACTACCCTGTGATTTTGTTCAAAATGTACATTGGCACAAGGTTACTTACATTGCTGGAAAAACCAAGTCCTCCCCAGAAAAAATGCTTAGGAAAAGCTATTACTGACCCTGAGAGAAAGGCACAGATGGTGAATTTAGTTCCAGTAAGTCTGATAAAATGCTGCACAGTCAATAGATGGAATTACTCTTCCTCCCTTTCACGTCATATAGACTGTCAGCCCCAGACAACAGATGTAAAACATTTATCTCAAAAGAATCACTTATAAAACATGTTTTCCTATCATACACAGACTGAGATTTTAGAGTAGGAGAGAAGTACGGGGATTTTCTCTTTTATTTCATTATATTAACCAGAGGTCTTTCCTCTTACGTTTTGAGAAGCTCCTACAGGCCTTGCCTTAGTAAACTGAGTTTGAGTCATTCAGTTACCTTGGGTAGGATTATATCCATGCTTATGGGAAATGTCAGTCTCCCTCCAATATAATAAACATTTTCCATGTAGTACTTACTAAGTTCATTGCTAATTTCTTTGTGCAAGAGCCTTGCAAAACTTCAGTTTGAGCACAGACACCAATCTGAAATGTTTTGCCTGTATTTATCCCCTTCTAATCATATAACCTATGGGCACAAGAGCCCACCAACAATGCCAAGGCAGAGTCCTTGGCCAGCACAAGCCACTAAACTCTGGGGGTATGAAACTGGGGGAATTGCAGGGCTCTGACAGCTACAGAAGTGTCACTACAACACCTGCTTGTGCCAAATATCAAAGTATCAAAGGAGATCTCTGGATGCCCCATAGCTGGATTTTCATTAATCCTTTTCTCCAAGATTGTAACATGCTGAAACAGTAGCTGCACTTCAGGTACTACTTCCAGTAGTAGGTCCAGTTCCACATTTATGAATGTCTATGACTTCACTACTAGGAGTAAATTGCAATGTATTTCCAGCACCAGCACACTGGTTAGCAAAACTGTCCTTCAACAATAGTTTAGGACTTCTTTCTTCTTTACACCAACAAGTACAAAGGAAAAGCAGTCAAAATGCCTCCCTCAGAATCTAACAACCCCCATCCTGTTGTATTGCAGAGCTGTCAGTTTGGTTTTTCAAACTTAGATAACTACTCATACTGGTAACAGACTTTCTTCTCAAGTCTGCTTCCCCCGCCCCCCCCCCCCCCCAAAAAAAAAAAGAATAAATACTTTCTTTTTATTGCTGTGTCTAAAAAGCTAGCCGGAAGATGTTTTATACCTTGACTTGAATGTTTGCATAACATATCCCTAAAAATGCTCTCAGACTGCATACTCACTCATAAAAGCTGTCAGAACATGATGAAACTGTTCTAAGTGACAGTTCAAGAAAATGCAGAGATATTATCCTGCTTGAGCTGAACCATTCTTTTTCCAAAAACGGATCATGGGGAGGAGACAGATTCTTTCCTGTGAGAAAGCAGTGTGGGGGGAAGATTATCTATCCCTCTCTCTTCGCAAATGAGGGTGCTTAGGAGGAGTTGCCTCTGTGAGGAAGACCCCCTCACACTCAGCAGAGCACCAAGCAGCTACTGGTGCCAATATTCGACTTTAGGCTGCTGAGCCAAAGCCCTCATCAGTGCAACTTCAAACTTGAACCAATCATACAAGCAAGTCAAGAAGGAAGTCTCCCCAAACACTATCAAAATTACAAATGAAGTACAGGTATCAGCCATTCTCCAGTGACACAACCTGCTTCAGAAGCTGAATGAGACTTCAGGAGACTGCTGAGGCAGAACAGTGTTTTCTGCACAGAGATGCTGGGAGATCAGGACCCCCCCGCCTCCTGCTGCTAAGCACCTGATCCTTGGAAATGGATATTGGCTTAACACTGCGTAGTGAAGTTACCTTCATAGTGAGGTGCCCATTAAAGGACTGGGTGCACAAAAACAGTCCTTCCCTGAACAGTGAATACATTCATTGCTTCCCAGTGGCAACAGTTGTGATTGCAGGATATAAGAAACATTCACAATTACAGCTGGATTGGAGCCATGCCCTTTGGATATATTCTTCGCTGTGAAGGGTAAGTCTACTAATTAGAACACTACAGCTCTAAAGTAACAAATGTCTTTTAAGCACAAACTTCTGATGTTTTAAACTTCTTCAGGCTTTTATTTTAATGCCTGTTTCAGACTAAACATATAGTATGCAATTTGGGTGCAAAACCACAAGTATTTACTTTCTAACCTAGCTGAGACCCTTCTCTCCTAAGAAATTTGAACACTGTAAACCACACATCTCTCCAAAACAAGTAAGATCCAGTTTAAAAATAAAAACACAGAAAGTGTTCTGTACTTATCTGCTAATGGATCAGCATCTGAACTTTAAAGACCTTAACCACGCAGCTCCTCAAACCTACTTACTTGACCACACTGAAGTTTGACTGGCATGCACCAACTACAGTACCAAGGAGAGTTGCCGTAAGATATCTACATTTCCAGTTGCCTGAGTCACCCTAGTTTTACCACGTTAAGTTCTTCCATTCCTGACATTTTGATTCTGCAACCTAGACACTATCACTTAGAAAACCACACCAAACCTTTTCATTTTTAGAAAAGTGTTTTTAACAGAACCAGTCGACATTTTTTTACCAACAACTCGCTCCTTAAAAAAAATTACTTTGAAATACACAAAATTCTTATTTTAAAATCCTACTTCCTTGCTAATTTAGGAGAAAGTGTCTGGCTCACAGCAGGGTCACCCAGAGTCCTGTAGGCAATGTAACAGAGATGCTGGCATATCTTTTCTGCTGCACACCAAGCTCTCTTCCCGTGATCAACCTCAGGTCCTTTCCAGCACTACTGTTTTCCAAGGGTCTTCTTTCACAGGCTATCTGCATTTTTAATTATTTCCCCAAAAATGTGCCAACTTTCATTTTTCCACCTTTAACCTCATTTTATTTCTTGAGTATGTTTTTAAGCTTGCAGAAACTTTCTCCCATTTACATTACTTCTCTGACTTGCCAAGCAGCATGAGCAAATAAATTCCACTGTCAAGTTCAAAGGCAGCTCACTTCTGCCTTTATAGAAAAACAGTGTTAAACAGCACATGCCATTTTATGAAATCACCCTGAGTCTGGGTCAGGCCTCTGCGCACAACACCAGCTAGTCAGGCTGGGAAGAAGACCCAAGTCTACATGTCTGACAGCCTCAGTGAAAAATCTGCTACTATTCTCCTCAGCTGAGCCCTTACGCAAAACCTGATCCCTGGATACTCCTCCCAGTACTGCATACTGCTGTTCCCCACTCCTTCCCTGAGCCGCCCTATTCATCCCACAGCTCAGAAGAAGCTTCTGCAAGACTAATCCCCTCATTACAAAGGAGTTTCATCCTTTCCTAGATAGAGCAAGCACTTCATCACTTACTTGTGTAATTTGATCTAAAGTTCTGATCAAATCTGCCTGGGAGAATTTGTCCTTTATAACTTGATGTTGTTTATTGCTCCTTGATCTTCTCCAGACTTCCCTTCCTAGATCAGAGCCAAGAAACTGTCTCATTTGCTACACAGCTATACATAATTTTGTGACTTTGAGGCTGTTGATTTTATTTCTCCCTACCAAGATCCTCCTTTTTGGGGCACCTCTTGCTTCTTTTCACACAGAAAAGAAGGCTGTGGGTTTACACAGCTCATCTGGCTGTGTATATATTAAGCGTGGTTTATACTTATTTTTGTAATTTGGCTGCATAAAGGCAATTTTTTTTTCAGATTTCTGGAAGGAGGTGTTCCCTAGTCTGTTAGCATTATTGGATTATAGATCATTCAAGGTCCTGTTAACAGCTGCTTTGAAGCTCCTGCATTTAAGGGACAAAACTGATCTTGGCATGTGTGAAGAAGTGAGGGAATAGAGGTTATAAATACAGCTCATTCGAGCTACCTATGCTAAGCCATTGCCAAGCCATACCCTACGGCCAGGACTGTCTTTCAACCCCAGTGGGGACCTGTAAAAGGTGCCTGCAGGGCAGAGGATGGGGGCTATCTCCACCAGACCCTCCAGACAGAAGCAATGACCCCAGCTCTGCCTCCCCCACCACATTCCCTATGCCTCCAGGCAGGGCAACACTCTGAGCTGCTGCTGGCTCCTGTGGCAGCTATTGGGTTTTGTAGGTATTTTTCTGCAGCTAGCCTAAATTTCTGTAGAACCACCAGTGAAATAGCCCAGAGCCTTCTTCCCAATAGTGGGCATCCTTTAAAAAAAAAGACTCATATACTGTTGGCAAAAGGGGGTTTTCTGGTACAAATCAAGTAGATTTTTCCTAGAGTTTTTCTGAGATCAGTTCACAGTGTAGCTGTATCAGGAGACAGTGATAACTTTTACTATGTTCCACTGCACTGGGGATTTTTTTTTTTTAAAGACACTAAAATATAAACTTTCACACTCTACAAACTCTGTTCTCTCTGTGCACATAAATCCTTCTCATGATCATGAGTGTTATTTTTTTCACAAATTTAAAGGGAAAGTGGCCTTTTTAGAGGGTTAAAAGTGCTCCTACAAAAAAGGACACTAAGCCAGTAGAGAAATTAGGAACACTGCTAAGGACAGTTCCTAAGAAGTAATGTCACAAAATAGACAACTTTAGCACTAATTGCATCTCATTCTGAGTATCAGGTTAATATGATATTTATGTCACATTTTTATTTTTCCTGACTAACAAGGCTGAGAAAGACTGTTTAAACTCAGTAATACTTTGTGTTAACCACAGGAAGCACCAGTCCATTCTTTCCTTGTCAGTTGTAGCTCTGTTGAAAACAAGAACCATTTGCATGTGTCTGAACTCAGCCCTGAATGCCTCCTCTTGCCAAGACTCATTTATCAGTTTAAGTAAACTATAATGTAATTTCAAACAAAAAAAGTTATTTGAACTAGTAGCTGGAATATTTCAACAAATAGCTGGACTGCTTTCCATGGCTATCTTGTAGCTGCTTTCAAGACCAAAATTAGTACAGAATATGTATTTGCTTCATAAAATAGTAATCTTTAAGGAGCTCTCATTTTTTCTGAAATTATTGGCCACATACTCCAGTGCAGAAAGTTGGCATCTTCCTAGTAAAAGCCAATGGAGCTATATAGCTTTACTCCAACTAAAATTTTCACATTAGCTGTGCTGTATGTTTCATTTGTCAGTGTATTGTTTTAGATTAATCATACCAGAAAAGGATGAAAAAATGCATTACCATTGTAAAAAAAAAAAAAAATCGCATGCCCTATCTCCTCAATTCTCTCCCATAGCCCTGTTGATCATGTTGCTTTCTCTGAGCTAATGTAGAGCATCTGTAAGGGTAATTTTCTTCTAAAAATGTGTGAAAAATACATTTCTTGGCTTATACTATACAGTGAAGGGGATCACATAAAATGTTGCAACTTCCATATAAATACAGCTGTTCTCATCTTCTCCCTAAGAATATTAACTTTTCCTAATACACATGTACATGAATCACAAGATTCCATCTAACAATTTATGCCTGCTGGTAGCAGTTACTTGGAAAGGAATTATTTCAGCAAAGTCAGTATAATTACGAATGATCTCATGACTAGTTACTCTTTTTAGATGCTCAGTAAACCATCCGTAAATTCATTCCACCTACTATCTGTTTAACTTGTCAGGCAAGCTTACTGACAAGGGAGCAAGAGCAGCTTTTAAAAGGAAGCAACCAAACCAAACACATACGCCTTCGCCCTGAGCAAAGTAAGTGCAACTACTGAGGCAAACCCAAAAAAACCTTTTAATCTGCTGTTGTAAATGCCTGTCCCAACATCAAACATCACTCCAAATAAGCGTGTGCCCACATGCAATGACCACATGCACAGCAGCTTAAGTCAGTGGGTTCTTTCCTTTTTTTTTGTTTTTGCACAATTAACTCTTTTTCCACTTTTTGGTCTCTGAGCCACTTCTTGCCCTTTGCAACCTCTTCTTCCTTTTTTGTGGCTCAGAGGAGCTGATAGCAGCTTGGTTCCTCCAGAGCAGGGAACCAGAAGTCACCTGCAATTCCATGCTGCTCTTGCAGCTACCCCCCAGCTTCTACCAGATGGAGTGGATGAAGCAGACAAAGCAGTTCGAGCAACGATCTGCTCTTTCCTGATCCAGTTAAACACTTCGCCATCTCCTTTAAACTTTCCCACAGTTATGCTAGAAGATAAAACCCACTTGGACAAATGCAAGCCGGAGGCAGCATTTCTGTCTGTTCACAAAGCACTGGGAGCTGGCAGAGCAAACCAAATTCCTCACCAACCAGGTGCTTCCAGGTTCTGCCCTTCTGACTCGCTCCAGAAGTGTTCAGTGCCGCTGGCTTCCGTTCCAAGCACATGCTGGCATACACAATCTAAATTCATCTCCACAGAAGCATGCAGGTTCTGGTAGCAAACAGGAGCTCTTGGACAAGTTAAGTATGTCATTTGCAGTTCAGCTAGTCGAATATAAGCAAGATGGAACCTGTTCTCCACCTCAAAACCAATCCCATGGCAATCATGTTCTTTTTAATAGATTTAAGTCTCATGTTGTATATACTCTTCTCAGCAGAGCTACAACCATCACTTTTCCAATTATTCCATACTCTTGCAGGTTCCCTAAGTTGTATAGTTATCAAAAGCCCCCCATATCTTTTACTTATTTCATTTCCATATTATCCTGTGTTTATTTTTTTAATAATTCAAAGGAAAATTCTATGGGGTTGGTTTTTGTTTTGTTTTATTGTTTGTTTGTGTTTTTTTTAAATAACCAATGCTCTTGGCTCCAAGAGTTAGTCACAATGGACTGCTCATTTTTTGGCATGTCTTCTGAGTATTTTTCAGCACATTCTCAATGGCATTACGCAATCATTTCATTAGTCTCCACTGTTTCACTTGGCAGTAAGGTGAGTTATAAAATGATGACAAACTCTTGGAAAAATAGAAAAGCCAGAGGACAGTTTCAGGGGTACACAAACAGTAAAATCACATCCACCTGGAATTCAGAAATCTCCACTTGAATACCTGTGATCTCTGTTTTTCACTAATAAGTCACATCATCATATCACAGTTATAAAACACATATGGAGCTACACAGCTACTCCCATTACCACCCATTACCCACCACCCCAACAAAAAAGGGCACATTTGATCCCATTTTTAGAGAACCTTTTGGACAACCAAAAGTGAACTCGCACCCAGTTCCGTGCACAAGACAAAGCAATGATGTACAGCCTCCCTCTCCATGCTCTTCACTATTGCAGTTTGGTATGATACACATGACATGAGTCAGCGCAAGGTAACAAAGCACAATTTGTTGTCACCTTGCCACCTGACAACCCTCTGAGCAGTTCTTACTCCAGGAATAAAGATATAACTCGACCTTCCAGGTGCCTGAATACAGGTAGTCCTTCATAGAAGATACACAGCATGTTCTTACCTCAAGTCAGTCAGTGGCTTCTGGCAAGCCAAATGCTTCCAGAGCAAATAAAAACAAGCATGGAAATGGTGCTGACAGACAAAAGTTGTTTCTTGAGTAGGCAATCTCATTCCCCCCAATCTCCCATGACACTGTGTGCCAGGTGGAATTGTCTCTTCAAGGGCTAGGGAATTAAAAAATTGGAATGCTCAGAATTAAAAATTAAAATGTGAAGAACTTGACTTTATTGAAGTGCAGTTATCTGAAGACCACCTGACATATTCAAGCAACTGCTGGCAAACATGAGACATGGGAATGGGCATGTTTTGCCTCTTATCTCTAGACATCTACAATTAAACAAGTAACACAGTAGAGCTTCCCTCACACACAGACCCCAAAACAATCCAATACTGTTTTTGCAAAACAGGCTGCTCTGAGCATTTGGATCTTTTCCCAACTCCAAAGCAGCTGGCACTGCAGTCTGGAGATCACATTGCTTCTGTCAGCATCAGGGCTTGTCATTAGCTGTTAGTGCACCAGAGGGGACAGGGTAATCTTCACAGGAGGTAAGGGAAAAAGAAAGGGCCACATGCGTGGGGGAGAGCCTCTCCTCACCAGTTCAGCCTTCTCAAAACAGCCTGACATAATGTGGCAAAAAGATGATGAGGAAAAATCCTATTGTGAGGGAACAGCCACAAACTGACAGCCCTCAGAAATGCATTGTGCTTTCTGATACAGCAGAGCACGCAATTTTATAAGGAACAATTAGAGCAATGCATAACACCCAGTGGAGCAAAGAACTGCTGACAAAAGCTATTGCACCTATATATGTCAATATTTTCTAACCAATGTCTACAGAAGTCTCTCTAAACTCCTGTCAGAATGAAATATGCCACAAACAAGAACTCACATTTTTAAACAATGTCACTGAAATTAAATACCATATATCAAGTGGATAAATAAGAGTCTACAAGTAAAATCCATGGGGTAAAGGCAGAGCAACCAAAACCCATGCCTCATTTTTGTAGCTAGAAGAAACTATTGTTCTTTTTTCAGTGACTGCATTCCATTCTTAACACGTGTGAGACCTGAAGAAGAAATGATCCTGAAAGCCTTTAAAAATAAAATTGAGCTACTATTTGTACTTTTCCTCTAAGCCAAGCTCTCTTCTGCCAAGCACTTGTGTAAGTATTTAATTGCAGTCTCACGCATTAATCAGAATCATTGGGAGCACAGAGAAGAAATCCACAAGTATCTGCAAGTACCACAAAGGTCAAAGTAACAAAAAATGTAAGCAGTTAGGCTCTGTTTCAAATGCACCTTTAAATACCATCATCATAAACACAAAATCTAAAAAAAAAAAAAAAGCTAACTGTATGAAAAGCCAGGAGAAGGTGTAGAAGTTATTTACGGCACTAAAACAGTATTCTTTTTTTCTTATTTTAAATACAGAAACAGCCCCGGATGCATGGTCTGTGCTTACAGTGTCTAGTGCACCATACAAACCCCTGCCAAATCTGCTATAGCAATGCATTCAGCACACACATGCTGACCTGGATTTTCTTCTTCAAACTTTATCATTTTGCCTTCAGGGTATTTCAATTCAAACACTGTTCAGAAAACCACTACTCAGGTAAGCATCTTTCCCTGTGTTTTATGTAATACACACTCAAAGGAGAGCAAAATAAGGTCCTGAGCAAGAATAGCCAACTACTTGTACATGCTTGGAGAACTTCAGCAAGAGCCATGGTTTGGTGCTTGTAGGGGAATTTCAGGGACTGCTGTTGCATTAACCAGTGCTTTGCTAGTTTAGAGGCTCTCACTGAGTAAATCTACAGGGGATGCCCAAACTAAGAGAGACTCAAGTCAATCAGTCCACATGGTGAAGTGTTATATTCATGGCCCCACTCTGAACTATGGGACTGTGTTTGTTTTATCACAGTATGCAGGTCTCTGTGATGGACCTCCCACAGAAGTCACAGCCAGGTGCAATGAAGGAAGAGGAGGCAACAGTCAGAAAAAGAAACAAAGGGACTATCTGGTGTAAAGCAGAAATAAAGGAAGGAGAAGACCCCAAAATACTTCTCAGGGGCCTTGCACCTCAGAGCTTTCTATTCTAGGATCCATCTAAACGGAGTCAGCAGACACTTCTCTGCACCCACAGCTTTGATAAGCTCTCACAGTCTGGTAGCTTCAATAAAGCAGAAACAAAGAGTGAGTTTGCCTTTATTATGGCACTATGTGGCACACCATAAATAACTGCTTAGAAAGAATAACTAGACAAACACTTCAAACTGCATTTGTCAGATAAACTGGCTAGAAAACATTTGGTGATCATATCAGCCTTGCTATTGTACTTATTAATTTGCTTTTAAATCCAGCAAGCAATAGCACCGACAGCACGTCTCTTAGTCATTCATGACGTCTCGTTGTTCTTTTTACTCCTTATCCCCCAGAGGCCCACTAAAAAGAATGGGGTATTATTTGCCATCAGCAAAACAGACATGTTCTAGCACCATTTTTTAAGCTATGTGGCAAATGTGCAGTGTGTGTCTAGGATTTTCTACTATAGTCAAGAGCAGTATTAAATAGGAGAGCACAAGAGGGTTTCCTTTTCACACGAGTGTTTACATAAAAGCAAACACAATTTAAGCGACTTATTTAAACATGGAAGTTGCAACCTGATTTAAAGCCTCGGTGCTGTTAAGTTTTTTTTCTATTGGCATACCCTAATATTTGAAAACGTGCCAGAGCAAATTGCAATAGAAACTGTCAAACGCTCTCTCAAACCTGTGCAGTTAAGAAAAAAAATGTTTCATTGCCATGCATTACTGTCTTTCATGCTAATTTTGTGGGTGAAAAACTGGTTAACACATCATCTTCTGTGCTGAGAGCAGCCCAACTGGATTTTCTCTACTAAGGGAGCAGGGGGCACCTGGAGGACAAGCAGCAGTGCCAGGGGCCCAGCACTCGCCCTGTGCAGCACTGCAGCTCTCCTGCACAACTTCAACAAGACAACTGCAGCTCTCAAATGCATTCAGCTGCACCTGCCTCCCCTTTGAAGCAGCTACTCCATCACTGTGCCATAGCTTGCTTGGAGTTGCAACCAGGCTAAAAAACGAAGACTCTTCTTACAAAGATGAGCTTTCTCCAAGATAGGTTAATTTTAATGATGGCATTAACATCTACCCATAGCAATGCCTTCGATGAAAAGGGACATTTGCTTGCTGAGTTTACTCCCTGTCAGCTGAGTGAGTTTGCATAGTAACTATTTATTTAGCATCAATCCTTTATGTGACTGAAGTCACATTTCCTTTTCAATAATAACTTTGTATTTCATATTCATCTTGTGGAAGGATCCACCTGACCACACTGAAAGCTCTAATGCTTGGAACACCTTTACTACCCCCTACACAGCTTTTCTCATGGTTCAACCAAAGATGAGAACCTCTGTAAACAATCCCAGAGGCATTAATTTTAGTAAAATCTTTTTAAAGGCTCATCAGTGCTACTAAGCGTCTTTATTACATTTTCAGCAGTAAGTAACTCAAGCAATGGCTCACAGTTAACTAATTGTATGTGCACCGAGAAAGTAACACTTGAGCTTCTTTTAATAATGCATCACTATTCATTTACCAGTAGCCTAATAACACCATGACTATTACATTCAAAAAAAGTTCTTCCCATCATAAGAGACAACTTACCTGTAAAAAAGAAAAATATCTGGTAACCTCTCTCTTCTAATGGGACTCATAGGAAATCATATCTATCTCTGCAAATTCCTACAACTATTTTATTGCTTCAGAAAGAAAAACAGAAAATCACTCACAAAGTTAAACAGCTATCACTTCTGCTTGGCATTTTCAAAACAATAAATATATCTGATAACTGTTCATGCCTTCAGGCCACCGAGCTCTGACTTGATACCACCAACTAAAGCAAACCTACATTGTAAGAAACATCTCAGCAACAAGCATGGTTTGAACTACTCAAATCCAAAATGTGAACTAACAAATTCCCTTTTTTAAAGAAAAAGTGCTAATAAATTATCCTTTCTAATCTAGCAGTGCAAGCAAGAGATGTTTTTGTGATTTTTAATGCTAACAGCCTTAGCTGAAGGATGGGAAGGGCTAATCCTTAAGCAAATCCTGGAGTTGTCTTGGCTGATTCCAAGAGCTCCAGAGCATTTAGTGGCATTTAGCCACAGTGCAACATACTTGGATCCTGCAAATGCTATGGCAAACTTGTTCACTGTTTGGGAGGTCTGTACCCTCAAATGCAAACATTTGACCATGGTTCCTCCTGTACAAATGCAGAGTGGTGGGTGGGCTACACTCCATGTGGCCACGTTCAGATCTCCTGGGTTGGCAGCAACCCGCAGTCCAGCAGATTCCCTCAGCATATGCATAATTTTAACACACACTACAACAACACTTAAACTATGGACATGCTTAGTTTATTGGAAAAAGGCATGAGTATCTATGCCTGTGCCTCTACACAGATGGAGTATTTTTTGTGGGCTTGCTTTGGGCAAAATTCCTAAGCTTTTGCATTGAAGGGATTTTTTCTTATGCTCTCCAAAAACAGTAAAAGCAACTGTGAAATAGAGTACATAAACCATTTTTTCCTCCTTCCCTTCAATCACCTTGCAAGTCCAAAAAAGGCCTGAACATAGTCTGTTCCAACAGGCACAAGTTTGGGTTTTTTCCATTATAAATATTTGTTTCAGCAGCCTATCCCGATTGGTATAGTTTTGATGTGATACAATCCTGTTTACTTCTGGTCTCTCCCAACATTATCTTCCTTTTCTATTTTGGTTCCACTAAACAAAGCATTTAAATGAAAAGCACACTAATTTTTTTGGGTTCTAAAATACATACATCTGTTATATATACCTAACCTTTCTAGAACCCTCAAAGCACACACTTCACACACTCCAACATTCCTAGATTTCCCCTTGGCAATAGGCACCAAACCAAATTGAGCAAAGCTGATCCTAACATGGGAAGCTGCTGCAAACAAAAACATTCAGGTTCTTGAGTTTATTTTCACCAGTTTCATCAGTATGAACTTTTCACACCCACTAAACAAGTTAGAGATTGCCAAGTAGCAACACACACTGGAAGTATCAACAGAATCTTTCAGGGTGAAACAACACCCTGAGGTCATCTAACTGCTCCATTTTCAAAGAATGTGAGGGGAATGTACGAACAAACAACAGGCATACCTCCTGTATAGCACACATATGTTACTTGTGCTAGAAGTAAAGAAGCGTGGCAGAGGGGGAAACCCAACTCAAACCAATAGTAACTACAACATAAACACTCCTTTAACCTGAGCCATTAATAATTCATCTTTTACCAGCATAAATGATATGCAGTTCTGCAAGCTCCTAGTTGTTGAATTTCTCTGTACATAACCATGACTGCAACTGTTACTTCAAAATATAGAAACCAAAGAAGTGTTAGATCTCAAGGTCAGAAAAACAAGCAACTTGCAAAAAAGGCCAACTGAGTTCTCCTCTATGCATACAGGAGAACTGTATGGACATACCCCATCAAACTTTATGGACTACTGGATCTACCATGTCACGCTACATCTAAGAGTTCTATTGGCTTATAAGGAGCTAATCCAGCCCAACTCAGAAGCATTGGCTCTGTTGTGATGCTGGCAGCAAATGCCACATTCTTAAGATTTCACCAGTGTTTCCACAAGTAGACTGGAAATGCATGAGACTGACAGCAGCTCCATCCCAAGATGTCCTTCCTCTCACCATATTCAGACACAGAACACATTCACAGGTTAAACCTACAGGTGGTTCCCCACCAAACATCCTCCAGATGCAAACCACAGTCAGCTGTACTCAGTAGCTAATGGCATTTAAAACAATGCAGAGTTCTTGGGGCAGCCCCACTTTTATGGTCTGAGGAAGGGGCATTTTACATCATGACAATCACTGAGAAGCCTTTCAAAGAGGGCGGGTCTTGAGGCCTCAGTGGATGGAGATATATTTTAAAGATCCCATTTGCACTGTCCCCAGATTGATCCCAAAACTGTTGTTACCCTAACACTTCTTTTCAGTGGTAACACTACTTAGATTGTGAAGATCAAGTTTCCCACAAGACTAGAAACAGCATCTCCTTCACAACCACAGCAATGGAACAGATACTTGATCGAAGTCAATAACTCTGTCCCCTTCTTCCCCCAGCCAAATATCCAGGGAAGTCCAGGCAATAGTTGATGGATTCCATTTAGTTGAATTGGTAAATGTACAGTATAAGGTCTCATTTCTACATGAATCTGACAGCAAATGCACACAGAATCTCATGCTGTGCAGCTGAATACCCAGCATGGGCGTTCAGATTCATACAGTGCTTCTCTCTGCTTTCCCAAAATGTCTTTTTTCCCATTTCCCTTTATTCTTCATAAATGACAACAGTGCATGGGCTGTGGCAGACAGACAGGTGTAGCAGTTTGCTCCAGATATGGAATAGCTTTGATTCAATCTTAGCTTGTAGAGTAGCTTAGGAAGAGTCACTGCTTTTGGTAGGAAAACACACTTCAGGCTCTGCTTTCATCAGCTCCGCTCCTGCTGTCCTCCAAGACTTTTTCAATCAACCAAGCATCTCATTGTCTTGACCCCGACTGCAGGCAAGAGATGACTTCTCAGAGCTTCAAATATACTTCTGGGGAGCAGAGCAGGGATGGGGATCACAGGAGTCTCCATGCAGAATTACTCGAGCCTTGTAGAGCTACCAGACCAAAGATTACTGCACTGGTTTAGTTTCTCTACAATCAGACATCAGTAAGAACCTTGCATACCATAAACCATGGGTTATCTCAGGATTGTGGAGAACTTGCTTCCTCTTTGTCCTCCTGAAGCTGCAGGTGCCTTTTCCATGTGGGTACAATGTCAGGGGCTCTGCCAGCCCTGTGCCTTGAGGAATGATGTAGGATGTGGCTGTAACCCAGCTCCATGAAAGGCAGGCAACCTCGGGGGACCACTGGGTGGGTGAGGCAGAACCCAGCAGGATTCCCCAGGTGCAGCACCAGGAGCCCTTGGCTGTATCCTAGATAAACATCAGTGCAGCCAACACACAGTCTTTGGAGCCAGCAGAAAAGCTTATTTGCTCTGGAGTTGGATTTCTTAATTTCTTTGTTTTGTTAGGAAACAAATAAAACCTTACCAGTGGCAAACTATGCAAAACAGAGAAAACCTCTTGGACTGCCTCAAGACTCACAGTCTCCACAACAGAAGGAGTTTTAACATCAAGATTACTTACACTGCTAATTTAAGTCAAGATACACTGCAACATAAAACTTTAAAAAAACAGAGATTTAAATCACTGTGCTATTTTATCAAGTCTGCTTCATTCCTTAATTACTTTCCGAAGGAAAAGTCCATTCAATCTGAGAGCACAGCTCAGTAACAAAATTGCAGCTCTCTACATACAATCTAACCCTATTTTCCAGCTTGTAAAGAAACAAAAGAAGAAGAAAAAAAAAAAGCCCTCAAAAACAAGACAAAACTTTGAAAAACTAAAACAACACCAAGTAATATTTTCTATAATACCATGAGTCATACCTGCTAATGTCTTCATGCGAAAGAATAAAAAGAAAGGCTAAACTCTAATCTCCTGCATTTCCCAGTTTGCTTTTGGGGGGGTTTTTAATCCTCATTTTCTTCATGTGATTCCACTCTATATTTGGTATTTGATCATGCTCCTCTAGCCTAATTCTAAAGCTAAACCATTTTAAACAGTGGAATTACTCTCATTTCAGTCTCTAGCAGCTGGTATTCCCTGAGCTTTGTATCTTGTTTGTTGCCTTCATGACTGTTTGCATTCTGGCTTCATGCAGGCCCTGCTCCTGCAGTCTGACTTCTTCAGGCAGAGCCTTGCAGAGCTCTGTCACAACCAATGGCCAGAACAATGTGCTCACACACAACAGTGCTGCACTCCTTTCCTTGCTATTACACTCAAATAGGTGTAGATTTATAGCTTTCCACAGTCTACACTTTGCCAGCTTAATCTGTACTTCCTTCCTTCTTCAGACTCTCCTACAACATTTTAATTATTTATTGCTTTCTTATCTTAACTCCTTCCAGTTAATCTGTGTCATTCTGACACTGAAAAACACAGAAATAAAACAGCATTTTAAATGCAGATACCACAGCTTTATAAACCAGGTCTGTAAGTTACAAGCAGGCTCTCATTTAACTTGGACCGAAGTCTCCTTTACCTCTGTTGCATGTCAAATGTTGTCTTGCCCCATTGAAATGTCTGCTTCGGCTTTCTTCTACAGAGAACCACACAACACGCTTGATTACATACAAGGCTGAATTTCATTCCCCCTTATTCACATTCCTCATGTCTCAAGCTGTCATATTTTGCTATTTTCCCCATCTTTAAATGCACTTGCAATTCCTGCCAATATGCTATGATCTGCAAGTTGTCTTGTCTCTGGTGTACCAGCCTGGGAGCCAGGTCTCCATGCTTGCCTTGTGGAAACCTCAGCCAGACTGAGGACCTGGACAAGGTACACAACACTCCTTGTCATTCCAGATGTCTGTATTTCTTTCCAATACAGACCAAGCATCACATTTGAAGGCTGACAGCCATTCTCCACTCGAAACATTTCTCTTGTTATCCCCTCTAGCAGGTCACCCCTAGTCCAGACTGATTGACTTTTGCACAAGTCTTGTACAACAGTAACACCTCCGTAATGCCGTCTGTATGATTTACTAAGGAACAGGAGTATTCCAACAACTGGGATTCATCTACCCTCACCATGAGGCTCTTGTATTACTACAGACAGCTCTGCACAAGTGCAAGCAGATGAATTCTTCACAACACCATTACACAGAAGTTAAGTCCCCCACAGCCATTTTTCTGTGCTTTTCCAGACTTCCTCATTTACCAGTGTTGAGAATCTCAGCCCACACCAGCAGCACCCATCACTCTGTACCTCTGCCAGTGCAAGTGAGCACCAGGGAAGACTTCATGCCTGGAATTCACTGCTGCTCAGCACACATCTGTGTTTGCTCATGCCTTTAAGGAGAGAGCCCACATCTACTCCCTGCAAAGGCACAGGCCACAGAGATCTCCAGAGCCTTTGTTCAGCATCTCTTGCTGAACACTAATCTTCTGTCTGCCATCATCACTCTTCCTCACTTCTTTCAGAATGGCCAGAAATCCCAACCAAATTCCTACATGCTCTACATAATTAGCAACCCATGTGTCACACAATATAACCTGCATTATTTTTCATCCCTCTTTTCTACCGCCACTCCTTACTGCAGTAGCTGAGTATCTTCCTGTAAAAATCAATGCTAGGGAAATCCCTAATGTATTGGTGGAAGCCTCTGGCACTTCTATTTTTGACAAAAATTACTTCCCAATGTAGGATGTAAAATATTTATATTTTAATAATAGCAGTTTTTCATATCTTGGCTACATTTTATGGTTTGGTTTTTTTTTTTTGGTTTTTTTTTTTTGCTTCTCATCGAGACAATATACTTTTTAAATAAACTTAATGGCAATTCTATGACTTTAATTTCACTTGGAATATAGCTAAACCACTAAGTCTACTCTGGAGACCTACTGATTTATGGTCATCTTTTAATAAGTTGTATTTGCTTTATTGAAGCACCTCTGGGTGCTATTGCAATGGAGCTATTTGCAATTGCAAATGAACAGTGAGGCGGATTTTCTAAGCAAAAGAAATCCAGAGGGCTGCAGAAAATACACACAAGAGATACAGCTTTGCCTACATGATTGCATATAATTCAGTGAAATGCCAAATTGCTACATACTGTGTTTCAACTAGACTACAACAGCCCTTAGGAAGAAATGCATTTTTTTGAGTGCTTCTGTAGGCAAACCTGGCCAAACCTGTGTCACAGATGCATTCAGAAGATGTATAACAGAATTATAATACATTAATATTTTAACCCCTTAAGATATTTTTAAGCAAAAAAGGGATTTAATACAGCATGTGAAATTAAATCAGCAGTGCCAGGAAATGAGGCAAACTTCCAAAAAACACTAAAACTAACAAAGAGATGGTGGGTACTCAGTTTGTATAAAATATACCACAAGTGCTGGCCACACTACATTTACAACTGCCTTGCAACAACTTAGAGGAGGCTGATAGACTTCTGTCAAAGCTGGATCCTTCCCATCCTAGCATCTTCTGTCAAACCACAAGGAGACAATAATAAAGGGAAGAGGAAATAAATGCAGAAAAAACCAGCAAATAAAAAATACACCATGAATTGATCTGGGCTACTGCATCCTCCATGGTTTGTGGTTTTGCCTCCTCCTTCACATGATTAATTCTTCTGCAGACATTACTGCATTTTGTGGTACAATGGGGATTTTAGAATCAAAGACAAACTGTTGCTATAACCAAGTAAACATTGCATGGGATAATACAATACATTCCACTGTATTTTGAAACTGCAAAATCAAGACTGAAACCAAACTGGCAAGATGATGAGGAGGTCAGACAAGTAGAAAGTAAAAGTTACAAGCTGTACTATAAACTAACCACCTCAATTAATTTCATTTTGATCCTTCTCCAAAATGGTTCTACTTCTCACCTCCCCATCCCTGAAAAAAATCACTCCAAAATCAAAAGACACTGCTGGTCAGCTATAGATGCCTTCAACTCTTCTGGTACTATGCAGAGAAGGCACTAAAGAAAATTCAACTTCACCTTAGGATTCAATAATGTTATTCAGGATGACAAGAGGGTATTTCAAACACTTGAGTAGGATTCCAGACAAACAAGCTGCTTCTCAGGAATACTGCACACTTAAGAGCTACTAGATAATTTCCACTTGCCAGCATAAGAAGCCAGGCACTACCTCCAGTGTGACGAGCTGTGCCAGAATCTGTCTTACGAGGATCAAGAGAGCTCTGAAAGCAGTTGGCAAAAAATTATGACTCGTAGCAAAACTGCAATCTCAAAGGGCATGGAATGTGGGAGAAGGAAAATTATCAAGAATTAAGCTTCAGGTTTTTCAGCATTTACCACAGCATTTGAATGACCTCTCCTGTCCTGCAGGGAAACAAAGACAGCACCAGCAACTACAACCACATCCACAATCCAGTCATTCTTAGCCTGTGGAACAAGTTAATACTTGACATAGGTCTTCAAAAACATCCTGAATGATAAATCAAATAGCACAGAAATTAAGTCTAAATACAAGCTATCACATTGCTTAGAGCATAAATCAGGTGCCTGAAGAGGATGGAGAACACAAGCACATCATTAGAAACAAAAATGATGAGTCAGACTGATCGCTTATTCCTTAAGCAAAACCCAATTGCATCTTGACCTTTGCCCCACTCAACTCTCAGAAGAGATTTATTCAGATAAGCAGGAGAGAGCAGCAGAAGTGGCATATCCACTCCTCTCCCACAGAGGAACCTTTCATGGAAGCAGAAAAGGATGATTTTTGGATGGTGATAGTGAAACAGCTGTGTACAAATAACGGTTTTCAAACTTCTTTTAACAACTAGGCTCCAGCATGATTTCTAGTGGCAGTCTGAAGTGTAAGTCTAACAAAAAAAACTTGCTCTCCTTTCAACAGATCCCATATAAGTCCATGAACTGGGTGGTTGTGTCCATATGCTACCCAGGCTGAAATCAGGTCTTTGCTCTCCAACTCCCTGCCCTGCTCAGCTCCAATCACTGCCAACCCTTTTTTGTCCCACGGGGCTACTGCCATCGCACAACTTGCAGCCCAGGCTGCTTTGGAGGTGGGGATGCCAGGAAGATTTGCTCTAGCCTAAATAGTAGTGTTTGACTGTTTCTCTCCTGAAGTACATTTACAATGTTTTTAAACAGTCAAACCCAACAAGCACTTGCTCCCCACCGTAATTTCAGGCAATTCACTCCTGATTTCCAACAGACCCTGCTCTAGCACTTCCTGCCACAAGAGGCAACAAAACCACTGCCCAGGACAAAATAAAATAGCTCAGTGATGAGATGAGAAATTTGAAAGGCCTGATCCATCTCCACCAAATGAATATGTGCACTGCTGCTCACTCTGGGACAACATTTAGAAACGTGTTCTATATAGTTCTCACAAGTTTTATAGCCCTGGGAATGCAGCACCACAAACCTGACCCCTTTGGACTCACCCAAATTCACAGCATCTCACCATGCACAACAAATGCTGACAGTAAAAGCCTGTTTCCTTATTTAAAAGGATAATTTCAGTGGATATAGTGCATAAAGGATTTCAGTTTTTATTATAGCTCTCATAGAAGGGCTTTGAATAATTGCTACCTTCTAATCTTTATAATCTTTAACTTTTGTTTCATAGCAGACTGACTGTTTTGTGGTTATGGCAGAGAAGCAAGGAGAATGAATAGGAAGAGGGAGTAACTCAAAATCAAACTGGAAAAGAGATATACCAGCAAATCCTACTCTTTCCTATTAGCACAAGTATTTAAACAGAAGCAGTTTCCCTTACAGTAAGGACAAACAAGAAATAAAGTGAAAGAATATACAAAGATTCTTTAAAACTCCTTTAAGAATGGATCCCTTCCAATCAGCATATTCTATGATTCTGTGAGCTGACTTAAGTAGTGCTTGCCCTAAAAAGTGAGACTATTCATTTTTAACAAAAAAAAAAAGGTAATGTGGATATACAAGATGTTCTAGAGATGTAAAGCCAGACTGAGATGTGCAGATTTCTTCTCCCTCTCCCAGACTAAATAGATCATAGGTGACAGCTCAATCTTTATAAGAAAATTCATACATGCCCCAAGACCCCAGGAAAGACTAAAGATACATATGACTCTAATGGTGATTACAAGAAAGTAAACCACCTATACATGTTGATTTATGATGAGGAGTCAAAACTTTCTTATTTCATACTGATTTTGACACATCAATCTCCAAGCAGCAAATATTCTAATTATATATATATTTTAGTGCAAAACAAAAGCCATGTTTACTTCGGAGTGTTCCTGTGCCTATTTGTTTCAATAGCATTATGCAAACAATATTTTTGTTTGAGCCAACTGAACACAGTTTGCAGAACACAGGTATAGAGGCAATGCTCCAGCAATGTGCTCTGAAAAACAGACATTTCCTCTATTGCTCCTAAGAGAGGAGGTCGAACAAGCTCTTAGGCCCAGTGGGAATTGTGGTCTAACAAGCAGGGATAAGTACAAAAACCAAGCAGTGCCTGAGGTTATAAACACAATGTGCAACTGCTGCTCACAAAGCTTCACATACGCAGGAGACTGGCCATTATCACTGTGCTTTATTTTCCCCATATGTCATCTGTGAAGCCAGATAAAACAGTACCAGGCTCGAAGAGGTGTGGTATCTTCAAGGACAGGTTAAATCAAACTGTGCCACGAAAACACTGTTTTCACACATGTATTTTTAGTATAATCCCAAGGATATAATTTTGTCTTGCTCCCACACAGTGTCTTCTTATCAAGTCCCACAGTCTGTGTTATAATTCAGAGCAAACAGCCCCAACACTGCTGCATGCTGCTGTTGCAAAAAGTCAGGACTATTTATTAGCTTTCAAGCACCACAAAGTGAACTGCATTGCTTGTATGAAAAATGTTACAGAAATATTGTTTAACTATTGCTCTTTTGTTCCAAATAGGAAAGAAGTCACCTCAAAGAACTGTAAATTCAGAGTAGGAGGACCAGATCTAAGCACAGCTCATTAAGTGATGCGATGACTTAAAAAAATTAATCTTAGAGTCACAGAAAGGTTTGGTCTGAAAGAGACCTTAAAGATTATCTAATCCCAACCTCCCTGTCACAGACAGGGACATCTCCTACTAGACCAGGTTGCTTAAAGCCCTGTCCAACCTGGTCTTGAAAGCTTCCAGGGATGGGGCATCCACAACCTCTCAGGGCAACTTGTTTCAGTGCCTTACCACCCTTATAATCTCAGGGTTTAGTTAGAAAAATAAGGTTTTAGCCCTCAAAATGGGAGATTTGAAAGTGTAAACTATGTGAAATCTCTATGCAATTATTAGTCCAAGCCTATAGTCACTCTGAAGTTGCTCCAAATGGAGTGAAGGGCATTGTGTATTTGTATTTCTTTAAGTCAGTAGTCTTGGTGACGATGGGGGGAGTCTCAAAAAACATTTGCACTTTTCTTTTTAATAAGTCAATTTTACTGGTTTGGATTTCACTTCCATTTCCTTCCCTTCTGTTCTGGTTTCTACAACTGTTGATAAAGTTGAGCCTTGGTGCTCAGCTATGTAAACCATTTTACATTGCAAATATTTCAGAATTACTCTGCAAGTGTGACAAATCCAGGAAACAAATCACTGTAGCAGAAGGCATTAGTAACATCTTCCTCCCCCACTTCTTTTTAACCAAACATGAGAAATTTGGATATTTCCATAGTTCTCTCGCTGCAGGGAACTCCCTGTCATTGACAAAATAAATACAAATTATAATGCTTTACAATGAGGTACTGTAATGAACAATCTCAAGGTTAAAACCTTGGAGAAGGAACTGGATGTAAGGTGTGGATTCATTATTACAGGCTACAGCTACAGTGCTAGTATTCTCTAGGAAAAAACCTAAAACTTGCTATCATATTTCCTGAGTAAGTTCTATTGCTCTGGAGTGAACTGATGGGATCACAGCACCTTCACTGCTGATTAAAGGCAACAGTGCTCCCCTTTAAAACATTAAATATAAAAGCAATTAATAAGCACATACATGGGAATAAAAATGACTGGTACACCTGGAGATCAAAGAAGAAAGCAACAGCAATGGAACTTCAAAGTGTTTCCTAACTGCTGAAGTTTTTACAAGGACATTTCCTTTCTCTTTTAATCCCTGATTAAATGTATGCCAAATGGTCTGGCAAAAACTTCATCACCAAACATGGAAAAACCATTTGATGCAGGTCTTTGTATACACAAGTGAGTGTACACACATTTCTGAGAAATGCCTCAGTTTTACCTTCCCCCAGAACCAGGAGGGCCAGTCTCACACACAAGCTGGCAGATAAAGTGCAGCAATGGGACACCTTGCAACGCTTCTGTTCTAAGGCCTTCTCTCTCTCTAGATGTGGTTTATGGAATTTCAGAGTGCTGGGGCAGCATCAGCAGGGCACGTACCTTCTCCTGAAGAGGCAGCTTGTGGGGCCAGAGAGATGTAGCTGCAAAAGCAAGGCTGTCATCCTGCAAAGTACACTTTGCCTCCGCTTACTTCCTTGCAAATGGGCAAAGGAATTCTCAGAAACGATACCTTCCTAATATGATTTTTTGCTAAAGCAGACTTATCCAAGGGATGCTGATGGCCTAGGCCCATTGCTGTACTTGGATAATCAGGCTCTGTGCCAGGCTGTGGGGGGCTGCTGACTGAAACCAGCACTTGGACAGCTTGCCTGGGCTCTGCACTGAGACAGAGGCCCCTTCAGAAGCTCATCCCCACAGCAATAAATTAAAAACCAAGTGAACACTTATTGATGTCTGTGAAAAGTCAATAAACCTTTCATTGCAAAACCAGCAGTAGGTAAACTCCTTTTATCTCAACACTACCATTTTTCTTGTCTACAATACAGAAAGCCACAGAGCTTTTTCTATTTAACAGGTCTCTTGATCTGTGTAAATCCCTGCCACCTTCTTCATTCTCAGCCATTTTAATAGGTACATGCAGTTCTAAAGCATCCAAGCCTACAAACTGTGTGTATGGCTCAAGCCACATCTTCTTTCCACTAATCTGGCCTAAAACAAGCACAAGACGTAAGGCTAACATTTTCATTCCATGTTCAAGACATGGGTCTTCTTAGAGTGTTACCAACTGCTTTGCTTTTCTCTGGTCTCCACTCACAAACAGCAGTAGTCTTCAGAAATTTTGGGGGGGGTTTGTTCATTTTGGGGTGTTTAGTTGGGTTTTAAGAGTTGAGTGAATGTTTTAGTCTGTCTTGCTTATTTTCTATAAAAACAGAACATGAAGAAAGAACACTTTCCATCAATCTGGCACTTCAGATTTTTAAAGTTTAATATAAATACAAGTATAATGCATTTGCCTTTTTTTTAACAAAATTATTCTGAGGTCTTACTTCAAAAGCAGTTCTATAACATAGCAAATCCTAGTGTGCCTGATTTCAACAAGATATACAATAAGATGAACTCCTTAATACCCATAGCATCATATGCATAAAGCATGCATAAATGGAAACCAGTATGTGTAGTATTGGCTATAAAATCTGAACAGTTTAATTAATTACTACATGACAAACTGGTAGTGAAGTGGCACAGGACATTATTGGACTGGTATCCTAGCATTACTTTAATTAGGTTTTATTTGGAAGGAGATCATTTGCAAGGGAAAAAAATACAGATACTAAACCCTGCAATCACAAGTGTAGAGCCAAATTTTTGATGGCTCGCATACGTGAGAGACCTAGATTAAAATCCACCAGATGGCAAATCATTCTGAGGAATAACAAAGCCTTTTCTTGATCTCTGTTTAAGGTCCGAATACTATAGTCTTCTCCATGGCTGGATACTGCTTAAAGCTTTATCCTGCCATAATTTGAAGGAAAACAAGTCTTTATTTCAACTGGCTCTCCCCACTGTTTTAACTATTAACCAGATGATTAATACTAACAGTGATTTTCTGCCACCTCTAAATATACTCTTTGCTTCCACAAAGATTAATATAAAATTGGTACCAAAAAAATAAAACACGAGCGTGACTACCACACAAACACAAAAAAAAAGCTTTATCTGGGGAAAAACTAAAAGTATCATGTATGATCATCATACTCTGCCAATTTACTTGAAGAAAGAAGCCCTGAAAATAGGATTTCATATTCAGACTTTACTTGACAAATACTTTTAAAAACCTAAAATTAATTTGCAGGCTGAAAAGTAGAGCAGTATAACTGGGAAGGTAAAAGTTATATTTAAAATACCATTTGCCTACTTTATCAAAACAAGGATTGGTGTATGTGATGACAGAGCCTCTCTCCTCCAGCTGCTGTGCTCTGAACTGAAATGTTCAATTGAAATGTTCAAGTCACACTGCTACACCAGCAGGAATTGTTCAAAATACCACCCCAGTCCCATTTCCAAGGCAATATACCCCAAACAAAAAGAGGAGCCATGTGTTCAGTGCCCCAGCCATCCTCAGCCCTCTCCTGGATGCCTGAGAACCCTGATACAAGTCTAAGTTTTAGCCAAGTTACAGCATTGACTATCCAGTACACCAGTACACCAAAAGCTAAAAATGCCTTACAAACTAGTTGAACTTTCAACCAAGAGATAAAAGACTCACTTCTGAGCTACACTGTCCCTAGGGTTTTCCTCTTTTGAATAATTCAGCCATGCTGACATAAGTGCATCATGAAATCATTTAACAGTGTATTAAACCAAAAGAACAAGCAGTTATGGCTATTTTTATACTTTGTCCAAACTATGAATTACCCACCTGCTGCACTGTAGTTTATTCATATTTACTCTACCTGGCTTCCATTTTCGTGCTAAGATAGTGTTCTGAGAGAAGTAAGTTAAACAGCTGCATTCAAATACATCTGCATTCAGATTTCAGTGGAGGTAGAAGAGGGGGCAAAACCTAGGAAAAAACCTAATATGCTAAACAAAAATATATCAAGTTCAGCATTCATTCAAAGCATGTGATAAAGAAATGCAACAAATGGTTTACTGGAGCAGAGGCTTTTCACATTTCTACAAAGTTGGTTTTTTGTAACGACCAGTCAAGGACCAAAGTAGGCATTGCTGAGATTTCTGATCCTGCAGTAACTTTTGCTCCTTAGTGTTTTCAGAGATCATCAGCTCTCACTGCCAGGATATGCACAGGGGACCAGCCAGCTACATTTCATAGCTGAGAAGAACATGTGTCGGGCTCCTTTTTTTCCTCAAAACACAATTAAGCTCACTCTAAAACTTCTTTTTCTCCCCTAAACGAAAACGATCATTAAATTTCACAATAAAATGGAAACCATCTAAGCCCACCACAATGGTAACAAAAATTACCACCCTTAGGGGTGTAAGGGCAACAGCACCCAGAACTGCAATGACCCAGGTGTTGCAGCCCTGGGCTCTGCAGCAGAGGAACTGAAGTGACCACTGCTTTTCGCTGGCAGCAAAGGTATGTTTCCCTGGAAGGTGATGTTTGTGTAGATGAGTCACATTAGTTTTATTTCAAAGTAAACTAAATAAGGAGAATGTTCAGAACTAGCTCATTAGCTGCCATCCACAGTATATAAATGGTTTGTCTTTAACTGCAGTTTCACAGGGAAGTCCCTATCATTGCATTTCTTGCCTTTTTAGAGGAACCTTCCCCAGAGTTTTGAAGAAAATCAACTTTTCCCAACTGTTATATATCAGATGTCAAAAATTATTATAAATTCACAAGCTAAAAAGGACTGTCTTTGTAGAAGACCCCTCCAGGCATTCCCATTGTACTAGAATTGCCCTTGCATAGCTGGAAGGATCGTTCTCACGGAGTGATCTTGCAGCTGTTACCTCACTCCCACATTCTCACAAGGTTGAGCTATTTTAGTTGGGACTTGCAATAAAATCTTTTCTTAAATGTCTTTGGCCCAGCAAGAAGCAATTGAACCCCAGGGACTGACATCCAGAAATACAAAATAAAATCTATACAACTAAAGCACAATAACCAAGCAGTGAATTTTCAGACAAACTGAGGTCTTGGTGGAACCAGCTTTGCCTGCCCTTACAATGAACAAACTCCTCATACAAAAACAAGTTCAAACCATTTATCTACAGTAACAGGATCAAGTGCACCTTGCACTAGTAAAAGGTTATGGTACAAGCCAGCACCGAGTGCATGGGGTCAGCTGAAGTCACCCCAGCCCTCAATGCTTGCTTCAAACATCTGCTTTGCCTGTTCTCTTGGCCTACAAGCTCTTGAGAATAAAGACAATTCTCTGCTTTATATAAATACCAGGTTTAAAGGGATGTTGAGGCCTTTGGACTATAATTAAAATGTCAAACCAAAATAGCTACCAAGGAACACTGCAGGAACGCTTTAACTTCATATTTTTAGGGGATTGGGTTGGCTTGGGTTTTTGGTTTTTTTGGGGATTTTTTTTGCCTATTTTCTTTTTAAAGGACATGTAGTACCATGTGCCTGTAAAAAAGTACTCATGGCTGTAGAATAGAACAGTAAACAACAGCTTGAAACAGTCTTAAACTTTTTTTATCAAAAATTCAATTAAAATCTCCCTAAGAAGATAAAAATCTAGTTTTTGTAAGAAGACTTATCATGTGTACAAGTTTCCTGCCAAGAAGAATGATTATGATACTACCTATCAACAACTTAATCTACTTTCTCTTCCTGCTATCAAAAAATTAAATTTTATTATTTTACAAAGATGAATATATCCCTATGACAACAAACCTATGACCTGGGGGATGCCATGAAATAACATAGCAACAAAAATCAACGAAAAGATACAAAGAATGAAGAACAGTTTTGGAAACATTCCTCTCTCTGGGAATGTTCCTTTTGCAACAAATCCACTTCAGGAAATCTGCAGGTCCACTTAAAAAGCAATGTTCTCTTCTCCTAAGTACCAAGCGATAGGCCAAGTTGTGTCAGAGGAGTTTTAGAGTGGGTATTAGGAAACATAACTTCACCAGAAGGGTTGTCAAGCACTGGAACAGGCTACCCAAGGAAGGGATGGAGTTGCCATCCCTGGAGATACTTAAAATGTATAGATGTGGCACTTAGGGACATGGTTTAATTGTGGCCTTGCAGTGTTGGGTTAATGGTTGGACTCAATGATCTTAAAGGTCTTTTCCAACTTAAAAGATTTTATGATTGTATAAATTGCCCTTAAAGCAGTCAGGTCTTGAAGCAAAAGGTCACCTCTGAGTTATTTTGATTTCTCAGTTAAAGCACTTTTATGTGTGCTACAGTGGAACAAAGCCTGTACTTTGCACATAGGCATTTTAAAACTCATAGCACAGGTGCCTTCAAAATATATGACAAATACGGAAAGAAATTAAGATGTATTCCCTTGTCATTCAGAATTGCCTTTGACTCCACTTACGTAAACTAAAAAGAAAAATATGACTCTACTTTATATGCTCTAAATACCAATTACCCTCTTACTTTCCATAACTTAAAATCTTTTCATATCTGTTTCATACCTTTTTTTAAATGGAATACAGAAATATTTCCTAAGGCTATCCAGATGTAATAAAGCATCTTTATCATCTTGAGTCATTCCACTTACTAAATCCTAAGCCAATGTCAAATTAATATTTATGAAAGAAGTGGATTTCCATGAGTATTTCACAGCCAACACTATAAATGTCAATCCCAGTCCATATTTCTAACTCCTCAGTCTCAGCTACTTTGTGCATGATAATCAGCTCACTGCTCTTACTGTTCTATAACTAGAGTGCTGTGTGTACCACAAACAAGGAAATGCAATGGAAATTATTTTTTTACACTACTACAAAGTTTCATGCTCACAGAGTCTTATTTTTAATTCATGTGACCATTGAATTAATTTATAAAATGCATAGCCAGTAGAAAAGACAGTTGGCATTTCTCTATAAAATGAGAACCAGAGTTAATGTGTTTCAGCTTTTGTTTCAGACAGTTCACTTTGTCAAAATCTGTACTTCAGAGTAACTAAAATAACAGGGTGAACGTTCCCAAACACTTTGGCCACAACAAAAGAAAGAATGTTTTAAAAATGTTGGGCTTATTTGGTTCAGATTCAGCAAAACAGAACACCAAAAAAATACCTCTTAACAGTTTATTCCAGCAGTTCCAGAACAAACTATAAATATTTCCACAACATTAAGTTTTCAAGCTCTTGTAATAAACACCTGCCCACTAACAAATTAATGTTAGATTTGCAAACCACTGTTCCCTTTTGCCCTTCAACCCCAGTCCCTCCCCAGCTATGGAGGAGCTACATTATCCTGTTTGCACTACTCTCGTCCTCCATGAGAAGTTGTGGAAATCCCAGTTTCCATTCCCACCCTGAACCTGCTAAAGGATGGTCATGGCCTGCCATTGGAGTGCTGGGAATCTGCTCCATAGCCCCTCCAACAGGAACGAAAACCCTGCACACTGCACTTAGTTCAAACTGGCACAAAGGGGGAATGTAACTGCTGGCCCTGATACAACTTCACTTTCCTTTGCAAGGGGAAACCAACACTTTTGAAAATGTCAACACAATTAGCTTCATACATACATACGTACATCAGAATCAATTACTTTGACACATCAAAAATGCTGCATTTGACCCAAAATTAAAAATTCAGTTTTGCTTTGTTTCAGTAAAAAATAACCTTTGAATTACTTCTTTTTTCCTCCATCCTCCCAGTCTGATCAACAACTGGAAACATCAGGCACTTGCATGAAGCAGATGTTTTTCTGATCCAAAATAAAGAGAAAAGCTGAACAAGAAGAATATCAGTAGTAAAGTAACAGCAGAAACACAATGTTAATGCTTTTCATGGTCAAAGTTCTTCAACCAGAGAGAAAAAAAATGCTTCTTTTTCATCTGGATTACAATAATACTTGGATGACCCATCTAAGACAAGCTTTCCATTGTGCTCAGTAAAAGACACCATCCCAACTAACAAAAGACAAGGGCAGAGAGTAGGAGAGGAAACAAAAGCATGAAGATACTAAATAACTTACCCAAGGTCACCTGAACTTATTGGAAGAGCCCATGACAAAGCCTCTGTGTTGTGCCTTCCATGCACCAGCCCATACTGAGCCTAAAAGCCTGATCTGGGAAGCTGTTCTGGAAAAAACACGCCAGATGCAAAAACTACATCCAAGAAATACAAAGAACAGTAAGTCAACAGTCCCCCTCCACCAGCACTGCTACCACGGGACTCCCAGCTTCCAGCAAGGGGGAGCAATGCCAGGAAGTGCCAGGATGCCTTACACAGCTCAGAGAAGTAACTACAACCGAGAACGGTGTCTGTGCCTACAGTAGCTTCCTCTGCAGCCTCAAACCCATCATAACACTCAAGTTCTAGATGGTTAGATCTCACCCAAACTCTTAAACCTAAACAACAAAAAGGTGATTTGTCTGTCTAGTTTCCAGAGTGCCTGTAGTATAAACCCTGCCCTTCCAAGCTAAACCAGGCAGACATGCCTGGAGACACTTCTTTGGCAATTGGAGTGTGTTTTGAGAAGCGAACAAACATCCAAACATCATCTTGTATTCATCAAGGCACTTCCTTCTCTTGCAAAGAACTGTGGTGCTTAGGCAATTTCATTTAAATAAAAACTCAGGGTCCCTTGGAGAGCAACCTAATTCTGATTATTGAAATGACAACTTTAGAATATCAGCTCAAAACATGTTCAATTTAATTCATTTTGTGTTGCACATTCAAAAAAAATAAAGCAGCAGCAAACCCAGAGTTTAAGTTACATGAAAGAAACTAACGTGCAATTGCAGGGGCCAACAAAACACAGCACAGATCAGAGTGTATGTCTGTCTTTCTTCACTACAAATCAGCAAAACACTTGGGAATGTGACTTAAAAGTAGTTTTCCCTCTTCCTGAACTTTCTGCATGCTCATTTTCATCAAGCCATGATAACGCTAAGAAAAACATTAATACAAACTGAATTCATTTACAGATAATTGAAGGAGACAATACAAAAATTCCAGGTTCTCTTTCAGCTCTATTTATCTAGCTTTGAGAAACTGCCATAAATGCATTTCACAACATTAAAAGTCATGTTGATTTTACAAGTAAACAGTGCTACCTACTTCCAAATAGAACTCTGACTTAAGTAGCAATAACTTGATATTTAACAGGAAGCAACCAATCTTCTCCTCAGCCAGTAAATTCTAATACAGCAATGAACTTTTTTATATATAAACACATTGATATTGCTAATCATTAGGCACTGATTCCCTAGATGATAAATACACATTTTCCCTGTTACACCAGTGAGGCATTATTAAGGTCTTCATTGACAACTGTCTTCTCTGAAGATCATAAACCAAATGCATCTTGCATTTGTCCCTCTGCAGAGAAAATTTTGTAGAGAATGTGATGTGCATGCATTCATGCTCTTCCTTAAGAGTCAATCTGCCTCTGGATTTCCCTTTTGCAAGACTTGTATAACTTAAAGGGACACAAGGCAAAGACTTGTGAATCAAACTTCTTAATTCTTCAGTGCCTTCCTTCTTCTATATTCCAAACCACCAGGAGCCCTCCCACATGCAAGCTTTCTCCTGTTAGCAAGAAAACAGTCTGGAGAAATGGAGCTGTGTATCTTCCTGCATATCCCTTTCTAGGTAGAGTCTCTTCTTTTTTTAGACAGCAGCATCTATTTTCCAGGATTTTGCCTTTTCACCCTAGTACTCCTATCTCTCTCCCAATCTCTGTCACAATGACTCCATATTGCAAGTAGTATTTCCCTTCCAGCTAAGCACCTCAGTATTTCAGAAAACAAATGTCTACAGTAAGAGACCAAGTTCTCCAAAAGTTCTATGTGCCACTCTAGTTGAGCTTCTTGGTACATTAACAAAACGTAGTTGTCTTGGTTTAGGGTAATTTTGGTCAGTTTGCCTCCATTCCCCTGCTTCTCCAACACCCTCTCATTCCTTCCTTTCCTTTTGTGCCCCTTCCTCTGAGAAAAAAAAAAATCAAAATTAAATATAAAGGTGCTCTAAAATTTGTGAAGACAGTTTGCTTGTGCCCACACAGCATGCCTGGATGGATGACAGCAGCCGGGCAAAACACACTGCCCATCCTCACTGCTTTCCCACACTGAAAACATGACATGGCACAGCAGCCCCAGGAAATTTCAGGCTTCTGCACCACAGTGTGTATCTTTTGTGATTTGGGTATTTGAGTCTAAAAAAAACCGCAAGCAGTGCAAAAACAAGGATGCAAAAATCACTTCAGCCAGGTAAGCACATTAATCAAAATGTAACTGCACAGCAATCACTTACCTGCATGCAACATCTACAAACCCTAACAGCAATGGACAAGGGTCACAGAGCAATGAATGAGGGCAATGGCACAGCTACACGCTTTTTGGATCACTTGATTGAGTGCACAAAATACTAAAACCTTGAGGTGCATTATTTCTTATTTAAAAAAAAAAAGAACAGTCTGCATCTCTACTGCATAAAAAGTAAGTTCAGAAGAGAAAAATTACTGCAAATATTTCTGTCTTTATTTCAAAAACAACTCCAGAACAACCAGCAATGGCACAGCTGACCCACCTAATCAACACACAGTTATTTAAGAACCAGTCGGTACAACTGAACATCCTTCCCATATACCAGTAGAGGACATTTGAAAAACAAGTCCAGCTCAAGCCACACTGGAAACCAAGGGTCTCCACTTAATTCTGATCTAAATCAGAAAAACAGTCAGAACATCTAATGACTAGAATACCAACAGGGCAGAGTGGATGTGAAGGCAGGGGGAAACAAGGTCATTTTGGCCTACAGCAGAGTTCCCCCTGAAGAGACAGCAGCCCTGATGAGCTTGGCAGAGGAAAGGAAGGACTGGCTGGGTGCATGGTGGGTGCATGGTAAAGACATTAGAGCAGCTCCTGGTGCCTGGCTCTCTGCTGTGCCCACCCAGCCAGCTCTGCTGCCTCTCCCTGCCCTTCCCAGGCTGTGGCATTTCAGTAGGGATTGCCTGGGTGAAGGAGAAAGCACTCATCTGTGTGTGCTTTGTTTTGGCACTGGAACCACCACCTGTACTGCAGGGATCTCTGGGTATCCTTACCAACCACACAGTAAGTAATAAAAAGTAATACTGGGAAATGGGAAAAATAGTCTCCTTTGTAAGGGTTATTCTTTCCCTCTTTATATAACAAAATATCAAATGAGGTCTAAAGAAGCATTCCTTCCCTACACAGTTACCCATCAGGCTCCGATTTAAAAAGCATCCATATTCAGAACAGAAAAGGACATGCTGAAATTCAAACAAGGAATTAAATCCAGCTCTTACAGGGTTCAACAACAGGAAAATATTAAAAGGCTGGTCTTGAATAACAATATCCTTAAGACTAACATTAAAGTGCTTTCATGAACAGGGGCATGAGGAACTGTGACCCTGATGATTTGGCAGGTGGAATGGAGAGTTAGAATAAAAACAGTCGTAAATTACTATTAACATCAGTAGCTGCGGGAGTCTATTTATGTGTTTTGGTTCATTTTGTTTCATATAAATATGTCTTGCAATCAGCAAAAGGAGATGTGTTCATGCAAATGAGTGGTTTGACTCAGAAGGGTTTCAGTCCTGCCTGCTAAGAGAAGTTAGACCATGCTGCACCCAACAGCTTACAAAGGAATAGAAAGAATAAACGTCAGTGAGTTACAGAAATTGGTACTGAATAAATATATGCTAAGTACACATCCAACACTGTTACACGGACATGAGTGCTGTGAAATCTTGACACTCAAGCATATAAAGCAAGGAAACTGAGGAAACAATACACGTATGCCTAATTTCTTTTGCTCTGTAAAGTCTCCCTTACCTGCCCAAGTCTACATGAAAAATTAACACATACAAAAACCCCCCAAAACCCCACATTCTTTATATTACTGCAATACACATCTCTATTTACTCCAATACACACTAATACAGCCGTACCATTTCCACCAGCCCTCACAACATGATTCACTGTGAACTATGATTTATGTTTCTGCACTGGATGCATACTATATTGTAGTCAGAAAGCATTCACAATTAGGTGAGCTAGATCACTCTGGCCATTGCTCTCCTTACAATAAAGCCTTAACATTCTTCTGGCATCAAAACAGAAAACAAATTAAAGCAACTATAAATCTAATTGGTCCCCATTTAATTGCTTTTATTAATACGCAAACATCCATTTTCACACTGTCACAGACACAAAGCTAGACTGAGACACAACCCTCCACTGAATCCCTAGGCTCTTTTAAAAGAAAAAGCAAAACAAATAACTTCATAAGGAGAAAGCCCACAGGTAAATGTAATTATTACCATTTTACTCTGGGTCTCAGGAAAACAGTGTAAAAATGCTGATTGGTTGACTCAACTGAGAAGTTAGTACCAGATCCCATGGAATAAGATGGTACGTGGGTTTCTCCTGCAATGCAGCTCACAGGAACACCCAGCCATGGTGCCATCCTGCATCACATGCAGGGACTCCCAAGGCTGCCCAAGAGCTGCCCTGGGCACCCACTCCCATAGCATGGGTTAGTCAGCCTTGCTTGGTGCATCCAAAAAGCCCTGGCAGCTTCAGGAAACATTCAGAGGAGGAGAAGGGGGCAGCATCCTGATGCCACCTGTTAGACTTCAGTGCTGCAAGGATTGTAGCTGGTATGGAGGAGGTAGGAACCATCTGCCACTGCCACAAGTGAGCGTGCAGAGCATCACTAGCTGGGAGCAGAGAAACAGCAGGCATCTTCCTGATAAAACAGAGACTTAATTGTTGATGAGCCTGATTACTCCTAAGGTTACTTAACACTCTCCACCTTGTGCAAATTAAGTGTTGTCTTTCACCAGCTGAATTTCAAATCAGACAGATCTGCAATTTACAAGAAAGACATTAGAGGGGGAAAATTTCCAGCTCTTCTTCTTTGTCTTTACACGTCAGAAAAATATGATGACCCCCTCTTTGATCCATTCTTGTAGATATATAATACTAAGGACTCTTCAAAACAAAAGCCTTTTAAATCAGGTTCTAAGTAACATTCTTTTCTCCGTGTCTCAGTTACTATGCTTAGAAAATTAAAGATATGCCCTCAGTTTGTAGGCACAAGTAATTATTGCCTGAGCAACACTAAGCTATTATACTAATGAGAACCAAGGGAAAGCTCGTGAGTTAGTTAATAATCCCATCCTGAAAGCATCGCTTCAATAGCACGTAGGAAGTACAGCCTGGGGTACGCATACAACAAAAACAAATAAGAGATGATCATTAGGTAAAGAGCCACTCCTGTGTGCTGCTTAAATAGAAGTCTCAGAGAAAACATTCTGTGTGGCCAATATAACCATAAAGGAGAGCATTAAAACATACATGTGGTAAGCCATGGCATGACCACCCAGGCAATAATCTGCCATATTCTCCCTTCCAAGAGCTGACTTAAGCAGCACACTGCTGAACTTTTAATGTAAGAAAAGCTGCTTGTTTACGGGTGATAAAGGAAAGCACATCCCTGCTCAATTATTTAGGTGAGTTTTAAAGAAAAACACCACACATGGCAAAATGCCCCATGTCCAAGCCCTCACAAGGCTGAAAACTGACTCCCTGAGCAAACAGGAGCTACAACCCAGCTGGCTCTAAAGACAGAGCAGCCCTGGAAGACCCCTGAGGCCAGGAGTGGGCCTGCTCACAGGTTGGATGAAGGAGCAGCACTTGTTCCTGGCCCTCACAAAGCAAACAAAAATGAAATGGAAATAGTGAGGGGAGAAATATCCAGCATGTTCTTCCAAAACAAGTGGGAGAAGAGACAGAGAGAGTGCACTGTGTGGAGAGCTGAAAAGAAAGATGCCAAACAGCTCTGGCACAAGCTTCCAGTACTGCAAGACAGCAGTACCAGCACAGCTTTGGGTAAATAGAAAAATGCCTCGATACTATTTGGTCTGATGTCGGGGTACAGACCACTACAAGAATGATGGAATATAATCAACAACCAAACCCGTTCTGCAAGACTTAACAGCACACAATGCAGAACAGAGCAATTTCTCAGTGGATTAACCCTCATCTCTACAGAGAGGTCAGACTAAGATTAGAAAATAAATGAAATTAATCTGAGCATCTAGCAATTCTGACGAGGCAAAAGCAAGCCATAAGCATCAATATTAACTTACTTCAGGCTTTCCCTAAATACTGCTTTTAATTCCTCTTTTTTAATGCTTTGTTTATTTTAACTACATATAAATGCAAAGAATCCATGTTTATCTGTTCCTTCCTGAGAATCAAAATTGTTTAATTATAGATTGCCATATTAATTAACAGCTAAGATATTTATCTGGTTCACATCATATAAAACCACTATATAATCATGTTCATGAAACATCCAAAGAAAAGAGACCTACACCTTATAACAGAAATTTAAGCTAAAGTGTCTTAGAAGAAGGAATTAATCAAAAATCCAGCCCAAATTAATTCCAGTAAGATTTTGCTGATTGACTTAAATGGACTTTGGATTGCGTGTTTACTAGCTGTGCTCTCAGAAACCAGCAACCAACATTAATTAACAAGAGTGTTTTGATTTAGAGTACTCTCATTTTCAGTGTACTGTTCAGCTCCATTGCACTGTTCCCCCACAAGTACTTACAACCAATTTTACACTTGAACTTGCCAACAATCAGCGCTTTCCCACTTATGGGATTTCAAACCAAAGTCTTTTAGCAAGTTAAATATTTTAAATCCTGGGGGAAGGAGAGGGAGGGTAGAAATCAGGAAGCATGCAGTATTCAAACAGTCCCTCCAATTTCAAGAAACAAACAACACAACCACAAAAGGATTCTCAGTTTTCTATTCATCTCCCTCACCACCAGGAACCGTCTGGGTCAGTGCCTGCTGACTGCCTCCACAGCAACTTACAGCACAGTACAGGTTTGAATATTGTCCTTTGTACGCGCAGGATGAAGGACTGCAGGGACTGCAGAGGTGACAGTACCATGTGATTTGTTTCATTAAAAGGCACAGATAAGAAAGAAAACGTATTTACAAATGCTCTTTTCTTTACTCAAGATGAAAAGAAAGAAAAAGAAAAAAAGTACAAAACAAAACCCAAAAAGCTTTTTCTGTCCATCATAATTCAAGTTAAATTGGAGAAACAAACAGCAGCTGACAAGGTATCCAGTGATTGCTTTTTTTCCTTAGGAATATCAATATGTGATAGCCACAGATGATGCTTCTTTAGATGAGACTTGATCTTAAGAGTTACTTTAGGAGCTATTTTAGTAATCAGGTTGACTATGACCATGCAGGTTCACATAGTGACCCAGAGGTACGTTCTGGGTCTTCATCTGGCATCTGCAAACGTTGTGGTGCTTCCACCAACAGCCCACACAGATAAGATCCACTCCAAGGTGAATCTTTGTGCTAACACTAACACGCAGACTGGGGTACCCAGCCAGGTATGCAGAACTATAGAAGAAGCCATGATCTCTGCCTAAGCTTCCCAAGTCTTGGTGGCTCCAAGGTACTTCCAAAAAAATCAGTCATTTGGTCAATGACTTGGCTGTATTTGTTGCCCTCAAGAAAGGGGAAAAAAAACACTAGAACTATAAAGGAACATAACTGATTTAACAAACATAAAGCTGGAAATGCTTTCTATGATCTTCAACTGGGTTTAAACATGGTCTTAAATCAGATTATCCTGAGCAGAGCCACAATAAATATTTAGCACAGTTATTGCACTCAGTTTTGGAGGCAGTCCTAAACCACTATACTTAGATATACAAACTCCCTCTGCCAGACTACAAACAAACAAAACACAAATACTACAGTCTCCACAGACAAAGGGTCCAAAAAACAAAGCACAGCATGTGTGCTGCTCTGACAGGAGGGTTTCACCAGGTCTCGAAAGCTGGCAGAGCCAGCATCAAGGGCAGAGGAACATGTTTGCACAGACTTGTGGTGGCCACAATTCTCCATTGCTGTAAGGAGCAAAGATCTCTGACTCTCTTTGGCATAACTGTCTCCTCCTACCTTGAAAAAGGAAACCACCAAAAGGAGAAGAAAAAAAAAAGGGAAAAAATTATTCTCCCTAGTCTGCCTAAACAACATTCCAGATCCCTAGTCTCTGCACAGCCTACTAACCACAACCAAAGCCTTATGGAGACATGAGGACACTCTTGTCATATCAAAGAAAGTGCTATGTCAGGCAAGAAGAGCTGAACTCTGCTCTCCAGAAGGGAAAGCAGCCCCACGTCCTGAGTAAATTCATCCAGACCATACTGTCTCCCACCAACCTTAAGGTGGGGGCTGGAAGAGTAATAAAAGACAGGATGCTAGTTTGGCACTGATAGGAGACAATACTGTATTGGCTTTAAATTCCTGCCTCTTTGGGGGAAGCTCTCACTGCCCATTATACGGGTTTTCTTCCAATGTTACCTTCAAAACACGATTAGGCAGGTGGAAATACTAAATTTTCAGTTTGTTTACATGCTACATTTGACAAGGCTTTATTCACAGCCAGAACTACTCCCATAAGGAGCATTAATCAATATCCTTTGCTGCATATGTATTTTTATACAGTTTGCAGGCAGAAAAAAATATTTTCAAGTGAGATAAAGTGACTGCAAGAAAACCCACAAAAATCAAAGAGAATGACTTAGATGTCTTGCCTCTTTGTTTGTTTTTTGCCTAGTATTAGGAAAGAAACCCCTGAAAATACATTGCTATATACCAATTAGCTTCTATCCCAGTACTTTTAAAGGATAAGAAAGATGTAAAACAGGCCAAGAATAATCAAAGTATTATTTCAAAGGTCTTTTAAAGGCTTTCTTTCTATTAAGGATACTCTGAAAGGACTTGACTGAATAGCTTACTTGCCCATGTGTACAATACAAATAACAACAGAAAAAGAGCCTTTATATCACATAACTGTTTTACCCATTACAGGAAATTTTTATTTCAATTCTACTGTGATTGTGAAGCATCACAGAGCAAATACATGTATGTAATAGACCAACTAACACCTGCAGCATAGCAGTGAGCTATCTGCTCCCCTTACACTCGACAAAATCGACTTCGTTACAGTTTTGGGATAGTTTTGCTCACTCCACCATCCATCTCTTTGCTCCCTTTGGCAAATTGATTCGAAGTGCCTGCTGGAGTTAACAGTTTGCTGACATTGAAATTTTATTCTTTACAGATCACAAAATAGATTATTACAGCCATTAGATGAATCTCCTCATCAATTAACTACCCAATTCTCAAGAAACAGTCCAAAGACATGGAGCAGGGTAGTGGAGGTGGGGACTACAATAAGGCATCAAAAGAAAAAGCAGCAGAAGAATGGAATTGGTTTTTCCTTTTTATAAGGAAAGAAAAGCAAGGAGAGAAAGGACACTCAGCCATGACAACAGTCTGATACCCTGTCCCTCTTTCTGGCTTCAGGGCTTGCGGAGGCAGAGCTACAGGCTGCAAAAAGGGAGGCTCTCGGTGCTCCCAGCTGCCTGGCAGGGCACAGGTCAGAAGCAGGATGAAGAGCTGAAGTGCTGACTCAGCATGTCAGCTGCCCAGCCTCACTTTCAGCAAGACAGCCCAATATTATCACAACTGACCACACAAAATCCTACTATACCTCAGCAGAGGAGGAGGTGGTACCTATTTCCCCAGAGCCCCAGCAGAAAGCACAGTAAACAAGATCACACTTTTGATGTGTAAGTACTTGTCAAGTTCAGCTCACCTAGTTGCTCAAATTCAGACCTTGGTGACTGTCCAGGGCCCAGGGATCAAAATCCAGACCAGGAAAGCTGAGCGTTTGATTATCCTTTTTCTGCTGACTGGTATTTTGGCTTTCCTTGTGTTGCTTCTTTTCAAGACACTAACACACAACTGCCACACACTGTAAAGCACTGGAGTCCCCAAGGCATCCTTAACTTTATGTATATGGCTTGTCCAAGATCTTCTCAAGCAATACTGCACTCCCGGATAGTTTTGTTTTCTATGTTAGCAGCTTAAAAAGTGTCTAATTAGTTGTATTAAGCCAAAGGAAGCAAGCAAATCTATTAAATAACATAATTTTAAACTTTGTATAACTTAGGTTACTTCATAAAATTTGAACATCATTGAAGAAGAAATGACACTCAAATTACTCAGTTTGAAAAATGGGCTGTCCAGCAGCACTCTGTAAGAATTGCCTTGGATTTTCATGGCAAGCAAAAAGTGAGATTTAACTTTTTTAATGCTAGCGATTGTTACAGTGTATGTATGCTGAAAAATAAAAATAGCCTCTTGCAACTAATCATGCACACATGATCAAAACTCTACCACAAACATCATTTGAAGATTTTGCTATATGTATTACACAACCATCTTTAAAACCTGTCCATCAGCAAAACAGCATGGCCCAACTGGAAGTACAAAACAGTTGGCATTGCAACCTTGCACTGTCCCCTCTCCCATTTCCCCCTCACATACACACATCAAGGGCTTTGTTGGGCCTAGCTCTAACCTGACCCCAGGCTGGACACTCAATAAGAAGCACAGCATCCTCCTGTGCTGTCCTCCACAGAGCCCAGCCACGCTCTCCACCAAACCCCTCTGTAGCGAGATCCAAGGCTCAGTAACAGGGAACAATCAGGGGCTCGATTCAAGGGCATGCTCTCTCTTGCTGTCTGCTGAAGTGCTGGGACAAACATGCCCAGAAGAAGCTGTTGTTTCACCAAAGTGCAACAAAATAAGTACATCCATGTGAAGAAATATTGACCAGTTGTCAGGGGGGTTTAACTAAACCATTAGGGCTTTGGGAAGAAGTAAATACATTTTCCCTTATTTCTTAATCCAATTGCTTGTATTTGTAACAAGGCATTAGCACTAAGAAGATTTATTATCTCTGTGTTAATTATTTTTGCTACAAACTATGAAAAATCCTGTAAGAGTGAACAGCACCCCTATTTCATATAAACAATACATGCTTGTGAAAACACACTACCCCTGGGGTGTGCTGAGTGGGTAATTACAAGGTATTGTACATGCCATTTGTTCTTCTCACAAACAATTAAAGAGAAGCAGCTCTACAGTTATTTGCCCTTAAGGGGAAGACAGGTACTCACAGCATGACATTTTCTGCTGTGGACAAAGAACTGAGCTGTGCCTTACACACCATCTTATTCCCCACACCCCTGCCACCAGAGCTGCCCAGCTTAGCCCACTGGTGCTACCTTTGAGGGACTACATTCCTTTGACCCAGTAAACCACAGTTTGTTGGTGACAGAGCCATGGTTCCCAGAAAAGGGCTGAAAGACCAAGATGACTACCAGCTCAGCAGTGCTTTCTTTGAATTTTTCACAGTTGAGATTTGTCTGCAGTTTGCTGCCTAGAGAACAGGAATCAAATAGCAAAGCTTTGTGTGCATGTAAGCAAAATTACAGTCTCGGTCACCCAAAAACTTCAGTAGAAAACAGAATTTTTCCGAGACAATGGGATTGAATGGAGCCACAAATACTCTCCGAAATGCCTAAAGTGAGAATCTGAGGATAACAGTGTGACCTACACAGGCTGTGAGCAAACTGAAAAAGCAAAACTGATGCTGACTTCCTTGTGATTGCCTTCAAGACTTTTTCAGATCAGACAGCTGTTAAGTAAACTCTGACTAAATAGTGTTGAGAAAATATTTTTAGCTCTCTTTGAATCGTATATTCCGAAGTCATTCCCAGTGAAGGCAAAGCCAATGAAACCATCTATTGATAATTTTGCTCACTAGCAAAAGCTTTTTCAGTTGCTTTTACATTTGCCAGCTTTCAACTCTGAGCTAACATTTTCCCTATCAGCTACCTGCCTTTAAAGAACAACAAAAAAAATTAAAATAGCAAAATAATTCAGCAGGAAAGCTAGGAAAAATAAGTTGCCTTGCCAACACCTGGAGAAAGGTTCAAAGGCATAATTGCACACAAGCATCTACACTTGGAATGTCTGACTTTGTGACCCTACTCTAAGACTATTTGAAAGAGCTTTTTGTGTCATGTACTGTTAGATGGGGAGTCAGCTACCAGTTGAGCTCACCTCAATTTGTAGTTTAAAGCATACGTAGTGAAAAGCATACAATGCTCTTGTTGAAAGCTGCATTTTCCCAAGAAGGCAGAGATGGGGCAATCACTTGTAGAAAGCTTGTAAGAATCAGGCCCTGGAACATTTTTCTTTGCTTTGTGGAATCTGTTTCTATTTTAAAAAAAGTATTGCATATATAGCCAAAGAGTTAAAGAACTCCTTATTTACTTACACTACACAGCTGATACCTACCCTCAACCAGGCAACAAAGCAGAGTCCGTATCTGATGTCTGCTCTTCCCTGCATCCTTCCAAGAACATCAAGATCATGTAACAATATTCAGATCAAGCATGAACAGCAATGCAAGGGACAAGGAAATGAAGAATCATGTCTTGTCATCTTTGTGCTGTAGCAAACCCAGCAGAAGCTGAGTGTGTCAAGAAACAGAATGAGTAAGCAGTCAAGTGGGTGGTTCAATATGTTCATTTTCCTCCACTATTTCCATTTTAAGTGTCAGCTTCCCAAAATGTATTTAATTTGTACTATAAATTTTGATTTCCAAACTCTTACCATGCTGTTCAATGAAACAGTCTGTACATATACATGTAAAAGGAAATATTGCACAAAACCATAATGACAGAAAAGGCCTTTGTATGAAATCTGTTGCAGCTACATTTACTTCCAGACCTAAAAAAATGGTAAAAAGTTTTTTGGCTGGATGGATCTAAAGATAAATGAGAAGCAACCCCCTACCATCTTTTCTTCACTATGCAGTCTACTCTAAGCAATCAACCAACAACAGCAGCAGACTGCTGACATTGTAATTTAAGAGGTTTCTGTAGGTTCTTAATCACACTTGTAGCCTCTATTATAACAATATCCTTCTGACTCCTCATTAAAGCACAGCATTATGTTGGAATAACCACATTCCATCACTCCAGTTATTTAACCTTTGGGATGTCCTGTAAATGCAACAGAATCAATGAAAATCAAGTCTCAAGATAGCTTCATTGTAACATGCAGAACACAATGAAGGGCTCCTTGTTGTAATAGATAGACGAAAAATCACTTGCCATAGCCCCAGGAGGAATGACAGCACCGGTAAAAAGCCCACTCCTCTCTGCCCTCTACCATGGCAGAGTCTCACCCATCCTACTCTTGGCCACTTCAGCAATATACATCAAGTAGTTTAATCAGAGAGAAAGGGGTCAGATGTGCGACAATATCCATACCCAAGTGAGCAGGAAAGAAGTGAAAAGGAGCTCAGCACACAGCATATGGTCCTCAGTAAATGACCACAGCAGGGGAGTTTGCCAAACCATTTTGCCAACCCTGGCAGCCTCACGCCCCCCTCAGCAGGCTTCCCACAAAACCAGACAGCACTGTAGTCAAGGTTGCCCACTGCAGTCTTGTCCTACATCTGCAAACCCTAACTATCTGCCTACAGCAATAGAAGCACACCCACTGCAGCAGAATCCCTGCAGAAATCCAGTATGGCAGGCATTTGCTTCAAGCAAACCTCAGGAGGCTCAGGCTGGCATGGCAGCCAGTGAACTCCTTTCATCTGGTAGGAAGATTAAGACACAGTTCCCTAACACTCCAGGATGAAGCAGTAAGCAGATTGTTCTCATCTGTGCACCACCTGTGCTGACAGAACCAGAGGGAAAGCATAAAAAGCAGGTTCTCATGAGTTAGAAGTGTAACTAACAGTAAAGCAACATTTAATGAAAAGTAGGAAAACTCACTGATCCAAGCTCAGAACACATCCCTACAAGGATAGTAAAGGGGGAGAAAATCCCCTAATGATACACTGCACACCATCAAAACCCGATACTCACTCTAGCTGAATGGGAAAGTGGAATTCTGCAAGCTTGTCATAGAGAGGGATATACTGTATAAGCTCTAAAACTAATTGCCACTTGGCTTTGAAAATGTGATTAAAAAGGTGAATAAATACTAAATAATTGATTGCAGACTTAAAGCTTCAATAATTGCAAAAACTGTTAACCCCCCTCTATTTACATTGTTAAAAACACAGTCTCTCTTTGTGCCTATCCAAATACTGCTGCAAAAGTGGTATACTTGAAAATGTACATGTAGCAGACAAAGTTACTCATTATCAATACTATGGTCAGTCCTTCAGGTCTTGTTCTAGATCAAATATGTACTGGAGCAGAAGTAGTACTGCATAAGGAGAGCTGCAGGATCACGTCCTGAATTGCAAAGTCCAGCAAAAGGAACAGGGAGTGACAAAAACTGCTTGAGCAAAGTCTAGGATTTTTCTTACCTGCAGACATGGCTGTCTTTGGAGACTCTTCTGCTTCACTGACTTTTCTTTTAGAGCACTACAGACAGAGTTGGAGGGTAACAGAAAGAAAAGCCACAATTTTTTCACTGATAGCATGTTTTCCTCCCTGCCCATCAAGAGACAAAGGATGATTCACTTCTCTATCGGTAAGGCTGGAGGACAGCCTGAGGAACAGAACTATTAGGATAAACTGGGTATTCCATAATCAAGAGTTTTATGGGCATTCCTCCCTAGGTGTGCAACATATGTGAAACCTTGAGTTTGCTAAGAACTCTGGCAGTTTTTAGGAGATCTTTCCCTGACAGCACTGAACCATAAGTCTTACATATGAATCAGTTTACTTCAACAATGCATGCAAATGGAGAGGGATCTCCAAATGCTGTTTGCTGACAGCTGCTGCTAAACTCTAGTCCACAATTATCCTACTATTACACTTTAATAATTTATGTTGATTAAAATTATTTTTTTCAAGTATTTGCAACACCCCTATTAGGAGTGCATCTGTTATGGTGGTTTCCCATTCAGGTTTCCACATCTATACCAGTCAGTGACCTTAAAAATTGCAGGTCAAGAATCAGTTGAAGCATGAACCCAGGTACAATTTCTGTATGTGATGAACCCCCTGATTTGAGACTGAAAAATATTCTACTTTGTGAAAACATTGTCATCTGCCTAGCACTCCATTTCCTTATAAGCCGCAAAACTGCTCCTCTTGCAGTACTTCACCCTTTTTATCCTGTTTGTATAAATATTGAACAAAGACATGTAACAGCAGTTGGTATGGAGAGAAATCAAATAGTTCAGTCCCCAAATAGATTTCCTATAATGCAAATTCTACCTTGCTGCTTTTTCCTAAAAGCTATACCACGTCTTCACAAAATCAAGTTATTGCCCACAGAGGCAAAAAAGTTACACTCCTTTACCACACCTGACCCTGAATTTTTCAAATGCAATATTAAATTGTGAGCTTAACAGTTGTTTGCAGGCTCCAGAGTACACATTGAAACAAATTTAGAAGGTTTTTTTTTTTAAAAAAAAGACTGAAGTAATTTTGCATAAGCCTAAATTTCCTTAGCAAGCCACTTAAGACCACTGTGATACTTAAGGCCACTGGAAAACAGCAAAGACTGAAGCAATCATTCAATTTATTTTTATTTCTAAAGAAAAAGTTACTTCTGCTGTTAAAAAACTTCATTAAAATTTTAAGGATGACACACACCCCTACAGAAGTCCCACCCCAAGTGACACTCAACATGTTTTGCTTGTCTTTTTGTTCAGCAGAAGAGTGAGAAGCCCAAGTACACCTTGCAGCTGGGCAAAAGGTGCAAGACTTGTGCAGTCTGTGCTCAGAGTGCCAGTAAACTCTAATTGACCTTGCTGATGAAGTCTGTACTCTTCACACTGAGTGTGAAATGAGTACTGAGCCTCTGGACTTTAAATGTGTGAAGAGTCATAAACTCTGCTACACGTGGGCTCACAATGGACATGTTCCAAGCAAAGTCTTGACCCACATCATGTCAAAGATACTTTTAGATCACACAACATTTCATATTTCTAGTTTCCACTAAATCCCTCATTCATGTTGATATCAGAAAAGGGAAAAACAAATGCAACTGCTTGTCTTTAGATCTATATAGTGAGTTTTAAATTAATATCTGTGTCAGGTAAATCAGTCTCACATCCTTTCTTTACTTATTGCACATCTCAAATAGTTGTTACATCTATAAGAACAGCTTTACTGCTGAGTATGAGCTACATGTAGCTAAATTTACATAATGTTGGGGGGTTTATCCTGACAGTATTAACTCACTCAAATCAGTTTGGACTAGAGCATGTAATACAGCTCTTAACTATAGAAAAACAGGCCAAATAAATGCAAGATTAAGATTATAAAGTGGTGAGAAACTGTGTATATTTTTACACTTTACATGGTATTCTCTGGATATATTTGTCCACACACAATGACTTTTTTCACCAGTTAAGAAAATTGCCAACTCAGAAAACAGATGTCAGAAAGAGAGGTCTAAGTAGAACCAGAATCATTTAGGTTGGAAAAGACCATCAAGTCAAACTATAATAACACATTGGCATTACAACATAAACATTTATGCTTGACTTTTAAATTTATCATTCTCGGTGTGGACAAACAGAAAACCTTACTCCACCTCTGCTTTCTTCCTGCTTCTGAAAGAAACTGCACACAAAGTCAGGGGTTCTTTTACTCCTTGCCTATATATACGAAGGCTTTAGATCATAGGGAACACCCTATGGATCAGCAACAGAGCAATTTTAATGAATCTATAGATTTATCTGTTGCTTATGGCAAACATCAGAGCTGATTTTACTTGCTTCTAGAAATAGTAAGTGACACAAGACTTTACAAAGATAACATACCCAAACCAGGATTTTTGCACACATTAATAGAAGATGCAGCACTTAAGAACAAGATTTGTATTAAAATATAGAGTGTGAAGACTGCAAAGATGTATCTACTTCAGACATTCACCAGGACACTGAGAAGATTCTTCTTTTAACATTAAGCATGACTGGTGAGCCACAGGCCTACCAGATGTTTCTAAGCCAACAATAGAATTGTCAGTAAAACTGCCCAAAGACACTTGAGATGTAAGCAACCTAGAGGTGAATATTTAGTGTGCATGTGAGCAAATTGTTTCAATGCCCTCAGTCTTATTTTTAAAAAATGCCTCCATTTATTATCTGTGAAGTCCCATCCACAAGTGTGCAGTGGATTAAAAAAGGCAGTATCTGGCTTAGTCTACTTTTACAGTGATTTACATCACAAATTCAGTGGGAGGTCGTCTGGTTGACGCAGAGGGCAAAGAACAGAGCCAGGCATATATAAGTGGTGCTTTACAAGTCCATTGCCATGATTAAAATGAATAATCCAAGAGATAAGCCTCTCATTTCTCCAAGTACTCTAGACTGTACTGCATCACTCTGCAGCAGAACATACTAAGCTTCTGCTTACATTACATGAACTGCTAGGGTAGGAATAAAAACACTTATGAGTTATTTTAGCATTTAGACTAACACCCCTGCCTCAGTGACCATGTTTTCTTCACCTATCTCTGATGCACAGTTGTGAAAAATTCTGAATCTATGTATTACCAACATTTTTCAGCTGAGCAGTAGCATTTTGGAGAATTGCATCATCTCCTTTTTCTAACATGGTTCTCTCCTCAGAAAGGTTTGTCTAGTCCAAATTTATCTTTTCAATTTACTTTCATAGAAACTTATGTAAAAGCAACACAATTTAATAGCCCAAGCTTAATTTTCTTTCCAAGTGTAAACACTGGCACTACAGTAGGTCATAGACACTGGTACTAGAGTAGGTCTCGCATTCATCTGCCAAAGCAGATGTGCTACCCTGGACTACTACGACTGTGCTACCCTGGACTACTTTGTTCCACACATTTGCAAAGCTGTCAGCTTTATCATTAGCAGGAGGCTGCTGAGGAGACCAGAAGTCAATCAGAAGCATATCACAATGAGTACATGCAGCAGTTTAAGCCGCGAGGCTTCCTAAGGTTGCTTCAGCACAGCAACAGTTATCTCTCACTGATACCAGAAAAACTTACCCTTTAAACATAATCTCTATTTCATCTTGCTCAACATATATAAACATCGTGTAAAAAACACTTCCACAAGGCCTAACTAAATTTAAAGACCTTCCCCAGATTAACAGCCAAAACCCAAGGTTTTGCTAAATAAAAACATATTAGAACAAAAAAAAAAAAAAAACCACAAAAAGCAAAACATTAAAAGCCTGAAGTATTTAATTTACAACCAAGCCTGCAGTTCTCAGTCTCCTACTTTCACCAAAAAAAATTGAAAAAATGAAGACAGGAAGAGGAAATAATAATTCATCCATCAGCTTTGAAACCTTTCTAGGCCTTGGAATAATCACTAAGACAGTATTTAGAGGAAGGTCCCACCCAGCACAAGAAAAGTCGGCCTCGTCCACCTCTCTAAAAACAGAACTAAAAAAAAAGGAAACAATCAGTTTCCATTTATAATTATAAGATAAGCCAAGAAATAAAACATCATCTTCATGTTTTCACTTAACTAAGTCTTTGAAATATCTCAATATGAAATAATTAGCTAAAATGCAAATCATAACTGTGTAAGAGCTACATTACATCTAAATTAATTGCATCTAGACCTATTTTGATCCAATAGTTTCTCTATGACAAAAAATTACCAGTAAACTAACCCAAGGGAGAGTGTTTGTTCTAAACCATCACATTCTGTTAATTTAATGGTCATGTTAGTCAGTGCATTGGTTTACCATGCTGCTTTAATGTAGGAACTACATTTGACATCCAAAATTTTGTAGCTCCCAGGGAAAAAAGGGAAAGCATGCTAGCTTCCTTTATTTGGAACTGAAGGACTGTCATAACATGCTCTGCAGTACTGCTGCTTAACAAAGATGAAATAAAAATATTTACAGATTCAACTTCTACAAGGCTTGGATCATCAGAAAATAGCTATCATAAAACAATGCATCTGGAGAACAGTGAGCAAAAGGACACTTCAGTACATGAACTCCATGGCAAGGCCAAACATAGCAACTCCAGTGCGGAGAAAATCAAGGCAGTTGGTCATTATTAGCCACTGCAAAATAAATTAACACATTAATAAATTAACAATAAATTATCAGAAAGATAAGAAATGACACTTCTGAACAAACATCCTCTGAAAATGAGAGGCAGAATAATGTTTTATGTGCCTTGTCCCATATCCCCTCAGCTGCACAGCAACATCCTTGGCCTCTGCAGCCTTCTTTGCTTCCAACTGCAATTCTCTACCCCTGAGAGCCTGAGGCTGCTCCTCACATAGCCCTAACCACCTAGCACATCCCCTCAGGGGCTGAGCAGGGCTGACTATCCCACTGCAGCAGAGAGAGCACCAACAGAGCTCCCTAGACAGGCTCCACACCCAAACAGGGAGCTGCAGGGACTCCGCCAGAAGTTACAAACTCCACCTCCCCGGCAGCACCAGCAGCAAGTTCAAAAGGATGGCCACAAAAAGCATTAGCAACTGGACCTTGGCAAGAAAATACTGCTTAGAATATTTTGCAACATGCATCTTGCAGAGCTTGTCCTCACACTAAGTATGGTATTTAGAAACAAGAAAACAGTTCCTCCAGAAAATACACCCCATAGACTACCTGAATAATTGTAATGGCCACTTTAAAAAAAAAAAAAAAAAAAAAATCAGTTGGCTACCAGAAATTGCAGATAGGACCTGAGAATTTCATGGCCTTAAATAACATTCTGGTAGAAAAAATTAGTAATAGGAAGTTAGCTTTGAATACATTTTCATAAGAAGCACCATAGTTACACCTCTGTCACTCAAATCAAAGTAACAGTTAAAACGTTTTTTACATGGTCTAAAGCTCATACCTCCACCATTTGCTTCTTCAAAGGAAGAAAGAACTAAGAACTCTATTTGTATTTTTACTAGCTTTGTGTCATTACTAGAATAGACTTGGAGGGGCTTTCCTGCGGAGGGGGTTGTTTTAGCTGATATTTCCCCATCTTCCAAAAAAAACTAGAGCTTTCATATGCAAAAACATTCAGAAGAACAAGCACCAGGAAGAAATGAAACCAGACTCGATTGCAGAATTTTCAATTGTCACTAATACCCACACCAAACTATATCTTCTAGACATGGCTACAGTAATGCAGATTCTTCCCAGTGTTTTTAATATATTTTGCAATTACACCTGTTAATGGGCTGATTTTTCAATAAGATCTTATTTAAATTTGACAACCCACTAAAGTAAAGGATTTTCTGTTGAGCAGACCCTCTCACAGATATAAGAATCCCTGAAGAATAAACGGGTTACCAGTTCAGAATCTGCATATTCTGGAAATACATACATATATATATATACGTCCAACACAATGTGCAGTATCCAGAATAACAGCTATTTGGTGCCTAACACCAAGCATATTTCTCCTAGTGGTCTCTCTTGTAGGAGAAGGAGGTTTCATTACCCTGCAAGTCTAAAGAGTTTTGAGAAAGCAATCCACCTTTTCTATAGAAACACACATGTCAAAGCATTTTGTAAAAGCAGCAGAAGTAGATATTTCGTAGACAGCACATTTCCATTCACATGGCTGTAACCTTATAAAGCAAGATATATTTGAAAAATAAAGCAGAACTACACAGATTTTAAGTAAAATAATAACTGCTGACTTCTGGTAACAGTAGCCTCTAGTTTTGCTTGGCTACAGAAGCAATCATTCCGAAATCCCTTTCAGTTTGTATCCAATGTAAACGTCTTAGGAAAGTTTATTTCCCCTCCTAAAACCTGCAAGTTGAGATTACTTTATCCCTTCTCAAACACACGATTAAAGTAACTCATTATGCTTTCCATCGCTGCAGCTCTTGCCATTGTTTCCTATGAAACTTACTAGCTAATACTACTTGCATCCTTTAGTTATCGTCTTTATCCACTGAAGCATGGATATTTCATTCTGAAAATATTTTCAAGGTAGTATTTTTCTTTATAGTAAAAACTTATAATTTATAGGATCCATAGAAGATAACAACATTTGGGGACTTCTTTCCAAAATAATGGAGTTTTAACAGTGCTGGCAAATTCCAAAGGCCATGTAAGAAGACAACTGAATTCATCTTTGAGACAACTCTACAGGGCAGAGCAGAAATATCAGACAGTTCTGATTCCCTACACGGCAGAAGGAAGTCTTGATTTCAGGAATTGGCAATCAAGGATTCATTCTCTGACCGAACAATTCCCAGATAGCCAAGAAATTTAGTTTATAGCAACGCCTCTGTCAAGAGTTATTTATGACCTGCCTGAATTACCACACCACCACAGAAGCTCCAGGAGGGGAGAGCAAGTCAAAAGGGAAAGTACCTAACCTGGTAAGAACACACAGACCCCACGAGAGTGATCAAATACCAAAGTGAAATTGCCTCAAGCATTGAAAAATTCAGAAAAATGGTAGAGAAAAATGAAGCCAAGAGAATGTCATTATTGCACTGAAAAGAAAAACTCTGGGGCTAAAGGGATTCCATCAGTCTGGAAAAATATGAAGCCTAAATAGCTTCAGGACACATTCCAACAAAAGATGAATGCTGAATACTAACTAGGATCAGCACTCAAGAATCTTCAGCTTTTCATATTGCTTGGGAGAGTATTGTACACAACCTCCACCCTTTTATGCAAAATGGAAGGGCCATCTGCAGAAAGAGAACGTGACATAAAAATACTAAGATTAAAAACCAGCTGCTGCAGGAAGAGTGCCTAGCAACTCGTCACACAAAGCAGTATTTGTCATATTTGAGACAAAAGTGTCTACTTCAGTAAAAGCTGTTCCAAAGGGAACAGTGATTTCCCCACCTGTACAGCTGTGGTCAGCAGGCAGACTGGCTGTGCAGGATGGGGCTGCAGCCAAACAGCCCAGTACAAGAGACATTGTGTCCTCTTTAACTTCACTGATAGCAAACACAAAAGAGGTATCTGACATCCTCAAAGTCTAATGAAGAAGAAAATAAATTAATTTCTGTTCTCATACAGTGGTTTAAAAGTTTCATCCTTCTACAGACTGATCACAAAAACTCCTCTTTTGTTCAATAAAATAATCTCTTTGCTGTGCTTTCTCATTTGTCTCTCCAGCACACTCTTTTGAATCAACATTGCAGACACACTGCTTTTGGAGAAGAAGCTTATTTAAAGAAACAAACAACCTTTTATTGTGCTGCATAGTGTCCTTAGGGAGTGTCTGCCTTTCTTTCTCTTACCATCAATCTTAAACACATATGAAGAGTGGGGATTTCATCTCTGAAACTATAACACATGAACTAAAGACTCACTACTATTCTATCATGGCAACAAAAATAATAAAGCTTTCAACACTACTGTGGAGGTAAAAGAAACTAACACAACTCCTACATGATCCCAAGTTAGTTTTCAAGCAAAAACTACCTAGGTTATTCCATATTCTGAAGTCTTGGGACACTGGAAGGGTCTCCTACAAAAAGAGTAATAATCACAGCACCACACTTTTGTTAAATATAGCAGAAGTTTTTAAAAGCATGATAAAAAAACTCCAAAACTTACTGAGATTCAACAAGTCTGCTGACAACATGATATTGTCATAGTTAGTAGTTCAGTGCTGGCACCATAGTGCAACACTCCTGGAAGTCTTGGCAAACTCTACCGTTGTAAAGGTGCTGCAAGGTGATCTTGGGCAGAATTCCAAACACACTGAAAGAACTGGGTCAATACTTAGCTTTGATCTGCTCAGGGACAGCACAGATACACAAGTGACTAGATAAATGAATCAAGTCACAACATGTCTCAGAGTTGAGTCCACACTTAACAGGGAATCACAATGACAGTAGACTAAATTTTTTTCTGATAATCTGGACTTTTATGTGTAGCTTTTACATCTTTAGCCAAATTGTCTTCCATTTCCCAGTATGGGCAAGGCCACAGATCAAGATCAAGGAGCAGATTTTGAGTTGACAGTAACATGGTTATGGTGGAGAGTGAGTGAGGGCAAAGGAAAAACCTGAGCAAATATTCAGAGGTTGAGCGCCATTGCTGTGGCTCTTCCAGACATTTGGAAAACATTGATCACATTGCAAATTGTTTCAAAGCAGAGCACATTTAAATCCAGGCAAATACCATGATTATGTGAAAAAAGTATTGCAGATGTACAGTTTTTAACTTGACAATGTAATTAATGATCTTCACCGTTAACTGATGACCATTTGCTTTGCAGTAAAATAATACATTATATTTTTAAATGTCAAGATAAGATTGGGAAAAAAAAAAACAGGAAAGAGCAAAGGTATTTGGCCATAAAACAAAGTAAAGCAGCTATTTAAAAACGGCAAGCAGCCTGAGGCAAAGGCTAGAAATACTTACCCAAGGCCACATTAGGTCTCACTGCAAGCATTCTGCACTGCTCCCCTGCTCTATGCATCTACCCTATTCCCCCAAGCTGCCAGACACATTCAGACATGCAAGGCTCCTGTGTTCTTGACTTTCAGTACCAGGCACTGGCTTCACAGGATGGACAAAGTATGGCTAGCCAGGATGAAGCTTTCACACATGAACTGCTCTTGCTTACAGAAAAAAAAAAATTACAGGAGAAATGTTATGAAAAAAATTTAACTGGGTTCATGAGAAATTTCCCCCCCTTCGTTGCCCCAGTCCAAGGGAAGGATTTTGTAAGTCCATCACAAGCCCTTGTATGTATGAATACATACTTCCATACTTCCTGTATCTCCCTATATTTTGCCAGTAATAGATACTCCAATACCATCCTAAATATCCCTGTGTTTTGGCTTTAGGCATACAGTAATTAATACAAGCAGCAATTTCTCCAGCAGATTATTTGTATAGGATTATATGAGAAAGGTCCTGCTGCTAACATTCTGCAAGCTCTGCTTCCCCTTTCGACCAAACAGTCCTTCCCCTGAAAGTACCCATTTCATAACAGAGAACATACTTGGAAGTGGGCAGGAGCATGGAATTATTTCCTGAGCTGTTCTTTTCCGAGTCTCGGAATGCCCCTATGCGCAGTTATTTGGCAGTTAAACTTTTCTTCTTCCTTTTCACACCTCTCAGAACTAAGTGCAGTGGTGTCCTCAGGGAAGAAGGCACTCAGACAGATTTGTAAAACCAACTAGGAATCCATTATCGTAATGACTCAATTAATTAAGCAGCTAGGCATGGCTGGAAGTGACCTGCTGGGAGAGACAGTGCTAAACTTCTCATATATAGTACACAAACTACCAAGAAACAAACCCTAGAGCAGTCAACAGCAAAGGAAGCATTAATCATTATTATCATTGAAAACACCATGAAGCTTATCTTGAAAGTTAAAGAACCACTTGAGAAAAGCAGTTTCTCCCTGATGCATTGCCTGGATTATTTTACTCCTATTGAGCACTAAATCATCACAGAAAAGAGAGAAGCCTGGCATTCTTTAGTTCTTAGTGGCTCATCTGACACCATTAGAAGCTCATTTAACAGCTGTTATGTGTCCAGCCATCTCAGGTCTTTCCAGAAGGATGCTAAATACCTCCCTGATGTCTTGAGTCTTTAATGCTCCTGAAGTTAGCCTCTCCAGCGTTTTTTAAAAGGGATTTTAAATTATAATTGCAATTAAACTGCCACAACCCATACAGCCAAGCACAACAGGTATCCCAAGCACCTTCCTGATGTAGTAAGATCTTTTATACAGCAACCGAAACATATCATATATGCAATGGTAAAACAGTAAAACCAAAAAAGCTAAACTAAGAAAACAAAACCCACAATCAACCAAAACAAAACAAAAAGCACCAATCCAAATGAAAACCAAACCCCATTGTATTTTCAAAAACATGAAAGAGGGAGGAAATCTTCAAGTTTTGTACTGCAACAAAAACTGGTATAGAGATTAATGAGTAGTCAAGTCACCTGAGAAGCAACTGATGATAATCGAGTTAAACAAACATGCAGCATGTTTGCATCTTTTCTACATTACTCTTTAATATAATTTAATATTTGCATTCATCCATTAATTACTTTATTGGAGCATAATAAACCCAAAGGGGCAATACAAGGTTACACCCAAACGCTCCCCATAGATTCAGATATCAGCTCCTAATTAGAAACATTCAAAATTCATGAAGAGAAAATGCATTTTGAACAACCACTAAAATACAGGTAGGCATGACAACCAGCCACAAAAGGAAAAAAAAACCCAACTGAAAAACAAAAACAAAGAAAAACCACCAAACTATTTTATTAATTCAACCGTATAGCTGACCTTTTACATACACAGTCAGGAAAACCAAAGAACAATTTCCCCTGCCCAAGCTGCAAGTAACTGCTATTTTTTCTGCTGGGGGGCATTCATTGGTCCTACCCTGAAACATGGCATTCATTTCTAACTCCCACTATCCAGCACTCACAAAGGTAACACTCACTTGGGATACCAAGCTCTTTGTCAAAGGCATTCCCTTAGTCTTTTCTACCTAAGTACCATACAGATCAAATCCTACTTTAGTGTAGCAGGCCAGAAGAACACACAGAACCTCTGGCCTGCAACACCTCTGTTCAAGCAATTCTGCTGGCAAGAGGAGTGCTCTGTATCTCAGTCTGCCACAGCAGCACAAGTCAGTCTGTACCTCTCTTCCTCCTATAGCAGCTTTTTGCAGAAACCACCAGCTCAGGCTGTAGGTAAGCACACCAGTTTTGCAGCACACACATCAGTCTATGGATGCAATATTTGCCCTTCTTCATTCTCTGGTTCTTCTCATTCTTATTTTCATCTCCATCTTAGAAGAAACGGGCCCGTGGCCTTTGTCCACACAGAAACTTGTTTTAATTAAGACCTAACACAAATCACTATATAGGCACTCTAGTACCAGCTTTAGTTTCAGCTACGTCCTGATGACCATCAGTTCAGAACTTGAGACTTGTCTATGGACAATTTTTTAAAAAAACCTTTCAAATAAACCATTCCAAGTTGTATTTACAGTATACAAAAAAGAGCAAGAGATGGAAAGAAATATTTCCAACACATGCAAGTTATTTAGCAGTGTAAGCCATACTTGATCTTCTCATTCATATACTTCTGCTGCAATACTGAATTAAAATGGCCTTTTTTTCCTTTTGAAAAGATGTTGTATCTTCCAATAACTACCACATTCAGTTCTTGGATTCATGCAAGGAAAAAACACTATCATTTCCCACTGCTAAAATTATGCAATACTGCAAAAATTTGTGCATAAAAAGTCAATTTAACACTTTCTGTGAATTTCTATTATCATGCAAAGTATATACAATACTGACATACATAGATGAAGAGGAAGATAATAAACTGAGCAAGTGAGAACTACGTTCTTTAGAACATACATATATCCAGACACAAACACATCAGTGTTTTCCTTCAGTAGTATTTGGAGAACTGTGCAATATGTGCTCCTGGCTGCAATACGCCACAACACAAGCTAGAGACATTCTGTGATCCTTGAGTAGGTGTACAGATAAATAAACAAACTAAATGGTATTTCAAATGAAATATAAAGTTCTAGATTATACCCCACCAATTGTAGATTTCAGCAAGGTCATATCTTTTGCCTCATAACTGTTCAAAGCAGATAGAAAATGCTGAAACCTTCTTAGGTTAGAAAGCTGATCTTTCTTCTCCTGGTGAACAGAACACTGTGCCCACACTGTTCGTTTCCAATCCTCAAATTTCTAAAAACTATGCCAAATGCGCTTGCAATAGGATATAGCTAGCTGTTTATTCAAGCTGAGAGCTGTGTATCATCGGAGAAGTTAAAAGCTGCTCTGAAGTGAGATACAGTTTCCTCTTTGCAGAGCAGGGCTATGTGGGAGCCAGGCACCAGCTTTACATCGATTTTCTTTAGGAAACTAAGAAAAAAATGTGTGGTCCTCCACACTTGGATTGAAAAGTACTGCTCTACAGAATAAGAGTGTACTCTTAAGCTCCAGGGGTTTTTATTTATCAGGATTTAAGTCTTGATCATTTCAAAAGGAACAAAATTGCTCACTTCCCCACACATCACAGGCACTGCCACAAGCAGGTACAAGGTGCAGCTTCCCAACATCTCAGTTCTGTGCTCTGCATTGTCCCATTTAATATGCTCCCTTTTCCTCTCAGTCTCATCTCTTCTTGGTAAACAGGATAATCCATCCAGTCCCATCTCACATCTAAACATGATACTGCCATTAGCCCTCAGAAAGGTGAGCTCTTTGGGCAAAGTCACAAGATTTTATCACAAGTGCTTGTATGTCAGCATTTCACAGCACATGGGGACACCATTACAGTCTTTAGCTAGTCAATGCAAATGAGGAGGTTAACCTCATCTCATTAAATCAACCTTTTTTCCTATCACTTAAGCTTTACCTGCTTCCCACATCCATGGCCCTCCCAGCAGAGCTGCTGAGCCTAGGCAAAGCACGATGCTCAACTCACATCTCTCTCTCCCAAGCCAAACAATTTACTTATCCTCACCCATCTACTGCTGCAACCCAGCTTCTTCTGCAGAAAGATACCACAGTCCTTGGACTGGTCTATGTAATCTATACCCAGCATGACAATGTAAAACAATTTAACTAGTTATAATGGTTAAAATAAAAAAAGAAGTCTTCAAAGCAGAAGGCGCTGCTGCAGGGAACACTCCTCTTTGGCATCCAAGGGTACCAGGAGAACGTTCTGAAGCCCAGAAACAGGCTCCAATTTGATCTCAAGATCAAAGTGAGATTTGGATCAGTCCATTCAAATCACTCACTTCTAAGCACCAGCCCTGCCCATCAAAGTAGTGTATCTCACTGCTAGGTATGAGAGTACCACCTTCTTTCATCCATAAGGATGTAGCAAAAAGAAGCATAGAACATGAACAGAATTGTAAACCTGCATTCAGCACACAGATGCCACAGCAGCACTGCCAAGCAAACCAACAAATGTATTTGCTGTGAGTTAAGTAATCTAATTTTTTTTCTCAGTTCTAATAACAACTTAGTCTTTTTTGTGCCTCTAATAAGAACAACTTATCTAGAAAAAATCCCTCAAAATTCATTCTTCAGCAGTATTAGCGCTGATATTTGAAGTCATACAGTTTTGCCAAACAAACGTTGCCTAGACCAAAGTAGAATCAGCATAACATAATTAATCACATTTTAAGAGTCTGAAAAAGAAAATTGTGAGGTAAAATAACAGGGTTCAGTGATTGGCTATTTGTGTTCAATCCAATCTCTCCTCCATTGATGGCAATGGGAAAATTGCCACTGATTTCAGACTGCAGAAACTATGTTTATGCTGAAAATCTGCATTGCTTTAGGCAGCAACTGCCACTGTGAATCATAACACTGAGGAAGAAATTCACAAGCTATGTGAATACCATGACTTGCATTTCCAAATCACATACAAATACAACTGATTTTACCAAATACTAGAAGACAAGCTTTCCTTCAGGATACATCCATGCATATGTCCCAGGACAAACCTGTCCTCACTCCTGTGCCAAGGCTTGCGTGTCACCCACAGAGCAAGGGCAGCTCCAGCAGATGAAGTCTCCATTCCCAATGAAGGCTGTGCAGCTTCCAGGCAGTCTGGGGGATGGGGCTCCATTTACCCCTGAACACAAAATGTTTGCAGAAAGCCTTTTTTCTTATGTTGCATGAATTCCAACATCTATTTTTTAGCCAGTGCTCTGAGAGTTTTTTATTACAGTATTTACACGAGGTAGCCTGGAGTACTATGGAACATAGTACTTTTATTAAACTATTACATTTGCTAAATTAATGCAATAACCTCCTACATAATCTCATTCAGAAAAATAGGAAGGATCTACAGTAATCCATTCACAGTGCTTTCTCCTGATAGCTCTCCCTCAAAGAGTTCACGAGTCCTTCTAGGTGAGCAAATGCAACTTCTAATCAGATATTCATGGAAGTTGTTATAAAACCAAATTAAAAGAACAGTCTTTATGAAATTCACATGGGTCTCCCAGGCAAAAGTACAGCTTATTAAAAAATTAAATGCAAGAACCCAGAACTCATCTACATTTATGATAAGTGTTGCCCATAATGTATTTTGTCCTAAAAGAAACTTAACAGTAAGTAAAAATGATGCTTTTCATTCTTCTGTGCAAGTAGGCTAGAACTGACAGAATCACCAAGGACATCTATTTTCTCAAAAAATCATCCCAACAATGAAAACAGAACTAAAACATCACTGTGATATTGATAGACAATGGTAAACTTGCCTAAATGCTACAGGGTATGGAAAGCTTAATAGGTGATGCTCAAACAGGCAGCAATCTTCACTTAAGAAGAGAGAGGTGCAAGGAATCACCACCAAGCTGACAAGAGCAGGACCAAGGCAGCCCTCAATTCTCCTCCCGTTGTTCTCTCAACCAGAGCTGCCATAAATGTTTGTGGCAAAAAAACCCTCTGGCCTTCTGGCAGCCACCTTGTGCCCTTTTCCAAAGCAATACAGCTCAGGCAACAAACTGTTATTTTTCTCAATTTGCTCAAAATTCTTCCTCAAGGCCTGGTCCTTCAGCTCACCCCTGCCCTGTTTATGCACTCTTGGCTGACTCCTGACTCCAGTGCCCAACCTCCCAGCCAGGTTCCCTGGTTTTATTTCAGCCTTGCCTGCTCCCTGTGACAGCCTCTGCTCTCAGCAGCACTCTGATTACATATAATCCAATTTTCTGAATTTCACTTGAGCTTCTCCCACCCTGCTCTGTCCTGTGGCTTTCCTGGTGTACTCAAGCACTAGCATCTGATTCCTGATCAAAGAGTTTTACCTCTTACTGCTATTTACTTCCTGCCTTTTACATGCAAGCATGGTGTAGCTGTCATTCTCAGGCAGTCTCCAAAGCACACCTACTCCTCAAAATCCATTGACTGCACTAGGATCCAATATAACAGAATTACTTAAATTCATGGAATCTTTTTCATCAATACTCCTGGCAGAAGTTTGCTCTCCTGCTCTGCTTGCTCTCCTGGTTTGGTTTCCAAGCAGACACACTCTCTAGAAGATGTACCAACATAAAATGGAGAAAAGTCCACCAGTATACGTGAAAACAAAATGGATATTAACACATTTCCATGAGCAGCAGGCATCTCATACCACAAGTGCACCCTGCATTTTACTTAAGGAACTCCCTGTTTTGTTGTATTTACCCTTCAAACTATCTGAAAGAGTGAAATAGCATAAAAATTTATCATAGCCTACAATCAAAACAAATTAGTAATCCATCAAACCAATCTAACAAATTAAAAACACCCTGTGTCTACCTATAGCAGAATACTGTAATTAGGTAAAAATTACTCTGTGAGAATCACTATTCAACATTAGCTTAACAAACTTTGGGTCCATAAAATAATAAATGCTGAGCACTGCACTTGAACTGATTCTAGACTTATTTGAAAGGTATGCACTTGAGCAGCCAGCTTCATACTGAATAGATTTCCAACTGAGATTGTTACTGCCCATTCAGAAGTTGTATCCCAGTTACCAAAACAAGCATCCAATGAACAATGATGATTTGAGTCCTAATTACCGACCACTCTGCATCTTCTATGCCATTTACACCCACACAAATCAATGTATGACAACTTGGAAGCATTCAAACACATTTCCAATTTGAACAAATCACTGAACAATGAACTGGGCAGCAAACACTCTGCCCTTCTACCCCTTCAAGAAGTACCAAAGTAGCATAGCATAGGTCAACCTGAAGGTCAACCAGGATCCAGCAGGATGGAGGGAATCTGGGGAAAATTCAGTATGACTCTAATGCATGTTTTCTGTAGCTGTTTCAGCTGGCATTATTTAAAATATGGTGTGTCAGTACTCCCTTGAGCAGGCCACTCAGGAGGAGAACCCAATCTTCACAGTATACATTTACAGCTAGAATATATTTTTTTAATTCCCCCAGTACAGTAATACTTTGGTGTCAGTTACCTTTTAGATTGTGATACACCTTTAAATAGGCATGCCACAATAACATTACCTGATGCATGCTGCCTCAAATAATAGTCCCAAGGCTAATTTCATTGATCTAAGTGGTTCTGGAAGAGGAGGAATATTTTACCTCAGTTTGATTCCAGTTTGTTTCAGTTAAGGCCAGTACAAAGTCTTAATGGTCAGAGACTGTCAACTTAATAGATGCACACTAAACAGTGAACCACAACTAAATGAAGATATTATAATCTCAGCAATTTTAATACATTTCAGGAAGGGTGTTAATAATCACTTAAAACTGCAAACTTGGGACATAAGACTCTTCTAGAAAAGAGGATTCAACATAAGTAGGCTTCGAACCCCAGAATGTTTATGACCCGGAAAGATTTAAGAACAAGGCTACATATAAAGATCCTTGTGAGTCTTCAGAACTTGTTACTATTTAGCAAAGGCATTTCACCATTTGTACTTATTTTTTTTTAATCAAGTCTGAGTAGTTCGTGACCTGTCATGAATGTCAAAACCTCCAAGTCACATAAGTTAAAAAAAAAACCTAGAATAAATGTGTTATTAAAAGTAATATTAAACACCCCTCCTCATATCTTAGAAAAATCACCCAGTGTTACCAGAAATTACATCTACCAATCAAATATGTTGATTAAGTTTACAAGAACAACCAGCTAACTATTTCACCACAGCAGATGTATTATTAGTTCTACAGTAACTGCCTGCATTTTCACATCTACTGTAAGGAAGAACAGAAAAAAAACCCCATACCATTAACTCAAAACATTTTTGTTACAGATGGTGATCATCTCAGTGGAACTACAAAATGAATAAAATATTAGCACGAGAAACAGGATTTGCATCTCCACACAGATACGAAAAATCAGGTTTTTTATCAGCTGCTTAACATATCTGGAATGCAATAGAAAACTTTCCTCCTCCGCCACTGCTCTGTCCACCAGCCCCATTACTTCATCAGAATATGATTTTTAATAATTATTTATGTACTTCTGCACAAGTCTTTATGTACATAATTTAAAAACAAATCAACCAGTATCGCCAACTTCATCTCTTATCTCCAACCTCAACAACTCCTACCTCTTACTTAGAAAAGCTATCAAACAACTTCCTGAAAAAACCTGCCAGAACTTGTGTTTGCAGACCACTGGACTTGCTGTTATCCTACAGAAAGGTCACATTTCAGTAATTTCATTGCAAGACACTCAAATTACCTTGACTATTATGAACTGGTATGGAAAAACACTCCAAACACAAGGCTTTATCCATCTGTACATTTAAAATACTTAAATTCCGTCACCACTCATCAGAACAAACTGAAAGAAACTAAGCCTCATTGCTTTTACTGTAGGGTTTTTGTTTTTTTTTTTTTTTTTAAGTTGAAAACATCACAAGCATAAATACACGTCTTGAAATAAGACAGCTGGCTACCTTGATACGCTTCCACTGATTAATTAAATTACAAAACCCTAAAACTTGGAGTTCTTAGGATAGTAGCGTATCACGAGCAAGAACAACTCAACTGGCTTTTAAAGGGAAAAAAAACCCTCTACATGAAGCAGGCAAATAGCCTTTGGAAGAACTTCAGTGAAAGGTCTCACAGCTCTACTGTGACTGAAGGTAAAGTCTGAGTCACAGAGTCTGCAGCTGCTACTTCAAGTTCATTTCATGGGCACAGTCTGCTACCTTATCTGCTACAGTATCTTAAAACAAAGATCCAGGAAGAAAACAAACACATGATCCCAAAAGTTTGTCTTGCAAGCAAACAAAGCAGAGAGAGAAGCCTGATAAGAATCGACAGAGAAATATATTGGTAGAAAGCTACAAAGTATTTCAGTAGCATTACATAACAAATTACACAGCCTTCCTACTCATTTACTAAAGTGCTCATACATGGCAATGGCAGAAGGAACATGCCAGAAGGAAAACAACATCCATTTACTCTGTTTAGAGCCCCCCATACAGGAAGGCTTGCAAACCATTACATATAAAGAAAGCAGAAATCCAGTTCTCCAAGCACTGTCTTCTGCTCTCCTGGCCTAAAAGTGGTTGCAATCATTATTTTATTTGCAAACAGCTGGGCCTGGATTATTCACAAGCAACAGAAAAAAACCCAAACAAGCAAAAAAACCCCAAAAACAAACAAACAAAAAACCCCCACAAAACACACTTGGCAAATAATTTAGTCAATGCATACTCCATCTTTAGGCTTCCTAGAAAACAGGTCAAGTTCTATGATCTCTTGCCATTTCTCTAGTTTAATCTCCAAGCATTCTTGTCTGCTGATTTCAGGCTCCTCGTGGCAAACTCCCTTACTTGTTCCAGTTCTGTAGTAAGACCACTTACCTCTTCCTTGCATTAGGAAAAAAAGTCCACAAAACCAAAAAAAAAAAACCAACTAAACCACGTTAGTGAAATAACCTAATGCACAAGAACAGCTACAACTATTTCTGATTAATCTAATTTTACATTTACCTCAATCTACAAAGCTGTGAACATCAGCAAAGCAAAATGGGAATAAAAACTTTCTGGCTACACGTTGTTCTTTTTATATAAATGAGTTCTCTTGTTTCTGAAGCCAAATATAGAGCACATGAACTCACTGAAGATTATTTAGAAGGGTTCATATTTTACTTGCAATATATGCCAAGTGGAATTTGCTGCAGGGAAGGTTTTTAAAGCAAGCCCCTGTTCAGCCTTTGTACTTCACAGTTATACTGTGGGTGCCAGAACACTCCAATGTAAGCAAGTCTGGCTTCCACTGGAATTGAACTCTCAGATGCTAACCTTGAGACTTCCAGAGCTCCAAAAGACAGCTGGGGAAAAAAATGCTGTTAGAAGTGTACTTTGACCATCTAAATTTACAGAATTTTAACTTTTTGCTTAATTGAGCAAGACCACTCAAGTTTAAAGTACATCTTTAAATAGTTAGGAGAGAAATAGGAAAACAGAGCAAGAGTGTTCAACTCCTGCAGAGTAAGAGCTTGTCCTCACTGTGCAACTTCCTTTGCTTTCTTAAGTCACATTTTTCAGCAGATAAGATCAGCTTAGAGGAAGTAATAGAATATTATTTTGACTATAGATTTATAATGAACATATGGACATTTTGGAGTAAAATAAATATAATAAATCATTAGAAAATTCATTTCCCTGTAAAACATAATGCTTGAAAAGAAATCCTGAATGTTAAAATACTGAAAAAATAAAAACTAAAAAGTAAGTTGGAGGGTTTTATCTTCATTCCCACTAAAAGTTGCATTTAACACCTGATGAATACATCCTAGGACATTAGAAATTCTTGAAAATGCAGACAAATGTATTATTTCATTTTTACCCCAAGTTAATAGTATTTCCTAGTGTAATGCCAAAGGAAAACTGATTCAAAACACTTTTATATACCACTGAGACAACCTTGTGGGAAAAGAAATGAAATGCTCTCTATGGGGTCCCAACATCGTGCCTTAGAGATGCACAGCCTGTGAATTCTCAAGTTCAGACACCTGCTATCAGACACAGCCACGTGATCTAATCTAATCCAACTATTTAACAATTAAATTTTGGATTAACTATGGTATTTTTCATTCCACTCCTATCATAAGACCATTCCAAACCCTTATAGGGCCCGGAGTAACTTTCTAGTTTCCAGATTGGATGTACACATAGGAGTCCTTTGCTTTTGTACAAGACATCTATTTTCCCACTCATACAGTATTCAATCCGGAGACCTTATCAGCCCATCTTAGCTATCTTTCTATACATCTGCTCCAATCTGAATGCACCATTCCTAAGCATAGGACACTGAGTTTAGTCAGTATTTCAGATGAGCCCTTAAGAACATTAATACTTTCTTATCTCTGTCACGAATCTCTCTCCTTATAAACACCATCCTAGGATAGGTCTCAAGAAAATTCCTCCAGTTAGCAGAGTGATCATTATCACCATGTGCTAATGTGCTGATCATTATCAGATGTGTTAAATTATCAATATCAAGCTATCAATCAGCAGTGAAAATGCTACTTAGTCATTAACAATTAAACAATGTTTATGACATTAAAACATATCTACCACACGGAACTGGTATAGTCTGTAAAAATGATGATACATTTTTAACTGAAATCCAAGATTGTGCATTTTCAATTTTTGAAATCTTCACACAATCCTACGAGAAAAATAACCTATCCATACCAATACAGTTACAGAACTTTGGTCCTGATTTAGTAAAGCATTAATACATTTATGCAACTTCAGTCTAGAAGCGTTCCCATCACATTCAGTGGATGTCTTTACAAAACTAGAACCTCCCTTAATGCTTTGCTGAACTTAATGAGTTAATATTTCAATGTGAAATTTGCAAAGGACCCTCGAGGCTCTTTTGCCTTTAACCACCTCTGTCTCCTCTAACCGTTTAAAGCTTTAAAACGCAAAAAGCAAGTATTTCGCGTATCTGTTCTTCCTTTGAATAGACACATTAAGCTGCAAGAGCTAAGCAAGCGCCCTGAGCTTCCTGCATTAAGGTAGAGCTCTACCCAGCGCTTTCACACATTTACAGATGAGAAGTCTTATTTTCCGCTGTTCTCCCAATGTCTTCCAAGTGCAAATTACTAACAAGAGGATCACATGTGACCATATGCTAAATTAAGTTCCCCCAGGAGATTTCATTCATTGGTTCCCCAGAAACTAGCGTTTAAGCCTACATACTTGCAAAGAGATGCCATTTAATTCAAAACCACAGAGTTGACTCAAAAAAAATTAACCGGAAAAAAAAAAGAATTAACATAATCATAAAACCATTTTCCTTACCAGACTATAACAAAGGCGGAGGCTTTAAGGTCACGCCCGACCTGTTAATTTCACATTAAAGGTGCTAAACACCCGGTGCTGCTCCGCAACAACCTGTACTACAGTCCGTCTCCAAACACACCTTCTGTTAATTTGTGACACCGCATATTTTGCTGCTCAAGAACTAAAAACGCCAGCGCTGTAGAAGCTATTCATTCTGCCTTCCAGGTACTTCATACATATTAAATAAGAACAGATACGAGCTGCTACACAAAAACTTTACAACTCGGCGGGAAGCTGTCCCATGGGTCACGCACAAACGCGGGGGGCACTCCGATCCCTCTCAACGGCGGCGGGAGCAGCACCCCACCATAGACTCCAGAGAGCCGCTCGGTCGGACACGCACCTTGCCCCGGGGGCTCCGCGGAGGCGGCGCCGCGACGCCCAACCCCCCCC